>JBAMMX010000020.1:15681060-16211149 GCA_037126225.1 Dillenia turbinata
CCATTGGTATCTATACATTAATTTGTTTCCATATCATTTGAGATACTTAAACCCAATTATAGAATTTTTCAAATTTACTAGATCACTTTTATATGGACTTAACTTGTGGGTTTGACAATATGCAATACATAATTATTTTAACATATAAACCCGACGTTGGATTAATGATCCAACAATCTCCCACTTGGACTATATGTGAAACCTTATAATTATGTAATTGCGAAATGACTGAATGAGCTCAACTTTTTTATCAATACTAAAATATATCTACAACCAATCTCATTCATCAATCATATTAACTTAGGATCAAGACGGTTTTTGTTACATTTATTTCATAACTCAACCCTCAATGGTCACGTAAATTGATATAACCGAATGACATGGATCATGATATGGATGCGTAGTATGGAAATGTCATGCAATGTGATCTTTAACATATCTATTTCCAACTGTTCCCTTTAATGAGATCAACTATACTCAATATCAGAGTGTGATTCAAAAACTGAATCTTTATTTTTACGAAAAATAATCTCAAAATATCTTAAATTGAAATAATCGAAAATGTCTATATTAGATGAGTATCTAAAATCACAAACTCCCACTAAAACTGAATATCTTGAAATTATATGACACTCATGTGAGTAGTGCGCACATGAATCTTTTGGGTGACAATCCCTTAATAAATGTATCTGTAATTTTGGGGTTTGTATCAATATGCTCTATAGACAACTATCCACTCTGAATCATTTTCTTAAATGAAATATAAGACTATTGAATTACGTCACACAATAATCTAAGTGGCCTGTTAATACCATCTGTGACAAAATTTCATAGTCATATTCTATAATTGGATGCCTCGTAACATGCTATTAATTCCGTCGCCATGATGGAAGAGGCTATATAAGACTGTTTAACACACTTCCAAAACTGGCTCTTCCTACTAGCATGCTGTTACCTTCATGCTGACTTGGCATCCCATAAAATCGGAGTCAGTATACCAAATGATCTCAAACTAATCTGCCTTCCGATACGTGAGCATATGTCTTTTTGCTCTCTGTAAGTATTGCAAAACCCATTTGGTTACTTTCCAATACTTTATTCCCGATTTGCTTAAATTTCTGTCAAACATTTTCGTAATATACGCAATATCCAAATGCGTACAGTTCAAAACATATATCAGACTCCATATTACTGATGTATAAGGAATCTTCTGTATTTTCCTATATTTAAGGTCATTCTTGAGACACTAGTAGAGACTAAACTTGTCTCTCTTACTACATGGGTATTTCCTGAGTATTTGCTCCCACAGAACTTGTGATATCTATAATTATTATTCAAATTTCATCTCAAAATCTAATGAGATAAAGATTTGATGAAATTTGTAACATCACTGTAGGGATGTCTGAATTTTATCTCTCCTGGAGGTAGTTGAGTTTGTTCTTCCGGAATGGAAGGTTCTCTAATATTGTCTAATAACACCTAATATATTTCTCTTAGAAGACAATGTCTGTAACCATATCTCCTTCCACAAACTCAACATCCTCAAAGAATTGAACATAAAATTAATACCCCTTAAATTTTTTCATATTTCACTACTAATCAACTAACCATCCTAATGTCCAATTTTCTTTTATTAGGTCTAATAGATCTAATTTTAGTTAGACAACCCCAACCGTGTAGATACTTTAGAGTAGGACATATACTGGTCCAAAGTTCTTATTGGGTTTCAGTAGTTGTTTTAGTAGAAAACCCTATTCAGGATATATGCTGCAATCTCGATTAAGGCATATCATGAATAATTGTCTATGAACGTGATAATATATCTTTGACCATTTCAAGATCCAAAAGGAATGACACATAGATATCTGTATGTATCAGTTTTAAGACGTCTAAGGTTCTATTGGCTTCAATCTCCTTTTATTAGTTTGTTTTCACTTTATAATTTACATAGATACCAAAATCTGTGAAATTTTCTTCTGACACAAGTCTCCTTATTCTCCGTTTGGAGATATTACCCAATATCTTATGCCAAAATGGAAAAAAATTCTTACTAATTAACTTAAACTGTATATTTCGAGTACTATATTGCAGAAATTTAAATGAAGTAATAGTATCAACCTAATATAGATTATCAAATCCTAATAGAAAACTAGAACCAAACTATTTGGACTTAAGAAACTAACTTTTCCATTTCTGAAAGAACAGATAAAATTTGATATGTCTAACAAAAATGGAAATCAAATTCCATTTAAAAGATGAACCAACAAACGTTTCAATAAGATCCAAATATAAATCGATTTTCAATGATAATCTAAACATTTTCATTATTATAATTGAAACTTTATTGTCATCGTCCACGTAGATGTATCTTTCACCATCAATTGACGATTGACAATTTAGAAAACTCTGCATACACACACTAATGTGAATAATCACAGCGAAATCTGACCACCGAGTGTGTCTTGCTACCGAAGTTAAATTAACCTCAGAACAAACCAAACTAAGGACTATACCTTTCTTATCACTTCAAATGTGATAGTTGGTACATTCGTTTTTTCTTGTACCCTTAGCGCCATAGAAGAAGCAACCATTCTTTCCCAATTCAATTGGTGTCTTTTATTATTTGTTTTGTGAGCTATACCAGTAGTATCTTTATCCTGTTTTTTTTTTCTTTCTTTCTGTCCTTAATGATCAAGAGTTCTTAACTATTATACCGTATAGAGATAGGATTTGTCAAGAGTGTACAAGTAATCATTTCATTCTTGACAGATCATTTCTCAATGTCCATAAGAAAAGATTTAGTCGTCATAATTGACTTATATATAGTGTCTCTAAATATTTATGGGATGACCCACTTTATTATCATTAAACATGCGATTCAACATCTCTCACCTTTCTTTCTCCCTTTTTTTAGAGGTACTCTTATCTATAAGTGGTGGAGAGAATTGGTCCTTAACGCAATGTTTAAATCTAAACTTGAAATTTGAGTCATTCAATTTAAAAATCAAACTGAGTTGAGCATTCATATCCGTCAAACAAAGAACGAAAGTCCATATATACTCACATGGAACTTTAAAATCAAATAAATTCAAATATGTATAATTTCCATCACAAGATACCGGTTACTCCATTAACATTTTATTTTTGGACAAAATAATTAACTTGTAAGTGGTATCTTGGTACAGTAATCAAATGCTGACAATAAGAACATATGAACCAATTACCTTCCTTTGGGCCGATAAATTGGTCACATGTAAAACCGAAAAATTATCACTCATTTATTACCATAAGGTATACATGCAACTCTGTCAAATACTGATCTTCTTTTGGGCCAATCAATATTCATATGAGTTTATGTGCACAGTCTTTTTACATCTTTAAACAAATTAATTTCCACAACAGAGGTCACTTTGGTGACATGTTATTTCAATTAATTCATCTTGAGATATATACAAAACTATAGGTGTAGTAATCAAACGCTGATAATAAGAGCATGTCAACCAATTACCTTCCTTTGGGCCGATAAATTGATCACATGTGAAAAAGAATAATTGTCACGTATTTATTACCACATGGTGTAAATGCAATTCTGTCAAGTAAGGACCTTCCTTTGGGCCGATCAGTACTCACATGAATTACATGCACAACTTTTTATATCCCAAAATAAATTAATTTCCACAACAGATGTCACTTTGGTGACATATTGCTTTAATTAATTTATCTCGAGATATGTACGAAACTATACTCATATTTGAATCATATCTGTATTAAAAATTCATAAAACCTATAGGGTATATAACAAAAGAACAATAATTGTAGAAGAATCAATCTATGTGGGGTTTGATGATTCATAAGACATAAACATGAAAATTCTTGAAGATAAAAATGATGAAAATACAGAACCTATGATTACAACAAAATCAAATGATTCTTCTGAAAAGAAAGAAGAAAAGAACCTATAAAACCAAGCTTCAACAAATCTTAACAATTCAGAAATTCAAGAGGAAAGTTTCCCACATTAAGAAAAAGCATAAATGTGGAGAACATAATAGGAAATCCAAATTCTGGAGTGAGAACTAGGTTAGCATTACAAAATCAATGTGAGTTTGTAGCATTCATATTTCAGATTGAACCAAAATCTGTAAAAGAGGCTTTAGAAGACGAAAATTTGATTTTGGCAATACAAGAAAAGCAAAATCATTTTCAAAGAAATGAGGTTTGGGATTTAGTTTCTAGACATAAAGATCAATCAGTGATAGGAACTATATAGATGTTTAGGAATAAGGTACGATAACAAAAAATAAAGTAAGATTAGTGGCAGATTATGATGAAACTTATGCCCCGATAAATAAACTAGAAGCCAATAGAATGTTTCGTGTCTTCTCTTGCTTTATGAACTTTAAACTATATCAAACGGATGTCAAGAGTGCTTTTCTTAATGGTTTAATTAATGAGATAGTTTTTGGAGAACAACTTCCTAGATTTAAGGACCCTAGACACCCAAACCTTGAATTACTATCAAAACCTCTATATGGTCTCAAACAAGCTTTTATACCTTGGTATGAGAGACTTAGCAATTTCTTTATTGAAAAAGAATTTGAGAGAGACAAAGTTGACACAACCCTATTTATAAAAAGATTTGATAGAGACATTTTAATAGTTCAAATATACTTGGATGATACAGTTTTTGGGGGAACAAGTGAAAAACTCTATCAAGAATTTGCTAAGAACAAGCAAGCTAAGTTTGAAATAAAAATAATGAATGAGCTAAATTATTTTCTTGGATTGCAAATTAAATAAATAGAAAAAGGAATTTTCATCAATCAATCCAAATTTGCTAAGGAATTGATCAAGAAATTTGGATTTGAAGATCGTAAAAGCAACGCAACACCAATGAGTACTAGCATAAAGCTTAAGAAAATGGAAGTCAGTATGTAAAAAATTATATAAGAGTATGATAGGTTCACTTCTTCATCTCACAACCTCTTGATTAGACATACAATTTAGTGTATATTTATGTGCTAGATTTCAGTTAGATCCCAAATAATCACACCTAGATGCAGTAAAAAAATTTAGATATGTTAAGGACACTATGAACTTAGGGTTGTGGTATGATAGAAATTCTAGTTTTCAACGGCATGATTTCTTGGATGCAGACTTTGTAGTCTATAAATTAGATAAAAAAGGTATTAGTGGAACTTGCCAATTCTTTGGAAGTATACTGGTGTCATGGTCTTCTAAGAAACAAAATAGCATAGCAATCTCAACCACTAAAACTAAGTATGTAGCAACTGAAAAATGCTATGCTTAGTTGTTGTGAATTAAACACCAGATGTAAGACTATGGAGTTGAGGTAAAATGCATTCCAATTAAATGTGATAATACAAGTGCAATTAATCAAACTAAAAACCTAGTGCACCATTCAAGAACAAAACACATCGAGATTAGACATCATTTTATCAAATATCATGTTCTGAAAAATGATATAATTCTTAAATATATTGTTACTTAGAAACAAATAGCAAAGATATTCACAAATCTCTAGATAAAAATAGATTCTATGACTTGAATAGAGAACTATGAATGATTGACCACAATTAACAACAAAGAAATGCAAAAATGATTAAAAAGAATCAGAGTAGACTTTAATCAAAATTAAGTGGTTTGTGTGTGTGTGTGGAAACAATCAACTATCTAGAAAAGATTTTCGACTAATTAGTGATTTCAATCGACCGTTTAAAAGAAAGAGTCGACCAAATTTATCAAAAAGAGAAAATCAGTAGACTGACTGAAAAAATTAGTCAACCATCTTTGTCTAAGTTGGCTGACTAAAGAAATTAGTTAACCATTTCTTACTTCTTAGTCGACCATTGTGTATCCTAGATTGAACGGTAGACCAAGGCAAAGCCTGAGTTAATCGACTTGCCAAGGCAGTCGACCAAGTCCCTATCTAGTTAATTGACTTATTGTTTTCAAAGTTTTCCAGTTGACCATGCAAGAAAACAAGTCGACCACTAGCAAACTAGGCAAGGCAGTCAACTACCCAAGAAGGCAACCGACTGCCTAAGGCAATGTTGTCAACCGCCCACTATAGGTAGTCAACCGCCTAAGGTAATGTTTGGAAAATTTTCATTTAATTCCTTTGTGAAATACTTCTCATGAAATAACTAGATTATGTAGGAGTTTCTCTAAACTCTCAGTTGACAAACTCTCAATACTTTAAAACTTAGTAAAGTCTGATTTTTATCCTGTGTCGACACAACCCTTATTTGAGTCGACACAATCCTAATTTTATTCGACAGAACACTAGTGTCGACACAACTCTAATTGTGTCGACCCACTCTTATATGGGACAAGTGTTGAAATAACTTTATTTGTGTCGACTACTCGGATGTTGGATAGTTATCGACACTATCCTATTCATGTCAACACAAACATGAACACTGGATGCCAACACTCTTGTGCTAACACAATCCTAGTTTAGTCGACACCAACACCCCACATGGAAATTCTCGGTGCCGACAAGAATTCCTCAACTACTTTCTCTTAGGCTGTCGACATTTGTAAATTTTTTTCGACATTTGTCTTCTCAATCTCGGTATCACTTTCGTCGATACTTACAAATTCCTGTCAACACATACAAATTTTGTTGGCAGCATCCTTCTGTCGACACTTGTAAATATCTATCGACAAATTCTTTAATTTTGAATTCAAGTCATACCTTGTCCATACTAGTTGACACATTCTCCACTAGTTGACACTTTTCCACCTTTCTCCAAATTAAGTCGACACTTGCACTTCAATTCTCAAATTCTCCAAGATTTAGTCGACACATGCATCTATGAGGAATTGAACTCTTGACCTTTAAGTTGTCCAAAAAGTCATTCACCAACAAGCCATCCAAATACTTTAATTATGGTATACAAAATTTATATTAAATTCTATATTTATGAATTTCCATATTTTATTTTTAATTTATTTTTTATGAATTCTATTCTCTTTTCATTTCAATTGTCCTTGTTCATCACTGAGAAACACATTTTATTAACAGAGTAAAGGTTTAAGTGTTTGAACCCATTGGGTTGACCATCCCAATGAATTAGAAAGACATATTAGGTATATGTGTAAATTGGGAGTAGATGAGGATCATTATGCAAATAAAGGAAATGAGTTTATAGATAAAAAAGAGAAAGAAGACTCGAGAACCCATGACACTTGAACATCTCAGATTATTCGCATCTTTTCTTTCAAAACCCATCATCGATTTCTCTCTCCTTGCTGAAGCGAAGATCAACCAAATACCAGAGACCCTAAAACATTAACCTCATCTCTGGAAAGTTAGATCTAGTGAAAGATGTGAAGTTTTCTAGTGAGGAAAAAAAAAAAACCTAAGGTTAGATGATGGCTCGGCTTGAGGTGAAATTGGTGACATAAATTTATGTAATCTTCTTACTCTTAATTTGGGTTTACTTTCCTCTTTCATGATTTTAAAGATTTTGTTAACATTTTTTGAAGTGAGTTTGAAGGATTTTGAGTACATTAGGATTAGCGTTATGCGTTGACATGGAATAATAAATATTTATAAATTTGGGAAACTTGATGATACTTGTTAGGGCCTAGACAGGGCTGATCAGCCAGATTTGGGAGTAACTAGACTACCCTCCCTAATACTGTAAGTGATTTCTTGCTTGTGCTTAAATAAGGATAATCGCTTTTATCAATAATGCTTTTATTGAATTTCTAAATGATTTTTGAATCCTGAATTTATGTGTTTTAGTGTGTGCGGAATATTCCAAATATTGAGTTTGAAATTTCTATGCACCCTGTATATATTGATGTTAAACAAAAAAATGTGCCATGTGAATTTAATTAATGATAAACACATTGGTGTGTGTTGATTATGATTGAGAAATTTGTTAAAGTTGATGACATATGAAAGGGATTTATAATTTTGTGAAATGGTGTAAGAAGGTTTGTGGGGGAATAGCCAATCCCTGAAAAAAATAACTAGTCATTTCCCGTCATGGTACGACTCGACGGGGTGACATGGTGGGGTTAATGTTAATAAACATGGTGCATAGCCGAATACGATGGTACAATCATGATCGAATAACATGCCACTTAAAGGGTATGGGATAGTTGGTTGCACCACCAACAAAAACCATAACCATCGCTAAGGATCAGAGCATTTTTTAAACATTAATTACTAAAACCCTTGACGATCTCACGCTAGGTCATAGTAGATCTTTATTGGGAATATTGATTTTAGGTTGCCCCGTGTTTAAAAATGCAAAGTTGTGGATGCATATGGAATTGAATTATGATTGATTGTAAATTGTGATGCTTTGGAAATAATGATTTGAAATTATTTACATTGAATGAATTTGAGAATGTTTTGATTGTTTGAAATGACTATGCATTTGATATATCCACCTCACAAATTCTTGTTTTTGTACAACTTGTGTATCATGCACTGGATATATTATATACTCACCCCTCCCCTTTCCATTTTATAGAGAAAGTATAGTTGAAACTTGTGGATGCTTAAAGTGACTTGAAGAAACTTGTATTGTTGGACGTTATTAGGTAATGAGCTATCTTTTGGTTTAAGGTACTTAGTGGACCCAAATAGGAGACAATTTTTGTAATTATTTTTGGAGACAAATTTTGTACTATGTTTAATTATTCTATGAGATTAAATATGGTTTTGTAAACTTAAGATGAGAACCTCCCTTTTTATTTTCTTAAATTTTCTTTGGGAATTTTCTTGGTGAAAATTTGATAAGGATCTTTTGAATAGGGACTCGTTTTAACATCTACGAGTTTGTTTGGAATTGAACGGCCTAGTTGGCCCAATTCATGCATGTTTTGAATAGGGATGTATTGGGTCGTTCCTTTGATTGTGAAATGTATGTATGATAGTTTATTTTGATGATTAAATTATTTTAAAAAATAATTGTTAGATATTGATAAATGCCTTGTGCTGCTTCGGTGTACGAGTAGGGATTACACATATGCCGGAGTAACGCGGCGGTTGTTGTGTGCTCAATCCAAGAGTTGAGGCATGACAATTCTATTGATATCAGAGTCCAGGTTTTCGATTTGAAAATATGTTAAAATGTTTGGAAAGTCTTCCAAGTATTTAAAATTTTTAACGTTCTTAATTATTTTTAAACTATTTTCAAATGAGTTCAATATACAAAGTGTCACAAATAATTTTGGAAACCTCCCATGGGTCCTAGGGAAATCAGGAATGTTATTTTTAGGGGGTTAAATATCCTTACACTCATTAAGTTTAGATTTTCTATTGTAGGTGCTATATCTCCTAGTCAAAGGATGAGGGATTCGAATGAAATCCTTCTTACTCTTCCTCCTCAACCTGAGGCTACATCGTCTTCGCATATACCTCCCTTGCCTCCGATGCATCCGGTTTTTCAAACCGAGATTCCCACTCCTCCCCTAGCCGCCCTCCAGCAGGTGATGAAGTGGTGAAATACTTATAGAGCTCAGTTACAAGCTCCATATCAAACTTCCATTCTTTCAACAGGTTCTCCTTCAAAGCCTTATTCTCCTCCAACTTGAGATGAGTCTCTTAGGAAATCCAATGAGAAGTACTACACCCGCTCATATTGAGATCAAAAGCAAGAGGAATTTTTTAGGTTAGTACAATGAAAGAAAACGGTGGGCGAATATGAGGCAGAATTTAAGGAGTTATTTAGTTATGTCCCAAAGTTCCTCAACTCTGAAGAAATTTTGTGTGCTAAGTTTACAGCGGGTCTGAATATAAATATAAGAAAGAAGATGCCCATGATCTCAGCCCGCATTTATAAAGATGTTTTAGAGTTCGCATTAAGAGCTGAGAAAATAGTGGTTGAACAGAGGAAAGTTAGAGAGAGACACAACAAGAAAAGGAAGTCCAAATTCATTGTCGGCCAAGGTTCCAAGAAGAATAGGAGCAGAGGTTTATTGGAAAAACACCTCTGGAGAAGGGAGATGGAGGCTTTGGGCAGTAGGTGTTGAGAAATCGGATATAACAATCCATAGTTTGCAAAGATTTAGTCAGTTTGTGTAGATATAATGTTAAAAACAAATAAAAAAAAATCACCAATACTTATTCATATATTCATACTAATGTGCTAATCTAGTGACAGGGCACCAGTTCGTAAGCATTACTTTAGGACATGTTGTTTTCATCAATATCACAAAAAATTGTTATGTTGATTGCCATAAAAGTGAATTTAATAACAGCATGTAGCATTAATAAATGACAATTATATTGCAACACAATAAAAGAGAACTTGCTTGGTTTTATTTTTTTATGGCTTTTTGCTATAAAAATGCTATACATTGTCTTCTTCAGGAGAAAATGTCCTAATCATAACAAAGGTACAACTTGCGATTGTCTTCACCTCTTTTATTTTAGTTAACACATTCAACACTTCATCTAATTAAGTATCTGGCCATGAGGTTGGTGAATGATCCTCCTCTTCATCCAAACTCTCATGCCCTTTGTTTAATACCTCCTACCCTGATTTCTGGTCCTCAATAATGGCTACTATTTTATTATTAACAAGATCACAACCCTCCTACTATTTTTCCTCCTCAACATTGGTTTTTATTTTCTTTAATTTTTTGTCCTACCATCATACTGTGATGGCTTCTTCTACTTCTTCTTTTCCTCTACATCATAGTTTCCCAATCTGCACAACAAATTAGACTGGATTCGAATTAACTCCTCTAAAAACTTTTCAAGTTCCTGTTTGATGCCTATTTCGTATAAAACGGATGGTAAGATCAAGATATCTAGTGGTAAGTTTGTGATAGCAATTGGTAATTGCTCAATAACTGGTGGTACGTGTGTGATAATAAGTATTAAATTTACTGATACATACCTTTATTTCTTCTGCATCAGCTTTGAAGAATCTTTCTGCCTAGACTGCGACAGACTTCAATCTCCTGATTTCTTTATTTTTGTTGATACTTGAAGATTGCTTCACAGTTTTATTTGATGACAAAACCAATAGTACAATATATGATTAAATATGAATCAATTCATTAGAATTTACATTTCAGACAATGTAGGTATGAACTTAACTTATATTTACATGCTCGAATCCAAGTCTCCAATTGACATGGCTAGTAGTCCAACACCAAATGGGTAGTTTCTTTTTGTGATAGCCCAAATCACCAACCCTAACCTTCTCAAAGTAAAAGATCTACGCACAAGTGAATATTGTTAATGGTAAATGCCAATGGATATATTTATAAACATTAAATTGTATTATGACATAAAATATTGAAAACGTACCATGAGTAAAAATAGACAACCACTAATTCATCTCTTCTTTCTCTCTTCCTCCTCTCTTCACAAGACCTTTAAATTGGCACACCTCGTTGGCTATCCATTGTAACATAAATTTGGCCTAGTTGTATTGGTCAGTATTCTCGACATCAATACTAGCCCTGAGGTGTCTGGAAGTAGGGAACATATTGGTTGTCGGACATAGAAAGCATCGAAGGAGGAATTGCAAGAAACATCATTTTACTATATCTATTCTTTTAGATGTGTATGCTTTACTTTAAAGAAATACTTCCTCATCTCTAAGGATTCAGCCACAAAAGATAAACTACCTAAAACATCGTGTCCGATGAGGTGAATCTTAAGATTTGCCTTACTTCTTCAGGTATTAGCCTGAAGTTTTGATTTGGACCAATGCTAAGATATTTTCCCAGTAGTTCAAACCTTATTACCAGTTTTTCACACAACTTTCGGCTTTGCATGTCGTAGCTAAACTTCAAAAGATTGTCGAATCCCATATCTTTTGTTGCATTTTTCATCTTATCACTGAGCGAAAAACCAGCTTCTTTACTTGGTTAGGAGAGCACCTTATCTGAACTGGCATCATTGTGCTCCTTACCCCAAGCAATTCTTTCGTTTACTTGGCTGCTTTGTTTTACTTTTCGTGTCATCTTCAATTAGTTTCCTCCATTTTTGAACACATTCAGTATATTCCATGTAAATGTACTTAATGTTATTAACATTTTGTAATGATACATAACATAAAAATTGATCATGTAATAGGAATGTACCATCATCGCACACAAAAATTGAGACCCACTAGTCGATTTGACTTTGTTCTTCAAAAAGAATTCTTTTCTACAATGTGACCAATAAGATTTTAAGTCATTACAACATTCAGAAATTGGGAATAGATTCTCAAAAATTGAGACTAAAACAATATGTTCAAAATTTGGGATCATAACATAAAATAGAGTAACAAATTGTTTATATTAAAAAACATTAAACTAATTTTGTACCAAGAATACGAAACTAAAGACCTAAACATCGTTGCACAAAAAACACTAAAAATTGTTTATATTTAAAAACACTAAACTAAATTTGTACCCAAAACACTAAACTAAAGAATTGAACTCAAAAACACTAAACTAAAAAAACTAAACCCATCATTGTGCAAATATTGTTAACTACTACATCTAAATCCATTCGTTAAATATATGTTGAAGGAGATTTAGAAATTCACCTAAACAACTTGTACCCAGAAAGATATTTCTCTGATTCAGTAAGATCTTTCCCTATGCATCAAGAAAGGATGTGGAAGTCTCATATTCCTCATTGTTTGAAGACCCACCGGTTCGATCTTTCTTCTCCATTTCTATTTCTATCTTCAAAATCTTCTTACAAAAGGTATTCATCGTCGAAACCTTTTCAAAAAAACAAAAGATTCACCATTGAAAGCTTTTCAAAAATGAGATTTGCCATCGAAGTCTTCTCAGAAATGAGTTTCGCTGTCGAAAACTTTAGAAATTCCTCTTTTGTCTTTGAAAACCTAACTTCCCTTGATAACTTCCCTCCTTTAATTCCCTCCAACTCTTATTCACCCCAACGGTTGGATGGTCCTCTACATAATGTCAGCTGTGTCAAATAACTTCTCCTAATTCTCTTTAAGTTGAAAGGACATCCAACCAATTACCCCAACCATTGGATCAATTGTAGTGTGATGTCCGTTTAAAAGTTTGCCCTAGCCATTGGATAAAATGTAAGATATTCAATTTGGGATTCACAACGTGGCATATAAATGCACCATTGATTTTCTAATTACATAATGTCAATGTTACATTACTATACGTAATGCTATATTACTATATGTAATCATACATTACTATATCTAATGTTACATTATTATATGTAATGCTACATTATTATATGTAATGTTAAATTACATTATGTAATACTAGCCATAGGACCAATTTGGGATAAGCTCAAGTGGCATTGTAATTCACCATTAGATCAAGTGGCATTGTAGTTCTCTCATGCATTGGATAAGTAGAGGAAGTTATTTAAATATAATAATATTATGTTACATAATGTAGTATTATTATATGAAATTATGATAATTCATTGATCAATTGGACATTATGACCAATTGTTACATAATGTAGTATAACAATATAACATTAAGATAATTTATTGACCAATCGAATATTATGATCAATTGTTACATAATATAGTATTATAATATGACATTATTACAATTCACACATTAATAATTTAATGGTATGTAATGTCATTATGTTACAAAACATAATTAATTATCAATATTAATAATTTAAATAGTGTTACATGATGTCCAATATTAGTATTTACATAAAATTAGTAATTATCAATATTATATAATGTTATATAATATAATTATCAATATTAAATACTTTTACACAATGTAATATTAATTATCAATGCTACATGATGTCCAATATTCAGCCACTAGAGAGACAATGGAAATGAATAAGAGTCTTCTACAATGAACCTTTTCACGTGTGAGACAAAAGGGAAACACAAAAATAGCAATCATTGTGATTATAACAAATTCTAAGAAAAAGCAACAGATAATGAAAACAATGAGAGGAGATGTACTATGAGTTCTACAACAAATGAGATAATAACAACAATAGTTTTAGAAGTTTACTTTAAAAATTAACAGATGAGAGATTGATACCTTAAAACTGTACCATGAGTCCCACAACCAATAACCACATTTGGCGCCACTTTAATCAGAGTTCTCTTCCTGTATGACATTTGATGCCAATAACATTTTTCTTCTCTGTGCAATAGCATTTTACTTGTGCAATAACACTTTCCTCCTCTATTTGTTCATGACATTTATTCCTCTATTTTCAGAATTGGCTTGTATAAAAGCATTTGTAGAGGAAGGTGAAAACTTACATATTCGTTTAATATCATGGACAAGTTATGGTGTATTTTAAAGTAAGAGCAAATGACGAATACATTGTTGGGGTTAATGCATTTCTTGAATTTGTATATGCAAATATTAGATTCATTGATGGGAAGATATCATGTTATTGTGTTAAATGCTTCAACACATTGAGATCTCCTATACACATAGTGTTCAATCACTTGTTACGTCATGGGTTTCAACATGGTTATAACAAGTGGATATATCATCGAGAAAGTAATAGAAAATCTATATCTCATGCATCCAACGTGGATGACCCCTCAGACAGTAATAATAATCTCTTTGACGATGACATGTTTGGCATGTTACATTATGCATTCACATATTCCAAGGTAGATGAACCAATTTCTCATGCATCCAATGTAGATGAACTAATTTCGGATAAGTTTCATGAATTGCTTGAGGATACCAAGAAACCAGTATATCCAAATTCGAAATACACTATGATTGCAACTATTGTGCACTTATACCATTTAAAGTGTTTGTATCGGTGGACCAACACATCATTTTCTTTATTGTTAGTGTCTTTAGTAGAATTGTTACCTGATGGAAACATATTGCTAAATAGTTACCATGAAGTGAAGAAAACTATTTTAGTTTTAAGGTTGGAATATGAGAAAATACATATCTGTTCTAATGATTGTATGTTTATTGGAAAGATAGAGATAATGACGATGCATGTTCTGTGTGTGGTGTTTCTAGATAGAAACAAAATACAAATAAAGATCAAGATGCTGCCAAAATATTGAGATAGTTTTCTTTGATTTCTAAATTGTAAAGACTATTTACATGTGGAAAAATTACTTCTTTGATGAGATGACATCATGATAAGAGAACAAAGGATGAACTAGCAAGACACCCAACAGATTCTCTTGCATGGAAGGAGTTTGATTCTCTATACCCTAACTTCTCTGCTGACATAAGAAATATTCGATTGGGAATAACAGTAAATGGTTTCAATTCATTTAAAACAATAAATATTATGTATAACACTTGGCCAGTATTAATGATACCATATAACATGCCTCCTTAGTTATGCATGAAATTTGTAAACTTCATACTCACATTACTTATTCTTGGTCTTAGAAGTTCTGGCGATAGGATTGATGTGTACATGCAACCATTGATAGAAGAATTAAAAGAATTATAGTATGAAGGAGTGCACACTCATGATTTTTCAGTTGGTGAAAGATTTAAAATGATTGCAGTGCTATTATGGACCATTAATGTCTTCCTTGTATATGTTAATTTGTCTGGATGGAGTACTATAGTTAGATTTGTATGTTCAGTATGTGGATATTATACATATTCTGAACGGTTATATCATGGATGACAGTATTGTTTTATGGGACATCAAAGATGGTTGGAGTCAACTCATGTATTCAAGCATGATAAACATTCTTTTGATATGACATAGGAATTTAGAGTTGCTAACAAACAACGATCTGGAACCTATGTGTTGTAAGAATTAGATGAGATTGACTTAATAAGTCCCAATGACATATAAGGATAAAAAAAAGAGCAAATTGTTTCATTTGCCTTATTAGGAGAATATTTTAATTAGACACAATATTAATATGATGCACACTACAAAAAACTATTTTGATGTAATTGTTGGTACAATTCTCAGATAAGAAAGGATCTACATGCAAAACATAGACCAAATTCTATGAACCTATTTTTACCTAAAGTTTGTCACTAAATGATCTTGTATGAGAAAGATGCATTTCTCAAGGTTCTGAAGGACTTAAAACTTCTTGATGACTGCTCCACTAACATCCCCAGATGTATTCAATTGAAGTAGCTGTAGCCAATAGGTTTAAAGAGTTATGACTGTCATATTTTAATATAAGAGTTTATTCTCATAATAATTTGTGAAACACTGCCTAACAATGTCAATTCTTTTATCATTAAAGTTTGTAAAATTTTCAAGTATCTTTACTCTAGGGTGCTTGACCCAAGAGAACTTAAGCAATTGGAGGCACTGGTTTCGTAAATTATGTGTGAGGTTAAAAAGATTTTCCCTCTTTCATTTTTTACGAGCATGATATACTCGATCGTGCACTTGACGAGTGAAGGAAGGATTTAGAGGACTAATGACATATAGGTGGATGTATTATGTTGAAAGGTTCATTTTATTATGATCATTTATTTAATAATCATGTTTATTTTATTTAACAATCATACACACATGTGATATTTACATGTATCTATTGTATGTAATACAATGTATATGTATGTATATGTAGATACTTGTTTCAACTTAGATCTTATATATGTAAAGAGCATGGCTTGAAGGTTCAATCGTGGAAGGGTATATAGTAAATGCGTGATTATTGCTGTGTTTGAAATATTTAGATGGGGTTAAAACAAAATTCAATTGTCCATTGCGGAATGATAACAATTAGATTGCATTTGGAGAAAATGAGTCCACTTTAAGAACTATTGGAAGGCCTTTGGGAATAAGAATACGTAGATCTATTAAATGACGAAAAGAACATCTCGAATTCGTCTTGATGGGAAATTATTGCAGCAATACCATAGATACATACTATTTAACAGTGACTCAATTGGCTCATTTAGAATGTAAGTATACATTATGATAATAATATTTACGAATATTAAACTTTAATGTCATTTAGTAGTATATATGTATTGTTTTGTATTAAGAGAACATATACAACATGTTCGAAGAACAAATTGTGGGAAGAAGTTAAATATTTTCCAAATTGATAGGCTTCATAGTAAAGACTTCAATAACTAGTTTAATAGTCGTGTAAATATATCAATAGTCAATTTTTTTAATGTTATTAATTTCTTCTATTTATATTATAATAGTAATATTTCGATTTCACCAACATTTTGTTGGTCTAGTGGGAAGGGTTCTAGAACCCTACACTAAGTGCTCGAGTTCGAGTCTTAGGAGTAGCAAAAATGATGTTGGAAGAGCCTCCTCCGAATAATGACCCAACCGTGACTCTGTGTAAATTAGTCGGAGCAAAACTCCGGATACTAGGCGGTGGACTAAATCCAGAGTACAAAAAAAAGTAATATTTCGATTTCTTTTCTAGATTACAAATCCAAAATACTCTGGAGAGATTACAGATGAAGATAAACGGATTGCTCGAGAGTCAGATCTATTGGTTAGAAATTACAATGGTTATGTAATCAATGGATATTGATTACATGTAAAAGATCAAGAGAAGTATCTTCAAACTCAGAATTCAGGAGTTGTTGTAGCAGTGAATAACGTTAGTTATGCAGGTACAAGGGATAAAAGGCCAGTTGAAGGTAAAATTAATTATTTTAGAATGTTAAGACAAATCATTTGAGTAAACTATGATGGAATGTATATGTTTGTGTTATTTTAGTATAATTGGGTCGACCTACGATGAGAATCCTAGAAGAATAGATTTAGCTCAACACTTGTGAATTTCTTCTATCTGAATTATACGAGTACCGATTTGCTGGATGATCCTTATATGTTGACATCCCAAGCAAAGAAGGTATTTTATGTGGCTGATGAAAGGCATAAAGGATGGCTTGTTGTAAAGTATATCAAAGTTAGAGATGAATTAACATGGATAATGAAGTAATGAATTAACATCTAAATTCAAAAAGTAACTTATTCTCAAACAATCAGGTATGGGTTTGGACTAATGTTGATGAAGATAGAGCAGATGTATCAACACAAATGAATGACAATGATGAGGTTAGGATGTGATGCATATATGTAAGAAATGTAATGAGATTTCATTATTTTACACATTATGCAATTATTGATGTCTTTTTTATTTTATTCAGTACATGATATATAGTTATATGGCTATAATATGTGGTAACAAGTGATAACAAGTGCATGATATGAGTGATATTGTTATAACATATGGTATCGGGTGTTAAAAAGTGTATGATATGTCGTAATACAGTTATAAAGCATGGTAACAAGAGTGATTTTTTTTTTCTTATTTATACGAAGCACAATACGATATCGATTTTGTTGATAGTTAAATATAGAACTTTATATGATAGAGACTATCTAGTGATATTAACTTAACACGATATGTATTGATATATCTATAAAATATGGTAACAAGTCATAAAAACTACATGAAATATAGTAATATAGTTATAATGCATGGTAAAAGTAGTGATTTTTTGAACAACTTAAATAACACACAATAATCGTGATGATATGAGAAAGACATGGAGTGGGTAATGACTAAAAGTATGAAAAAATGTGAGAAATTAAGAAAAATGTAGGTAATGACTAAAAGTATGTAATGAAAAAATAGTTAGGTAAAGAGTAAAAGTGTGGAAAAAGGGACAGAAAAGTTTATAAGGAGACAAAAGATTGAAAAAAGGGCGAGTTTTAAAAATTTTTTTGGGTGAAAATAAGGTGGTCAAATAATTAAATCCAAATATATTTTAAATCATCCTTTTGAAACCATCAAAGCTCTCCTTGCTTCGAAAGCTCTTAAAATCCATCAAAACTTCTAACTCAATCAAACATATTTTCAACCACATTTCCCTGAAATCTCTCATAATCCATCGAAAACTCTCACTAAACCAAACATACTTTTAACCAAAAATCGAATCCTTCTCTTGAAATCTATATAATCAGCCAAGCATATTCAGCCTCTAGACCCATCCAAAGCTCTCACTCAAGCTCTCATTGAAACTCTCTATAACATATATTCAGACACTAACAAATCTATAGAAAGAACAATGATCTTGCAAAGTTTTATCAAACGGTAATCATTTTTTTAAAAGAAAAGTCACTCTGCATGCTGGGAATGGGTATTCGAAATATTTTAAATTTTTCTAGCTACAAATATCGGATAAACTAAATGATGGATGAGTATTATAGCTGACCACAAAGAATCACAACCATCCCAAGAACAAGTTCAATTTGAAGAAGTACAACCATCCTAAGATGTTACCCAGGTTTAAAAATAAATATATCTATTTAATTTGAGGTTTAATATTAGCATGCTTTCAAGTAATTATCTATTTTTAATATTTTAATTTGAGCAGTTGTCAAGAAATGTAGAAACCCAACGCGCTGTCAAGATGTTTGAGATATAGAAAAAGGAAAGTGCATGATGGTTAAAATGAATGAATTAAATTAACCAATAGGAATCAATGGTATGATCTTTACTAAATTTCTTGGCTCTATAGTCAAAGTACATTTGATTGCACCAATAAACTATAGGACATGGCGTGACATGCTAGTAAAGTATAAAGACGACATGTGGAAGATTGTACAGGTATCTAGTTTTATTACTCAATTGCATAGATGAGAAGTTAATTTATCTAATTTTATTCTTTATATATTTCTTTTATTTTAATTGTAGTAAAAGGTTACTTTTAAGCCACTTAGAAATGACACTAAGAAATGGGTGATTGAAAACTTGTGTGACAAATGGAAGAATTTTAAAAATACTCTGAAATCGAAGTGATTTGATGATTCACTTGGAATAGATAAAAATGTCAAGAGAATGAAAGATGAAAGGGTTAATCCAAATCAATAAAGGGAGTTTGTTACTTTCTAGTTGAGTGATTAAAGAAAGGTACAGATACCAATTTTTCTAACTATTACTCTATAATGCAATCCACTTGTTATTCTAATACTAATTTCTCTATACTAGGAAATTAGTAAAAAAAATTTAGAATGTCGTGCAAAGTTAACTATCTACATTGCTTAGGATTGAAGTTATTTGCCAAACTCATATATGAGAAGGTATAAAGAATTCATATTTTATTTTATTTGTAATTAATTTTACCCATATATCATTTCAAAGTGGTTTATTTTAATCCTTCTAGAGCTGAGCTTTATATTACAAGTAGAGCATGATCAGATGACAGTTTAGTTTCTACTAAAACATCAGAAGTTGTTTTATGGATGATTATCATTTATGTAATTTTAATTGATATGTTTATAAGATATCGAGATTTGATTCACTTTACTTTTTACATGAAATAATGAAGAGTGGAATGAAGTCTATTGGTAGTGAAGAAGGGAAAGTAGAAAGTTTGAATTTGTCTTGAGAAAGTAACATCGTATCTAAAGTTAAACGGGCTGATTCGAGGGGAAGAATCAGATGTGTGGAGAAGTTTACAACTCCATCATAACATAAATCTATGCATCCAACCAGAGTTGAGAACGAAGATATAACTGTTATGATATAATGATTAATGGAACAAAATCATAATCTTATTAATTTGGTGAGCAATGTTCTTATGCATGTTGCTATGCATGCTGCAAGTGGACAGCAAGATGAATTGATGAACCTAGTTATTGAAGACTTATTACTAGTGTTCACGTATGATTGTCATTTCTCTAGTCAGCATAATCTTACTAATTTTAAATTTGTCTTTGAATAATAATCTAAATTATTTGTATTGTTACGTTCCTCCGATACCAAAAACTAAGAGTATACATAAAAGCCAGCCATCATCATCACCACCCGACTTCATTCCAGAAGGTAATATTTTTATTATAGTCATTCTTTACGATGTCACCATATATTATATTTATTTCACTACTGATTTTTATGAATAGATTGATATGAAAGATTGTGCATGAAGTTGGTTATTGTTATTCAGTTATCTGCTTAATTTTGGAATTATTTGGTTTTGATGCTAGGATTGTATCTTCAAATTGTGATGGTAACATTTTTGGTGATTGAAATGAATATTTTTGTTAGAGCATCTTAGAAGACTACAGTTGTGGGACATGTAATCTTTTCTTTTTTCTTTTTTTCTTTTTGGTCTTATATATATTTGTCATTCTACTTACAAATCAATGTATTAATAATTCTCGCATATTAATACAATCCTTATGAAGTTTATATTATTTTTGTAATTTCTTTATTTTATTGTCTCTTAATTTATCTATAGTAATTCGAATCTACTCCATCTTAAAAACCAAAAAAAAAAAAAAAAAAAAACCATCACTATTGATATCATGTGGTAATCGACAATAAAAAGTAGTAAATTTTCTTATCATTTATGCTAACTAACTAACGATAAAATGCAGTAATATTTCCTAACACTTGTGGTAACTAATGATAAAATGTAGTAATTTTCCTAACAGTTGCAGTAATTGAAGATAAAAGGCAATAATGTTTTCTAATACTTGTGATAATTAACGATAAAAGGTAGTAACGTTTCCTAACATTTGTGATAATTGACAATACAAGACAGTAACTTATGCTAACACATGTGGTAACCGATGATAAAAGGTAATAAATTTTCTTAACGCTTTTTTAATTGACAATAAAAAACAGTAACTTTTCTAACACTTGTGGTAATCAACGATAAAAGGAAGTAGCATTTTCTAACACGTATAGTAACCGATGATAAATAATAGTAATATTTATTAATAGTTATAGTAACCAACGATAAAAAATAGTAACATTTCCTAATACATGGTAACCAATGATAAAAGACAGTAACATTTCTTAACACATGTGGTAACCGATGATAAAAGGTAGTAATTTTTACTAATACTTTTCAAACCGATGATTAAATGCAGTAACTTTTCCTAACATTTGTGGTAACCGATAATAAAAGACAACAAACCCAGGACCTACCCCAATGGTGACCAAAACTGTCAGGGTAAACCTATCTACACTAGTGTATAGCCAATTGAAGGCCCATCTGTCAAAGAAGGTTCTTCTGATGGTTTTAGTAGGTTTTTTAGACAGTCTTTGTCTGTTAGGATAGGACATTTGTTTTGTTATGTAAGATTTTTTACAGATTGAGTAGAATGGATTGGGTTCCATATAATGAATGTGAAGAGTATATGAGTGGTAGTCATTTGGAAAATTATAGAACTATTTTCATAAATCCCTCGATAGTGGAAATAAACCAAAAGTACAGTGATTTAGAATTACATGAGAGAATACTACATCTAATAGTCACCCAATGTAATTCGACCTGGAGGAGGAAACTATTCTACAATAACCAAGGAAAGACCGTCAAATAATGGCTTGTATTATGAACAGAAAGAACCCTAGTTTACACTTCCTAATAACCCACTTCATGATACAAACAACTAGCTTTGATAAGATTAATCTTCCTTATTATTTCTTGGTGACTGATTTGTTAATTGCCATAAAAATCAATTTGGAAAATGAGTCTAGAATTGAGTTACCCATGAAACATAGTATTGGAGAAGAAGCTATATACAAATGATAGGTAACTAGACTACTTACATTACCATTGATGAAGAGGTAACTAGACTCCTTACACCGATAAGACATATTTCTAAACCTTAGGAAGGAGGGAAATTTTCTCTATAAATGATAGGAGGGGCCTAAATGAGGATAATGATATTTAACTTAGGCCTACACCAAAGGGTTGAACATTTAGAGTATCACACTCATGAGATTGAACAGAATCGGGCAAAGTAGTTAGAGAACCAAGAGAAGACATTATAAGAACTCTCTATTTTTAAGACCATGGATGGACAAAAGGACACTATTGGTTCGAAGAGACCTATGAGAGAATATAGCTCTGATAGTTTGAACATGCCTTCTCCTAGATTTCGCATGCCTGTAGCTCCTATTCTCTTTAATCCTCCCACATTTCAAATATCTAATGGTCCATTTTCTATGTCACTCTCTATGTCTACAATGTGCAGAGAACTTCCGTGTGTTTTGAATTCTTAATTTTCCAAAAAATAGTCACATATCAAGTTCACTTACAGTGTGTTTGGATGGTGGGTTTGAGTGGGAAAGGGAGAGATTCTAAAGAACCTACTGACATTTGGCAAAATAATTAATTAGAGGGGAGGGAAAGGAAGGGTTTCTATGAAACCCTCCAAACCCAATTTTTCAATTCCACCAAATTGGTGGGTTTTGGAGGGGAGAGATTCCCTTTTAAAATAATAAATACCAAATTTACTTTTATATCATCGATTTTCAAAGTTTAATAAAAATAGAAAGAATAAAATAGTAAATTTATATATTTTTTTATTATATTCCATCCCTTTCCCTCCTTTAACCAAACATGATTTTTATTTGGCTATCATTGTCCCCCATTTCCCATCATATATTTTGTTATCAAACGTGATTTTTAATTTTACCTTCCTTTCTCAACTTTTCCCTCCCTTTCCCATCCTTTCCCTTACTTCCTTTTCTTATGTTTTTGCCAAACACACTGTTAGAGAGGGAGAGATCTATTGGGGAGATGGGGATAATGGTAACCATCAATTATCCCATAATTTAAGTTTTAAATTTTAAATTAAATTTTTCACTTTGTGGTAAAAGCCCTCATGGATATATTTACCAATAGTTATAATTTTTGAAAATCTTTTATTATATTAAAAGATTTTCTTTTAATGGATAAATATTATAAATAAAATAAAATAACTTACAAAGCAAAGTAATACAGAGTAGAGGATACTCAAATACTCTCAGGAACACCTTTTAGTAAAAATAAATAAATAAATAAAAGTAAAGGAGTACACTCCTTTAGAAAAATTTACATAAGTTTGGGCTTTGCTTGAGAGTTATCCTGTTTTACTTTTCTTTGATAAATGTGATACTTTGTCTAATTCGATATGTTCTTTTTTATTAAAACACAAAATAATTTTAAGAAGAAAATAAAATTTTAGAGAATACGCCAAATTTTTTAAAAATAAAATTATTGCTTAAAATATTATTATCTAAACTATGTGAATAAGCACATGAGAATAACAGTATATTTTTTTTTGATAAACCATCGATATTCAGTATCAATCTTAAACCTGACTAAATTTAATTCGAACCAAGTTGGACCTTAAGAGACAAAACTATCTGGTGCCTGTTTTCTCCATTAACAAGAGTTGAATTAAAAATTTTATTTAAAAAATAGTAGTATCCAAAATAAAATAATAGTTACATCTGAAATACCAGTTAATAGTTACATTCATTAGTTACAAACTATTTTTCAAGAACAAACTCACCTAGTCCTAGTCTTAGGTTTTTACTTTTGAAGGCTCTACTTCTTCGGTTAGATCCATGTTTTTCCTTACCAGTTGTTCCGCGTGATGTTTTTAGCTTCAACATGTAGTTCCCTTCATGGTATGCTAGATCAAGCATTCTATCCATGCAATTTCATAATCTATTCTCTCTGTGGACTTCTACAAGCCGCCAAAAAGTCTTCTGTAGTTCTAAGAGTCTCCTCTATGTTTCAAGTTGTTATCTTTGATCATCGAGCAGTTCAAGTAGGCAGGGTGGCTCAGAAAATAGTGGGCTTTAGTGTTGGTAGCGGATTCTTTGTAGTTTACTCATTACAAAAATATATATATATATATATATATATATATTCCAATGGAATTTTTCCAACATTTACGCATGCCGTGGCCAAGAATTACCTTTTCTTGGCGTATTAGAAGTAAAACGTCAGCAAGAAAACCAAATTCCAACATTTAATGACAATTACGTCGTAAAAAGTAATTGGTGGGTGGGAAGGGGAATTCTTTGCCAACGTTCAATAGATAAATGTCGGTAAAAGTTTAAGATTTTACCGCTTTCGATAGATAAAAATCTTTGACATGCAATTTTGATGGTGGTAGGAATTTTTGCAGACATTTACTCCTTAAAAGTAGATAAATCATTTTAATTTTCTTTACGTTTTATTAAAACATCATTTAAAAAACATTTAATGACATTTCTACAAATGTTGACATATGTTACAGAGAGAGGGAGAGAGAGAGAATATGGGTTATGTGCTGATGTTTCATACAAAAACATCCCATGAATCCCTCTCTTCTCCTCTATTTCTCTCTTTTCTCTTTGCTCTTTCCTCATGCTGCCATCGTTGCTCGTGTCACACCTCTCTCGCCGCCGTTACAACCCCGCTATCGACAAAGTTGCTGGACATTGCTCTTTGCCATATGTTGCTCTCTCTCCGCACCTTCTAATTCATTGTTATTTCTCTCTTTGCTCTTTCCTTATGCCGCCATCATTGCTTGTGTCACACCTCTCTCGCCGCCGTTACAACCCCGCTATCGATAAAAGTTGCTAGACATTGCTCTTTGCCATACGTTGCTCTCTCTTCTCACCTTCTAATTCATTGTTATTGTTACCACTACCAGAAAAACGGGTATCAGCGACGGAAAAATCCGTCACTGATACCCAAATTTCCGTAGTTGAAAGTTTTAGCGATGGAAAATCAGTGACGAAAATTTCTGTTGCTAAAAGTCACATCACTAATTTAGCGATGAAAAACGGAAAATTTCCATCGCTGATTAGCGACGGAAATATTTTCGTCGCTGAAGTGAGTAAGGACAAACCCAAATGCCCGAATCCGGGTGCCCGACTTGACCGCCCCGTCCGCACCCAGCCCCAGCCCCAGCCCCGGCCCGCCCGCTCGCACCTGGCCCTGGTCCGCTCGCCTTTAAATTGTTTGTAAAATGCTCAAAAATGCACCTGTTCAGATTCGAACCTGAGTTTTTCCATCGCTGATACCCAAATTTCCGTAGTTGAAAGTTTCAACGACGGAAAATCAGTGACAAAAATTTCCGTTGCTAAAAGTCACATCACTAATTTAGCGACGGAAAACGGAAAATTTCCGTCGCTGATTAGCGACGGAAATATTTTCGTCCCTGATTAGCGACGGAAATATTTTCGTCCCTGAAGTGAGTAAGGACAAACCCAAATACCCGAATCCGGGTGCCCGACCTGACCGCCTGGTCGACCCAGATTTCAGCCCGCCCGCACCCGGCCCTGGTCCGCTCGCCTTTAAATTATTTGTAAAATGCTCAAAAATGCACCTGTTCAAATTCGAACCTAAGTTGAAAGAAAGATATTGAGAGTCTTAACCACCATACCACTATCACTTTTGTCTTATTAGTTTATTTTTTTTTCTATTTCTATACTTTATTTCTAACTTTCAATATTAAAAATACAATACTCTAATTTCAAACAATATAAAATTTTATTTAATAAAAACACAAAATTTTATTTAATAAAAACAAAAAATTATATTTAATAAAAATATAAAATTATATTTAATAAAAACACAAAAAATTACATTTAATAAAAACAAAAAATAATATTTAATAAAAACACAAAATATTATATTTAATAAAAACAAAATATTATATTTAATAAAAACACAATAAATTATATTTAATAAAAACAAAATATTATATTTAATAAAAACACAAAAAATTATATTTAATAAAAACAAAATATTATATTTAATAAAAAAATTATATTTGATAAAAACAAAAAATTATATTTAATAGAAACAAAATATTATATTTAATAAAAACAATAATATTTAATAAAAACCAAATATTATATTTAATAAAAACACAAAAAATTATATTTGATGAAAACAAAAAATTATATTTAATAAAAAATTATATTTGATAAAAACAAAAAATTATATTTAATAAAAACAAAATATTATATTTAATAAAAACAAAAAAAAATATATTTGATAAAAAACACAAAAAATTTATATTTAATAAAAACAAAATATTATATTTAATAAAAAAATATTATTTAATAAAAAAATATTATATTTAATAAAAACAAAAAAATTATATTTAATAAAAACAAAATATTATATTTAATAAAAAAGTTATATTTGATGAAAACAAAAAATTATATTTAATAAAAAAATTATATTTAATAAGGATAAAATTATATTTAATAAAAACAAAAATTTTTTAGTGACGGATTCTTCTGTCGCTAAGGGTTTTAGTGACGAATATTTTCCGTTGCTAATTTTAGTGACGAAAAAATTAGTGACGGATTTTTTTGTCGCTAAATCCGTTGCTAATTTGTCCATCTCTAATCCGTCGCTAATAGCAACGGATTTTTTTTCGTACCTAATTTTTGTCGCTGAAAGTCTGTTTTCTTGTAGTGTACTCTCATCCCTCACTGCTTCGGAGATCATAGTAAATTCTTCCATTTTTTACTTGAATCTAATTATGATTATGTTGTTATTTATGTTAGTAAACTTATTTTGATATAGAGATATGATTAGAATAGGATTATAGCAAGATTATGAAAAATATAAGGCAAAAATATGATAAAATTATGACAAAATTATGGCAAAATTATGGTTAAAATTTGTCAAATAAAAGATAAATAGGGTAAAATAAATTCATATTATGTTAAAATTAGGACATAAAACAAATCTACTAATTTATTAACTATGCACGATACACTGTTAGGGTATAAAATAAATTCAATTTTTATCATGCCAATTTAATAATTTTAAATAAAATAATAAGAGAAAAATTGAAAATTTTCCACATGAAAATTTATTAATATATATTAAATAAATTTTATTAATATATATAACATTTTATATAAATTTTATAAATAGTCTCCTTTTCTACATGAAAAACAATGGACCTAATGGTTGGGCAGACTTAATTGCCCCTATAAAAGGTCTTTCGCCCCACCTTGCCCTGGCACCATGTAAGATTTCAACCCTAATAAAATTAACTTTGATGGTACATGGTCTAACGGTCAATTATCATAAAATCAGAGTCACCCAAGTCCATTATATCGTAAAACCCATGAGCAATTGAATACACTCTCGGCTGAGTACTCCCTTGGTCGAGCGCTTTAACATATGCCTTTTGATTCTCTAGGTCTCACTCTCTCAAGAAGCCACATGTTCCTTGATCTCTTGGTCATCCTAACTCTCAATCCCCGAGCCTCTTAGTTTATCCCACTCCTCAGTGAATACATGTAACACCGACACTCGGTATACTGTATATTGTACTCATTATTTTGTATATAATATATTTTCATTTTTATATAGAGAAAAGTCACTCAGAACTTTTTTTCGATTGAAAATGCTCTTGAAAATTTTGGCGAGATTGTCGGGAGCTAAAAAAAAAAATTTCCCTCCGAGCCATTTTAAAATCTATGCATACAATTTTGACTCCGATAAAATTTCATGTGCTAAATCAACTTAAAAGGTTAAGAAAACTTGAATTTGGGCAATTCTCAATCGTTTGTGAAGAACCGCCCGATGCTCAATCACCAAAGGTGAAAATTTGTCTTCATCGAACCAAATTTAATTCTAACCGTGCAAAACTACTAAAATTCTACCAGGAAGCCTAAATTTGGCTAAATTAACGTTTTATCAAGTTAAAATGAAATTTTAGAAAAATTTGTCAAAATTCACCCGGAATGAAGGGAAATTTACCCTACCGTGCCAAAATGAAATCTACACGTATAAATTTGACGCTGTGAGATATATATACATGCTAAATTCACTTTAAAAGTGAAGAGTCAAGGAGCCAAAGTGAAATTTAAGCCGTAGTACAAAAACATTAGGTACTCTAAAATTTTCGCCTACGATCTCGTTTTCATCCAAAACCTATATTTTTGAAATCTACACGTAAAACGGAGTCCATAGTGAGATTTCACGCATTTCGAGACCGATGTCAAATTTTGACTGATCGAGGATTTCATTCACTCCGAAGGATGTTTGGGCAATCAAACAACCTCAGATTAACGCAAAACCAATGGCATTGGACTCAGTGCGAAAATCTGGGTCCCGTGTGTAATTTTAGATTTTCGAGGTGAATAGTAACTTTGACCGACCTTGGATCACGTGTTAACGAATGGTTAGGCATAAAGGACAAGTAATTAATGCTTTTGAAGTGTGTGAATCTACTTTATTGGATTTTGTGTGGTCTTGGCAAGTGGCACTACATGATTGGAGGAAACTAACCCTAGTTAATTAAAAATGGTTAAATTCAACTAGAGTTAGGTTAATTAAACTTAACTATGATTAGAAATTGACTTAACCATGGTTGGTCCCTTTAGAAATGTATTAACTAATTAAACAAATGAGTGGGAGAGAGAGAGAGAGATAGAGAAAACGTGAGAGAGAGGGAGAAAGAGAGAGAGAGCTTCTTCTTCCTTTCTTCTTCCATGGCCGTGAACCCTACCTTGATGAAGACTTGATTTTTTCCTCACAACCCCCAAATGTTTTTACATGATTTTTCTCTACCCTAAACCTAGTTTAACATATCCAAAAATAAGCTGAAAAGAAGCACTCTACATTGGAGATCTAGGAGGGGCCAAAAATTGAAGGGGAGGAGCAAAACTTATTCTTTCAAGGCTTCAATCAACCTGAAGTTCATAAGGTAAACTCCCTCCATTCTCTATTATAACATATCCAAATTTGAGACCAAAATGAGGTGGTTTGGTTAGGGAATTAGGGCTGGCCGAAGTTGGAAATCAAGGAGGAAAACGGAAATTCTGAAATCTGAACATTCTGACCTGATTATGGTGTTTTAGCTATAGCATTTTCTGCACAAAGGAAAATTGAGCAAAATTTTTATACATGAAACTAGACCTTCAGAGCTTTAAAATGAGATATGATTCATTACATTCTAAATTAAATTAGATTTATTATGATTTTTCAAAGTTAGGTGTTCTGTAGAATCATATTCTGTTCTATTTTGTTCTACTATGGACTTTGCCCTGATTTTGAGGTGCATTTCGGTCTGATAAGAATCACCTCAATCTGACCCCTGTGTCAAAAGTTATCGCCATTTTTCTAAAACTCGATAGAGAGTCACCCGTTCTCCAACACCAATAATAGTAGCATTCCACGACCAGCCTTTCTTTGCAAAACCTCAAAGAAGAAACATTGTGTATCTCCCTCTTATCCACCTACTGTGAAAATTTCAGCCAATTTTTACAATGGAATCAAGAGTTATACAAAATCTCCCAAAACTGTGCAGAAAGGATTCTGCTTTTCGGCCAAAACTGAACAAAGAATTTGGTGATCCATTTCAGACCCCTTTTAGGCACAACTGAGAGAAACTAAAAACATGAAAGTGGTAGGTCTATGTCTTGGATATAACATGTTAAAATTCCATTAAGTTTGGATAGGTATAGTGAAAGTTATGGCTTTTACACTAAAATGGGACAGAATCTGAATTTAAAATGCAACTGAAAGAATATGAGAAATTCTAGGAATTTTGTGATGTGATTTTGGGAAAGTGTATAGCATGAAAGTTGTAGGTCGTGAAGTTATCTACAACATATCAAAATTTCGCCTAATTTGGACTAATATATAAAAGGTTATGCAAATTTTCGTAGGACTGTGCAAAGTGGCACCAAAGTGGAGAACTATGAGTGAACTTGTTAGGTGACTTTTGTCCAAGCCGTTAAAGAGAGCTTAATATATCGAAATTGTGGTTCATTTGGGAGTGCTATACCCTCCCTATTATAGTGAGTGGAATTTACTATATTATGTGTCTGATGTACAATATTATGTTTTAAATTGTTTTCTGACACAAACATAATTTAATGAATATGTGACGTGAAATTATGAATGAATTTTGAAATGTTTTTATGAATTGATGGAGTGTCCACAAACATGTTTTTACGCCTTGTATATGCATCCAAAGGAGTTTTAAAATATGAAACCATGCCATTGCATTTGATTTATACACGTTTTATAAAATCATCCTTGTGGAAATGATTGACATTGCTTGAAAAATATGGCATGGCACGTGATTGATTTGATGATGATAACTTTATGATGGGTAAATCCCATTCCGTAGCTATGAATGATGCATGTGTAGGGTGATCCATATTTACACCCGATACGCTTCTGCGGAAGGTATCCCACATGATATCGGAAAATGATAAATGTGTAGTGATTTGACATGGTACTAGTCAGGTTGAACCCACAAGGGGGAGGGCTATGGTGTGCTGTAATCTAGCACCTGATGAGATCCATCCCAAACGTCGGGGTAGAGAGCTTTTCTAACCTATTGCACACAAAATCCTCGATGCGCCTGTTATTGGTTGCGGTCGACCCTTGTCAGGACTGATTTTGGCACGCTCTATTCTAACATGATTTGATGACATGGATGCATATATGTTTAAAATGTATGTGAAAAGAATGATTTATGATAAATTGAGCATTATACATGATTTCTTACAATATGTGAAATTATTGAGAACTTTAACACTCCATTTTTCACCGACACATTGAACACATGATAGATACCCTCTCACTCACTGGGTATCTTCCTTGATACTTATCCCTCATTTTCAATTGTGTACAGAGATAGCTATAGTGGGACGCGTTAAAACTTATCAGCGTACGAGGCTGTTGATTAGGTACTCGATATGATATTGAAAAGAATTTATCAATGAAATTGTATATTTGTATACTGAGATTTGTAGATAGACCATTGTGTATAAAAAAGGGATAACTGTATGTAATGTATATGTATCTTATTGAAACTCTCAATTATATTCTATTGCATTAAGCATGACTTGTACTATTGTGTACATATACTTTGGGAAACGTGTCATGTTCTAGAAATATCCTCTAGATTAGCTTGGTGTCACCTCTAAATCACAGGAGGGGTAACTGGCGACTGTTCATGCCTTTGATGGGGGCATGATAGTAGAGGTCTGGTGTAGGACTGTTATTAGCCTTACGTTATTCTAGATGGTTGACAGGGATTGGAGGATCTGAGGAGATTGTTGATTTTGGCCGGGTTGGCCTATGTATATTGATATGTGACAGGTTGATATATGATATTGGATGTACCTCTGACTTATGGGGAGGTCCTGCCCGTTTGGTTATAAAAAGTCAACATCCGAGATAACGGGTGACTGTTCACGGCTTCGATTCGGGGCTACATTTCAGTAATACAAAAGTTCTATTACGTGATAAGTACAACTTGTGATCACCTGTAAGAAAGTACATCTCTAGCAAAACTAAACCTTCCTTCAGCAGATATAAACCTCCCTGACTCCTAGGAAAGTCTTTATTGATAAGAAAACAGATCTTGATAATTACTCTTGATAAGGCAAGAAATCTCTATGACAACTTGAGGTTTTCTTAACCAATAGGATTTTGAACCTCCTAAAGGTCTTTGGTTTTTGTCCTCGCAATCTCGAAAGATTCTCAATAATCTCTTTACAAGAAAACTAAGGTTTCTGTACTACTAAATATATATGAAACTTACCATACAAGCATGCTACATATAAAGTATAGGCACTCAGGTAGGTACACTCATGAACTCTAGGCTTTATACATAGAGAGTAGAACTATCTTATGGCTTTTCTCAGTTGATTCTCTTTCATTTATAACTACACTTTCTAATTTGAGTATCGAAATCTCCTTCACCGAAATACCCTTTGGTGGTATTTGCAGGTCCAATTACTCACGAAGACGTAAAAGACTCCTTAACTTTGGTTCCATACTTGGGTCAGCAGAGCAGGTATCTGTGGAGCAAAAATCACCTTCATCAAACTTGTTGGATACATTCTAGATTTTTGAAAGTGTCACACCTTGATCCTCGAACTGAGCATGCGACAACCACAACATTATCTCAGAATACGGGTAAACCTAACCCGTATACCAAGATACTGCAAAACATTCATCTATATTCATCTATTTTCAAAAATAATTCAATGAATCCAAATAAGTCAATAAATATTCATCACATAACCAAAGGACCAATCCGATCTGTCCCTATTCAAAACATGCATGTATAAGGCCATCCCGACCATCCAAATCTAAATACATGCATAATGTTAACCCAGCCATCTCAATTAAATTCATAGAAAATAAAACAAGTCCCTACTGTAGGGATCAAAACCAACTCAATTAAAGGCAATTTCCAAATAAATTTTCAGTTAATTAAATAGATTCTCAATATACATATTCAAAATCAAATGAAATTTAAATTCCAAAATTAACAAAGATAGTATTCAAGATAGTTTTTCAAAAATAGTTATAACCAATGCCTCCACAAGGGTTCACTAATACTTCAAAATATAATCAAAAGAAACTAATACCCGAAGAGGTTCTCAAACTATATTCAGTCCGACTCAAGGTAAGAGCTAACCTCCAAACTAAATGTCCTTTGTAAAAAAAATAAAATAAAATAAGGGGAATGAGTATAATCAATAGTTAAATGAGTAGAATAATATATTATTCAATACATGAGGGGTGTGTGTAGATATGTCAAATAATATTTCAAAAAAAATCATTTTTATCAAATTTAATTTCAAAAAATATTCTGCATAAATATCAAGGTTGTTCAGTCAAATCTATATATTATAATAAAACAAATTTTATGCATCCAAATTATATCATAGTTTTCAAACAAGAACAGAGATTACCAAAAATACTTTGTCTGACAATGGTCTAACATGACCAAGGATGAAACAGTCAAGAGGTTTTCATACATTTTACATTTTTCAAATACCCATAATCTTGGCATTGGATTGGAACCTCTCTGGTGGTGCAACCAAATTAGCCCAATGGGACAAAGGAGGCATCTCCTGGGTTCAACTAAGCTCTCCATCTAATAAACTCCTAATAAACCACATTGTCTCGTTAAGCCTCACTATGGTAGAGAATAACTATAACCACTAATAAGAGTTCAGGCTTGTACCCCAAACTAATAAATACACCATTCTATATTTTGCCAACACAACAAATATACCAAATTTAATTTAATTATTTCTCAAGTCAAGTCATATTCATTATATCACATAAAACATGACACATTATTCATTTATAATAAATTGGATACATAACTATATCAAATTTACGTATAGAAATATTTCACACACACAACATTTTAGAACTTATTTTAAAATCATTTCAAAAATCAAGTAACATATTTTACTCATTTAACGTATAACATAAAATCCATTCACCTCTTGGAAGGGTTAACACTCCCAATTCACAATCCAAAACTAAGTTAGTCCATTCTAAATTTTCAATTGTCTCAACCTAAGATAATAAATACCATTTTATTATTAATTATAGATCACATTTGAGATTAATTGATTTTTCATTAAATTTTCCTAACCCTAAATTTCCAACATCATCAATGTCAAGCTTAAATCCTTCTAATTGTCATATTAGGCCTAAGAAAATACTTTTCCATTGATAATCTTTTCCAATTTCATCATAATATAAACCCCATGTCACGCCCCGAACCGAGAATCGTGAACAGCCGCGCGTTGCCCTGGATGCCGGTTGTATTTCTACAGAAAATCGGACAGAACCTCCCCATAAATTGGAGGTCTCCCATGTACAAATAACCTGTATACCTGTATAAATTTAAAATCATCCTGAAAATAAAACAAATGGTCATCCCGGCCTCAAAACAATCCACCAAATCTCACAACCGACATCCAGACAACGCAAGGCTAACAAATCACCAACAGTCCTAGCCACAGACCTCTACTGTCATGCCCAACTAGAGCATGAGCAGCCGCCACACCGAGCGGACCTAAATTTATACAAATGTATAACAAATTTCCCAAGTAACATTCAAATACGTACAATCGCCTCAATGCAAATGAAATATGAGAGTTCCGCAAATAAATATACATAAATTATACAGTCATCCCAAAATAAGTACACGGTCAACTACGGACCTCAACAAGACCTCGCAGGGTCGAAATAAAGTACGAAATTCATATTTCAAATTTAATTTAGACCTCTCACTGTCGAGAACACCAAATCCACCAGCAATCTATCAAGCCCTCGAGCCAAATACGTCGCCCTATCGCAATAATCCTGTCTGAGGAGGGAAAGGAGAGGGGTGAGTATCTATGGGAAGATACTTAGTGAGTGAGGGGATTAATCTCAAGTACTAATAGTGTAGGTGAATATTGGAGTGTTAAATAGTATCATTCGTAAACAATAACTCAAGTTTCACAATAAATCATGATATGTTTAATAAAATGAACTCTTTTAATCATTCACACGATATCACACGTATATGCATCCATTTAAAAATCAAGTATAACATAGAGCTGGCCGAAAGGATCCTGGCAAAGGTCAACCATGACCAAGGACAGGCGCATCGGGGGTGTTATTATGCAAAGTGTTTCAAAAGTAGCTCTCTACCCCGATGTTGGCCATGGGCTTAGCTCCTTGCTTACCCAGTCTCGTCAAATAAGACCCCGCCCGGTGCTAGACGGTGGCGTCACACATGTCCTCCTCCGATGTGGGTTCAACCGGCCGCGCCTATGAATAAATATAATTGGACATTTGCGGATACTTCCTGCAGAAGCGTATCCGAGTAACCCATGCCTCTACAAAGTCCCTTCGTAGCTACGGAATCATCAATGTCATCATCACAGTATCACAAGGGCACAACGTCCCGCAGATAAGAACCATATCATCACAAGTGGGATTTCAAAACATTTCAAATCCGTGTGCCAATACATTCATCGAATCATTTCAAATCAGCATATCAATGCAATGGTAGAAAATGAATCTTATAAAATTTTCAAGTAATGACACAATTTTTGATTCATTTCAAACATGGATGCATAATCATAGAAAACATAAGTACGACACTCTAATAATCACAAAACAGGTTTAAATTTCAAATTTCATACGTCGAGATCATGCATATCAAAAGCATGTTTTATTTAAAAACAAGATAAAATCAGGTTTCACTATTTCATGCAAGAGATTAGGGTCTCACTCACCTCTAGGGAGGGTATCCACTCCCTGTTTCTGAAATCAAATCAAAAGGACTCCCCTCGAGTCTCCAAAGGTCAACCTAGACCAATCAATACGGATAATCATCAATTAAAGCCCTATTAAAGGGTTTTCAAATTTCCCTTCTATTTAAAAGAGCTTAAATTTGCACAATTACTTCCCTAAACTTTCATTTCATCAACCTAAGATCATTTCAATCACCAACGACTTTAAATTTACAATATTCCTCGATTTTACCAATTTTCTCCCAAATTACATAAATTTTAATTTAATTCCCATCAATTCCAATTCATACCCCAAGGACAAATACCCAAATCGATCAAATAAAACTCTAATGCTACCTACGACATTTCTAACATGCTTCGCAGTCCAGTTTACATCAAATCCTAGACCTAACTCCCACAATTTCATACAAACCCTTAGGGGAAACACATTTCTTTCGTGTCCAATACATTTCAGGATATATGTCTATATACTTTCTACCTAAATTCAACAAAATCGATTTAAATTATTTAAGGGATTGAAGATCCCTCACCTAGGGTTGTTCTCGTAGTTCGTAACCTTTGCCAAATCGTCTCCTCAATGCATTTTCAGACCTGCAAAACTCCCAATTTAAGGTAATTTTAGTAATCTAAACCAAATTTCCTAAGAAAGTTTGAAACCCTAGAATTAGGGTTAGGGTTTGATCTTACCTATGCAGTGAACACAGCACGGTCGACTTAGGGCTTTCAGCTGGGGCTTTCGCAGGTGGTAGGACCTGCTCGCGGAGGAGAAGAGAAAGCGCGAGCGCGCAGGCGAGGGGACTGTGAGCCATCGCGCGAGAGGGGAAAGAAGGTGGTTCTTCGCACGTGGGAGAGAGAGACTGAGAGACAGTGAGATAGAGAGCGAAATAGACAGAGAAAGTGATAGAGAGAGGTGAGCGGTGGCGTGTGGTGGCGCTGAGTCGCGGTGGAGAACCGCGAGAGGGAGAAAGTGAAAGTCGCAGTGAAAGAGAGAAGTCGAGAGAAAGGAGAGAGATAAAGTGATGGAGATGGTGGAGAGGATGAGCGGTAACTGCGGCGGTTGGTGGTGGTGGTCAGCGGCGGTGCGAAATCGAGGGTGAGGGAGAGTGAATCGCGAGACCGCGAGGGATAGAGAGGGAAAGAGAGCGATAGAGATTGAGACCGAGAGAGAAAAGGAGAGAGATAAAGAGGGAAGGTGGGTTCGGCGACCGTGGGCGGTCGATGGCGGATGGCAGCGGCGGCCGCGAAGAGGCGGTGAGATGGGCCGCGGGAGAGGGAGGTAGAGCGGCGGGTGAGGGAGAGAGTAGGGGGAAGAGAGAGAAATTAAGGCTTTAAGCCCTAATTTCGATTTTTTTTTTATAACTATTATTATTATTATTATTATTATTATTATTATTATTATTATTATATATTTTTATATAACTAGATTTTTATAAATAGCTAATTGAGTAAATAAATAAATTAATAAATAAAAAATTATTTACATATATATATATATTTATACTAACTTTATTTTACAAATCCCAGAAATGGTATTTAAAATATACCAAAAATTAAATTTAAAAACCCAAAAATCGAAAACACGGATACTTTTAATATACCAAAAATTCAAATTATATGTCTCAAAATCGAAAATCAATAAAATTAAAATTTTTATATATATATAAACGGAGGAATATTTTATATATATTTCATGAATACTACACTTGTACGAACACCGCAGTGTCAGTATTACACCCCAGATATAGACTCCCAATTTAAATCTTGCAATCTAAATCTAATAATTCAAATTCATGTTAGAAAATCATAAATTTAGATTGAAAGAGCAAGATTACATCTTGAGAAACCATAAATTTCATCCAAGACCAAATTTTGTGAAAACCTTAACTTTCTCTCTCTACAAAAATTCCAAATTTTAACATAAATCCCAAATTTATGCAAAAATGATTCAAACCCAAATTTAAGGAGTATTATCTCTATTTCCTTCACCAATTTTGTCTCTTATTGAGCTACTCAAAATCCACTTCTCTCACTAAATCCAACCTCAAATGGTTTTGTTGGGAGTTTTAGAAGTCTCAATTTGTGGGTATTTCATTGAACATGATTGCTTTTGAAGAGAGCAAAGGGAGAGAGAGAGGGAGGGTGAGCCGAGAGGGAGAGGGTGTGCGAGTCTCAGGTAAAAGGAGAGAGTGGGGGGGAGAGAAAGAATAAAAATAAATAAAAAAGGGAGTGGAGAAATGGGTTTTGACTTCTTTTTTTCTTTCCCTTTTTGTCTTTTATTGTTTTATAATTTTTAAACCCCTAAAAATAAATTTCGTCCTCAAATTTAAAAGAAAATTATACATCGAAAAGTTGGAGGTATTATTTTCATATTGACTCTTTAGTCTCTCAGGTTTCCTCTTTTACTTGCATATTCAACTCTTCATGATTTTCTAGATTCATTCCATTGTGAGGTAAGTTAGTAATTTGAAATCACAGAAATAAATCTATAGAGTGTTGAACAATCCCTAAAGGTAGAAACTCATCAAGAAATTCGAGGGTAATATCCGCAAACTCACACAACAAGTGAGAATCTCTAGAGCTGATCAATGCTAGGAACATCGATAGAAAGAATTAAATCTGAAGGGATTAAGGCTAAGATGAGCCTGCGTCCAAAATCTCTATCTTAAAAACCCTATAAGTTACAGTAGGAAGATGTTTGATAAGAAGCATTGGTGAGGATATCTTACACTTAGGGTTGGAGGTTGGCTCCTTAGGTGGTGCCGATATAGTTGAATGATTTTACTTTGTGATAGGAACACGAATGTATTATTCTCGTCATTCATAGTCATGATATTATCATGTAACCAAGGATGACTGATACACTATGGAAAACATCAAAAAGAAAAACATCACAATAGATATTTTTAGAATATACACCAAAGTGTATGAGAATTCTTCATCCTTAAGTTATAGGCAAAGTGGTATTGTCCACCCAATCAACATGTAAATCATTCAATCAGATTCCACTTTCCATTTCAACTTTTTAACAACGAAATTAGACACCACATTCCTAGCACTACCTATATCTACTACAACCTGGTATATTCTTGCCCCATATATAACAAAAATGTGAAAAATATTAGTATGCTTCTGACCTGTAATAGTAGACATAATACCATATATAACCTATAACAAGATTTCATCGAATTTACCAAATCATACTCCTCATTATAAAATGGGCTACCATAGAAAGAGACAGAGAAGCACTTATTCTTCATAGTCTAAACAAAAATCAGAAACTAAATTCGACCAAAATCTCATTGCTTTTAATCAAGGCAGAAGCTGCTCTCTACTTGGTTTCTAATGTTTTAGTCCTTCAAAAATTATACTCAACTAATACACACTTATGTTCATCCTAGTTACATTCTTCCTATTTTCTATAGGCCCTATTTAGAAAACTTCACCTAATTCGTCAATATAAACTCCATGCAGAAAATGAGCAAGCACAAAGCACATTTCAAAGTCAAGAGAGAGCATTCCTTCTCCAATAGTTTATTGTACAGGGGTCCACACCTCCGCTAGGTTTGTATCTCCAAAACTATCATTCTACAAGAAGCAGGCTTGAACTTACTAATTATAAACAAAAAGCTCAAAATATTATATTAACTAAACTTGATATCTCCATCAACTTTTACAATGGTACTTATCACCCTTCACCTTTCCATTTATCCATATAAGCAACATATAGGCATATGAGAAATAAATTGCCAAAGAACTTAGTTGAGTTATGCATCAATTATCACTGTCAGATCATGATCGAACTAGCCAAAGGTTAAAAAATCCAAAAAGAATTTATGTATATAGTAAATTCAGAATCCAAAAGGAAATAATGTGCATAGTATTTTTTGGTCCAAATCATGAATAATCCCCAAATTCTTTCCTACTCAATACATTTAAATCATACATATATTTTGCTTTCCTCCACAAACTCCTTTCAACATATTCTTGGTATTTTAGAAACAGATCCAATCCACAACGACTTAGAATAGTAGTGGTCCTACTAAAAAAATCATAGCATAGAAGTTCACCACATAATCACGTAACTCACGTTCATTGAGTCAAAATTTCATGAAGCTATAGCAATAAAATATCCCTATTATCCAAAAGCTTTGCTCGCAATTGTTTCCTACACCTTCAGGAAAGAAAAATTCATAGCAACTAGTCCAAGTTCACAATAGTTAACAATTACTAGATAAGACCCATAATAAGAAAAAAGATCATTGGGCACCATTCTCACCCTTTTTACTTCAAACCCAATTTTACCAAAAGCCCTAAATTACATTGTTTGCAATCAGGAATTTCTCTTCTTTTTTACGGAATCAAATCTGCTACAAGAATCATTTTCCCTACATGCACATCACAGTCTCTGTAAATTGTACTTCTAATGAACTATTCACCCACATCAATAACTCTTCCTCAATGGGGTCAAGAGTCTATTGGCATGCCCAAGAAATCTTATACTAACAAAAGAATTATTGGACTTCATATCAATGAGTGTGCAAGTATCAACACCAAGGATTTTCATTATACCAATTAATGTTAACCATTAACTGATTACTAATCAAACTTTATAATGCACATTTCATATATGATTCCTATAATGTTTCATCAAATCATATATTAATCTTAACAATTCTAAATACTCTCCTAAAATAGCCGTCAACACCTCAAATCACAGTTGTATTACTCCACAATCTAAATTCTTGCGTTCCATATAATTATTCCCTAATTCAATATCCAAACATATGCCAACAATATCAACACCTTCAATATCATATATTCATACTCAACAAAATTTACATTCATCACATAACAAGACAAATAATTCCACCATTTGTCACATAATGTTAATACTCAAAATTGGTTCATAAATTGATCTCTACTATGCAATGAATCAATGCCATTAGCAACCCTCAAAATCATGCAATCTCAATAACATACTCTTTAAATCAATAGTTTCATACTTAACTAAATTTACTCGTGACAACATCGGTATTGTTTTAAGCATTTTCATTTGTCTTCTTGTTTGTGGATGCTAAGTTGGAGCAACCACCGTGTGGATCCCGATTTCCATCCGTGGAGTGGTACTAGCCAATGGTGTGGACACGTTTGATTGACCACTCCTTGAGTTAGTTGGGTGACCTTGACTCGACTAGCCTCCATGTTGGCCTATACCCAATTCGAGGTAAGTGTTGTATAAATGTCTTTCCTTCCTGCATTGGTAGTATCTCCGTAGTGCCCTACAAAACCCTAGGTGAAACTTCTTGCAATTTGGGTAAGGATCCTTACTCCTCGCCGTCTTACTTTCGGAGGTGACACTAGCTGTGAAAGCACTAAACAACAACAATCATTTGCCTTGTGGAAAGCCAAGATCTGGAAACAGAGATACCACTATAGGGGCCAATACTCCTATACTTCTTAGAGCCTTGGTCGTAAGTGAATTCGGACTTCCTTTTCTTACCATGACTCTATCTAACCTTCCTCTGCTCAACCCGCAAAGCCAATTGCAACATATTCTTGTATGTCCAGGTTTCGGTCACTAACATCTTCTCCTTATGTTCAAATTTAAGCCCATTTTAAACTTAGCACATAAGACCTCTTTGGAGTTGATGAACTCTAGAACATACTAAATAACTCTCTAAACTCTACCTCCTATTCGATCACATTTTGTTTTCTTACACCAACCTAAAAAAATTTCTCCAGCTTTTGATCTCTATAGAAACAGGTGTAACACTTCCCATTAAATTCCCTAAGGGATTCATCCCAAGTCAAAGGAGAAAAAGACTCAGAAGGAAGAACCGGTGGAAAAATTGGAGTTTGATGTAGAGTTTCTGACAAAGCTCTATAAGCGTTCCATCACTCCATCACTTGCTTAAGGGTGGCTAGGGGAGGAGCAGGGATCCTGGTTGGAAGAGTTGTGTGTGTCGTTGTCGAAAGAGGTGCATGTGAAGATGATGCGACCTCGGGTTAAGAAGGAGCAGGAGAAATCTCATTTGTGTTCCTCATTTTTTGTCTAGGAGGTATAGCTCTATAAAGAAAACCTTGGCTTAACGAATATAATACGAATTAAACTACGTGCTTAATCTCCTAAAAATAATATTCCTAATTTCCTAGTACCTGTTGGGAGGCTTTCAAAATCATTTACAACTCTTTAACTATCAAACTCATTTAAAAATTGTTTGGAAATAATTGAAAACCTTTAAAATATTTGGAAAAACTTTGTAGGCGTTTTTTATACATTTTTAAATCAAAAATCTAAATTCTAATACCAATAAAATTATCATGCCCTGACCCTCAGATTGAGTACGTGATAACCGCCGTGTTATCTCAAAATATAGATAAACCTAATCCATATAACAAGGTACCGCATGACATTCATCGATATACATCCATTTTCTAAAATAATTCAACAAAATCAAATAAGTCAATATATATTCACCACACAACCAAAATACCAACGCAGTCCGTCCCTACTCAAAATATGCATGCATAAGGCCATTCCGGCCTCCCAAATCCGAATACATGCACAATACTAACCTAGCCATTCCAGTTAAATCCATAGAAAATAAAACAAGTCCATATTCCAGGGATCCAAACCAACTCAATTAAAGGCAATTTCCAAATAAATTTTCAATTAATTAAATAGGTTCTCAACATACGTATTCAAAATTAAACGAAATTTAAAGTCCAAAATCAATAAAAATAGTATTCAAAATAGTTTTCCAAAAATAGTTATAATTAATGCCTTCACAAGTGTCCATTAATACCTCAAAATATAATCAAAAAAATCAATATTCGAAGAGATTCTCAAACTATATTCAATCTGACTCAAGGCAAGGGTTAACTTCCAAACTAAACATCCTCTGTAAAAAAAAAAAAATGAAATAAGGAAAATGAGTATAAACAATACTCAGTAAGTGAAATAATATGTTATTCAATGAATAAGGGGTGTGTATGGATATATCAAATAATATTAAAAAAAAAATCATTTTCATCATATTCAATTTTATAAAATGTTCTGTATAAATATCAAGATTGTCTAGCCAAATCCATATAGCACAATGAAACAATTTTTATGCATCCGAATTATATCATAGTTTTCAAACAAAGAATGAGAGTTGCCAAAAATATTTTATATGACAATGGTTTTCCGCGACCAAAGACACAACCGTCAAGGGGTTTTCATACATTTCATATTTTTCAAATACCCCTAACCTTGGTGTTGGCTCGGGATTTCTCTGGTGATACAATCAAATTAACCCGATGGGACAAAAGAGGCATCTCTTGAGTTCGACTAATCTCTTCGTTTAATAAAGTACTAACCATGTTGTCTCGTCAAGCCATACTATGGTAGGGAATGACTATAACCACAAATTAGGGTTCAGACTCACAACCTAAATCAATAAATACACTATTCTATATTTTGCCAATACAACAAATGTGTCAAATTTAATTTAACTATTTCTAATATCAAGTCATATTCAATATATTACATAAAATATAATACATTATTCATTTATAACAAATTGGATGCATAAATATATTAAATTTTTGTATAGAAATATTTCACACACACAAAACATTTCAAAACTCATTTTAAAATCATTTTAAAAAACAAGTAAAATATTTTACTCATTTAAAGTATAATATAAAATCCACTCATCTTTGGAAGAGTTAACACTTTCAATTCATAATTCACAACTAAGTTAATTCCTTTCAATTGTTTCAATTTAAGGTAATAAATACAATGTCATTATTAATTATAGATCATATTTGGGGTTAATTAATTTTCCGTTAAATTTTCCTATCTCTAAATTTTTAACATTATTAATTTCAAGTTTAAATCATTCTAATTGTCATGTTAAGACTAGACAAATATTTTTCCATTGATATTTTTTCCTAATTTCAACATAATCTAAACTCTAAGTATAGACTGCCAATTTAAATCTTACAATCTAGTTCTACTAAAAAATCATAAATCTAACACTACTAGAAAAACGGGTCTCAGCGACGGATTTTTCGGTCACTGATACCCAAATTTCCGTCGCTGAAAGTATCAGCGACGGAAAATCAGCGATAAATTTTTCCATCGCTGAAAGTCACCTTGCTAATTTTAGCGAAAAATCAGTGACGGATTTTTTAGGAACGGAAAATTTCCGTCGTTAATCCGTTGGCAATTTGGACAGAAAATTCCGTCACTAAATCCGTCGCTAATTTTATTTTAGGGTTTTCAAATTATCGACGGATTAGTGACGGAAATTTTCTGTCGCTGAAGTGAGTAAGAGCAAACTCAAATGTCCGAAACTGCTCTCTCGACCCACTCGCCCGACCCACTTGCTCCCCATCCGGACCCCGGCCCGCCCGCCTGCTAGCGCCTTAATGTGCTGAAAATATACTCCCACCCGGGTTCGAACCCAGGTGTGAGAGAGGGAATTTGAGAGTCTTAACCACCATTTATTTATCTTTTTTATTTCTATACTTTATTTGTAACTCTTAATATTAAAAATATAGTACCCTTATTTAATAAAAATATAAAATTTTATTTAAAAAACAAAAAATTATATCTAATAAAAATATAAAATTATATTTAGTAAAAATACAAAATTATATTTAATAAAAAAATAAAATTATATTTAATAAAAATAAAATTTATATTTAATAAAAACAAAAAATTATATTTAATAAAAATACAAAATTATATTTAATAAAAATACAAAATTATTTTTAATAAAAACAAAATATTATATTTAATAAAAATACAAAATTATATTTAATAAAAACAAAAAAATATATTTAAAAAAAAATAAAATTATATTTAATAAAAATACAAAATTATATTTAATAAAAACAAAAAATTATATTTAATAAAAATACAAAATTTTATTTAATAAAATAAAATTATATTTAATAAAAATAAAAATTATATTTAATAAAAACACAAAATTATATTTAATAAAAATACAAAATTATATTTAATAAAAACAAAAAATTATATTTAATAAAAATACAAAATTATATTTAATAAAAACAAAAAATTATATTTAACAAAAAAATAAAATTATATTTAATAAAAATACAAAATTATATTTAATAAAAATATAAAATTATATTTAATAACAATATAAAATTATATTTAATAAAAAATAAAATTATATTTAATAAAAATAAAAGTTATATTTAACAAAAAAATAAAATTATATTTAATAAAAATACAAAATTATGTTTAATAAAAATAAGAAATTATATTTAATAAAAATTCAAAATTATATTTAATTAAAAGATAATATTATATTTAATCAAAACATAAAATTATATTTAATAAAAAAATTATATTTAATAAAATGGCACAATTATATTTAATAAAAATACAAATTATATTTAATAAAAACAAAAAAAAATTATATTTAACAAAAACAATTTTCTTTTTTAAGTTTTAGCAACGGAAAAATTAGCAACGAAAATTTTTTATCGCTAAATTCGTCGCTAATTTGTCCGGAAAAGTTTTAGCGATGGATTTAGTGAAGGAAAATTTCTGTCGCTAATTTTAGCGAAGGAAAAATTAACTACGGATTTTCCGTCGCTAAATCCGTCGCTGATTTTTTCGTGACTAATCCATCATAAATCCATCTCAAATCCGTTGCTAATAGCGATGGATTTTTATCCGTCGGTAATTTCTGTTACTGAAAATCCTTTTTCTAGTAGTGTAAGTTGAAAGAGTAAGATTACCTTTAGAGAAGTCACAAATTTCATCCAAGACCAAATTTTGTCAAAATCCTAACTTTCTCTGTCTATAAAAATCTCAAATTTTAACATAAATTTCAAATTTATGTAAAAATGTCTAACCCAAGTTTAAGAAGGAGTATTATCTCTATTTCTTTTATCAATTTTGTCTCTTATTGAGTCACTCCAAATCCACTTTTCTCATTAAACCCCGTCTTTAATGGATTTTGTTGGAACTTTTAGAAATCTCAGTATTTCATTAAACATGGTTGCTCTTTGAAGAGAGCAAGGGAGGGGAGGGTGAGCCGAGAGGGAGAGAATGGGAGAGAGCTTGTTAGTCTCGAGCAAAAGGAGATAGTGGAGGAGGAAGAGAGAGAATAAAAATAAGAAAAAAAGGAAAGTGGGGAAATGGGTTTTGATTTTTTTTTTATTGTCTTTTTCGGTTTTACAGAAAGCCATCTTCCTTCACTCAAAATCCTGCCAAAACATCGAGGCATCATGGATGACGGTTTATGCTTTAGATTTTGGCGTTATCCCAAAAGATAAGATCCAAATGTATCCCTCTTGACCTATAGAGAGAAAGAGAAGAAAGATGATGCTAAAGCATCCGAGGAAGACCAATATACTACCGTGTACTACGTTTTTGTGCATATTTTTCCTTTCATTTATTAATTTTCTTTTCAAGACTACTTCAAAGCATGATTGGAAAAAATATGATAGTGCCAAGTATGTAGCAAAATGAGTCGTAGGAAAGCAATAGCATAGCCCTACCAGCAACATGCATGGTATGATTGTGCCAACTATGTATATATATTTAAATTTTTTTAATATATATTAATAAAAATTATATTTTTATAAACTTGAATTTTTTTTATATAAAAAAAAAAGAATACATAAGAGAAAATTTTTATGAAAATATTAAATTAATTTATATATATTTAAATTTTGATATATAAATTAATAGTCATGCCCTAAGTCCACAAAGAAAGCAGTTAATATCATTTTAAGAAACATAATAGCTTGAGCATGAGCTAAAAACTAAGCATCAGGTAAGATAAGCACTAGGACAAAATAGTGACCATTCTCATACACCCTTTGCTCTCTCAAACTTGTGTTGGATCGTTAATGTTTCGAAATATTGATAATTAAAAAATGCATCTCGAGAAAATTTCATAAAAGAGAGAAACTAAAAGATATAAGAATTATGAAAATATTTGAAGAAACACCCTGAGCTGCTATTGCTGAGTGTCCAAATGCTGATAGAAACGATGTTTTACACGAGACCATCTTTGATAATGTAGCGCAAAATTCTATCCACACATATATTTATCTAAAAGTGTAGTAGATAAGACAATTATCTTAAAAAAATTTGAAAGTTGTATCGAACTACATCGTTATTTATTACTATATTGTGTATGGAGTTCGATAAACAAGTTTTAGAACAGATTTTTGGTACCATTCCTAAGCGAACCAAACCTTTTGCACTCATAAATAGCCCTTCCCTGCGTTTACAAAAGAAAACGTCACTAGTAATGCCCACGTTTACTAACGTTTTTGTATGCCTTAACGATGGCCAACGGCTTTTTGTCGACATTTTATTCTTTCATCACCAAATTTAAACGCTTGTGAAGAAATGTCGGGAAAATGACCAATGATTTTTTTCCCAAAGGTTTGTTCCAACGTTTATTCTTTCATCACCAAACTCTTTAGCATTGGTTAGGAAACATTGGGTACAGGTGAAAAAATCGTCAGGAAAGGAGTGTTTTTTGTAGCGACTGCCAATACAATCTTGTTGTTGAGAAGTTCCTTCAACACATTTTAGATAAAATCTTTATGTTGCTTTTGAAACTTTGCTTATGCTGTAATAAAATGTGGAAGTAAAATTCCTTCTTGGAATAAAATTCTCTTCACTTGGCTTTGTTTTTCAAAATTTTCATTCCGAAGGCCTATCAGTTTTGGGAATGATTTGAATGATCTGTGATTAGTCTTCATGGAATCAGTAGGCTGCAACTTAGTTGTTCAATCAAGAGATTAACAACAGCAAAAACCAAAAATGGATGCAAAATTGTAGGTACAGTTGTTACCAAAAAAAAATTTCATTGTTCTGATTCAACCAAAGCCAAAGAATTTGTCTAAAGAAGAAAAGTTTAAATTAATACTTCCCAAGATCAGAGAAACTTGACCCCAGCCACTGTCCTCTCAAGCCCGGCAAAGGTGAAAGCCACGATTGGATGAACACAAAGAATTCAAAGATAAGAAACACAAGGCGACCAAGAAAGCGAAAAAGCAATGGTATTTGTGGATATTTGGGTTCAATAAATCATTACCTGCAAAAAAACCTAAAAATGAATATGAATGAGTGGTGAAGCATGAAAATGACTAGATATTGTGTGAGCAAGAATGGTCAGAAGAAAATATGATTGCTCTTAAAATAATATCAATTGTTTTGAAACCTGTGATCTTCCCCTGCACACAAATGACAATATCGCTCAAAATCTAAGAGAATTCACATGTACAAAGAGGTAAGGCACCACTCCTGTCTCTTCAATTTCGGCTGCTACTATGAGTGAGCGAACTTCTTAAGGACGTGGGTGTGGGCACCTAGGCTGGAATCACTTTTTCAAAATAACTTTGCAGATGACTCCGACCAAAATAACTTATCTGACGGGGGCCTAGGCCCCAAAATACAAAAATAAAGGCTCAAACGAGTCAAAAACCCAGCAAAAGCAGCTGAAGACACAACACCATTCAACTATCCAAACCAGATCAACTACAAGAAAGAACGAAAAAAGAGCCAAACGAACTGTAACAGTCCAGACACGCACAGCACCAGAAATTTCAACAAAAAGTTGAAACTACAACATTACTTTTAACAATACTTTATATAGAAAATGCATTTACCATCCCTGATTGAATATACCTGGCTTATTTAGTTAATATCTGCAAGGTGAATTGAGACTTGTGGCATTAAACACGCTCTAATTACCATGAGTGTTGGCATCTGAGACATACGAAGGCAAGCCAGTGCCACCAAACTTTTCCCTAGTGATTTGATCCAAGCGCTCAGCCATCTCACGTGTCAAATGACTCCGCCAATCTCCAATCTTGCCGTTGCGAAAAACGCGTTGTTGTCCATGGGGAATGCAGACTCAGGTCGAAACTTTCCCTTTTTATTGACATCCAGGTCGCTTAAATTCTCAAAGCTACACAAACCCACAATTTTTTGTAGAACACCTTCATTTTCTTCCTCCACAGAAAATGGGTGGCCAATGATATCTGCTAAATTTTTCACAGAAGGTAAAGGGTCCTTTCTGATTTCTTCATACACAAGAAAAAGCATCCTTTGTGATGCTTGCTTTCTTGCTTTCCAAAAGCTCAATACACGATCCCAATAAGGCCCATAAGAGTACACTCCTTTGCAAAATAGCTCAAGTGCTTCCTCTAAGGAAATATAAATTGCATCTTTTGGTGTCGCTCTGCTCAAAAAATGCAACAGTGAGACAAATGCATCCCTAGGGTCCCTGAAAATGTACACAATTTTGCAGCCACCTGAAATTATTGACTTTGGCAAGGAATGATAAGGGATATGTGTGGATAATAAGGGAAGTTTGGTAGTCTGATTAGTGAGCTTCTTGCTGATGAAATCAGCCTCCAGGATAGGGATGCACTCATGAGGCATGGTGGATAGGAGAGGATGTGATGAAAGGTCTGAGTATTTCTTTCTAGTGACCATGGCAAAGGCTAAGGCCTTGAGCCATGTTGTGCCTGATTTTGGTGCACTGCATAGGAATATGTCTGTTAGTTGAGCCTCGAAATGTTGTTGAGCTGCAATCACACCTTGCAAGAAGAAGAGGCGGTACCAACAGCCTTGATATAGATATAAATCAAAGCGAGGTATCCAACAACATTGTCTTGGGAGTCTTGATAAAAACTCCTCAAAACTTTGATAAGTTTTCTGAAAGCTTTGTTCTTCATCTTCATCTTGCTCCAAGCTTTTGGAGATTGAATCCATGGGACCAAGTAAAAAATGCTTAAAGCGGAATTGTTCTAAAAATTAAAGATTTTTGTTCTTCCAAAAAAGCAGCTCAATAATGCTTGTGAGATCAACACAAAAAGGAAAAGACAAAGATCAATTATTAATTTTTTAAAATTAATAAAAATTTATTATTAGTGTATCTCTCACGCTCTTCAAATTTTCTCTCTGAAGCTAAAAATTTTTTATTACTACTCTAATTTCTATTTTTTCTCTTCCTGGACCCATCAAATTTTCTCTCTGCTCAATCCTTTCTCTCATTTCTCACTTCCATCTGTTTTCTATGCGGCCAATGCTGATCATGTGTTCGTGCATTACAAAACCCAGCAATCCTATAAAGCCTAATCCATGGTTGGGAAAAAGAAACATATTTATTAAATCAAAATCTTAAGTCCCGTCCCTTTGATAATGGCCCTGACAAGAACTTATATGGTATAACAACCCAACCAAATGGAAAACAAACAATTCTAAACAATCATCCAAAAGTGGGTTAGAAATAATTTAATTCTTAAACAACTCATCGTAAAATAAGAAAAATAAATAAAACTTGAATAAATTAAAGTACACCAAAACAATTGAAATAGAAATGAAGCATGCTCCACTGCAGCTACTTTGCCTTGTGCCCCCGCTTCATGGTCTGTTCTGCGTCAATCTCCCACGCTAGGAAAGAACTTGACATATGTACAAGTTATCAATTGGAAAAACCCATGTTGTCTACGTGGACTCACTGCCTAATCTCCAAACTATCACCCCAAACATAAAGGCACCCAACCTCACTTGAAAGGATCTCTAAATTGCGTTATCTTATGGTAAATGCTTGTATATGCCATCAACCTCCTATACACTGCCTTCAAATTGCTTCACATTAAAAAAGTTGCCAAACCGAATTCTATAAATTTAAACTCCTTCTCATTACCTAACATTGCTCAACAAGTTGGATCAAACATGAAAGGATAACTTTTATCGGGCACAAAATTAAGGACAAAATACTCTTCTAAAACAGAATGGCTATATATTGATTTGTCGCAAGTCAGTTGCTTCCTAGGCCACTTTGAGATCTAAGAGTTTTGATCTATCATCCTAGTTTGATTGATTGAGTATCGATATACAGGCGATGGGTTGTCTACTTACAAGATTTCTGGTTTGGTTGACTTTGCTTGATAGGATCAAGAATGGTCATTAAGTTGACGAGGAAATGCTTGAGGGAGGAAGTTTCTCCCAAGACTATTCTCAAGGTATACACTACAAGAAAACACAATTTTAGCAACGGAATTTAGTGACGGAATTTAGCGACAAAAATAGAAATTATCGTTAATTAACGATGGATTATTTTTCGTCGCTAAATTTAGTGATGGATTTAAAATCCATCGCTGATTAATTTAGCGATGGATTTAAGATTTAGTGACGGATTGCTATATCCGTCACTAATTAGCGACGAATTTCATTTTCGTCACTAAATTTATCAACAGAATTTTATATCTGTCGTTGATTAACGACGGATTACATTTTCGTCGCTAAATTAGCCTTGGATTTTAAATTCGTCGCTAAATTTAGCGACGGATAGAGACGGATATCAAATCTGTCGCTAATTTGGCGATGGATTTCATATCCGTCGCTAATTTAGCAATGGATTTTAAATCTGTCACTAAATTTATCGACGAAAAATAATTCGTCGCTAAATATAATTTTATATTTTTATTAAATATAATTTTGTGTTTTTATTAAATATATATTTATCTTTTATATTATTATTAAATTAGGACAGTGATTTTTATTAAATATAATTTTATGTTTTTTGCAAATATAATTTTATGTTTTTATTAAAAATAATTTTGTAATTCTATTAAATATAATTTTGTATTTTAATTAAATATAGTTTTGTATTTTGTATTTTTATTAAATTAGGGAATTATATTTTTAATGATAAAAGTTAGAAAAAAAGTAAAGAAATAAAAATATATATATATATTAGATAAGTTAATGTGGCATAGTGGTTAAGAGTACTCTAGACAACCCCTTAAATACAGATTCGAATTTAGACAAAAGCATATTTTCTGTAAAAAAATAAAGTAGCATGGGATGGGTTCATGCGCGGGCGGGCAAGGGCTGGCGAGGTGTGGGTATGGGCGGGCAAGCAGTAGGGGGCTGGGGCGGTGGTGGGCGGCCGGCCGGCCGGCCGACGGGCGTGTTTTACAAAATTAAATATTAAATGCGAAATTTAACGACGGATTAAACATTTCGTCCCTAATTCCGTCGCTAATTTAACGAAGGATTTCAAAATTCGTCGTTAAATTTAGTAATGCATTATTAGCAACGAAAATTTTTCTGTCGTTAAATTCGTCGTTAAACGTATTAGCAACGAATTTTTCTAAACTTTTCGTCATTAAATGCGTCGCTAAACCCTTATTTTTTTGTAGTAGTAATTAAGTTGAGGGCTAATGTTAAAGGGGAAAGCCTAGTTTCACTTTGGCTCAGGGTGTAATTAGGTTTAAAGGTCAAGTAGCTATTCTCAAGACTCACAGTTTGAGATAGTTGATTCTTGGGGAGGTGCATAAGTCATCTTTTTCATCATTTACTTTGGTATGATAAAGATGCTTATGGATATTTGGGTTTTCTATTTGTGGTATGGTATAAAGAAACATTTAGCAGAATTTGTTCGTTATTATCTGCTATGTTAGCAAATCAAACCAAGCATTAAAGGCCAGTAGGTTCACTTGAGTCACTTAAGATTCCTCATTGGAAATAGGAGTACATTAACATGGATCTTGTTTCAAGTTTATCGAGGATGACAAGGGGTTATGATGTCATTTGGGTAGTTGTTGACCAACTTACAAAGTCTAACTTATCATGGGGTACTGGTTTCTATAGTCTCTGATAGGGATCCACATTTTGGGTCCCTATTTTATGAGAATTTGTAGGCACAGTAGGGGACCAGACACTACTTCTCTACCGATTATCATCCTCGGACCAATAGCTGGTTAGAGAGGACTATTCAAACAATAGAGGACATGTTAAGAGATTATGTACTTGAGCTCAAGGGTAGTTGGGAAAAGCATCTTATGTTGGTTGAGTTGGCTTATTCAAGGATTGAGATGGCATTATTGTGGTTCTATATGGGCATCAATGTAGGACTCTATTGTGTTAGGATGAGGTTAGTGAGAGACCGCAAGTACACACAGAGTTAGGGCCTAGTGTGGAGCCAATTTATCTCTAAGACACTATTGAGAAAGTGGTTATCATCTTCAAGAAGTTTAAGATAACTCAATGTTACTAGAAAAGTTATGTTGATAGACATCATTAAGAACTTGAGTTTGATAAAGGGGAGAGGATATTTATTGAAGTCTCATCAATTAGGGGAGTGATTCATTTTGGAAAAAAGAAGGGAAATCTGAGTCTGAGGTATATAGGTCCATTTGAGATCTTGTTTAGAGTTGGCACTTCATTGTACATGCTATCCTTACTGCATGATCTAGAGGATATCCATTCAACTTTCTATGCCTTTATGCTTCATCCATATGTGACAAATAAGTCACATGTGATTAACCATGAGCACTTCAGATAGGGAAGAATTTATGTTAGCAAAATGAGTTTTGATGATGAGCAAAAGTGAGTGAAATTAAGTTAGATGATGAGCAAAGTAGGTTAAATCAATAAAAGATTAATTTGGAACAATTTAGAACAAATTTGAGATTGTATAAAGACATTTATCTTAGTTGCAAACTTGAACAAGTCAACTCACATAAGGAACAAGTTGACTTGCTAAGTAAAGATCAAAATTTAAATTTAGATAGTAAGTTACTCAAATCGACTCATCAAGAGACATATAACTTCTGAATTTAGATAGTAGATCAGTTAAGTCGACTCACCCAGGAAACCAAATCGACTTGAAGATCATTCTATGAAAAAGATTAAAGCTAAGTTTAAAGAACAAGTCAACCTGCCTAAAACATAAGTCAACTTATCCAATGAATGTAAATGTAGAGCCACAAATTTGAAAGTACGATTGAAAATTTAAAAGCCAACAGTCAAATTGAAAATAGAGCAAACTATATTTAGGTCAAGTCGAATTGCTATAATTATAAGTTGACTTGCCAATCCAACACTTAGAAAAATTTAAAGAAATCAAGTTGACTCAACTAATGCTAGGACACAAGTCATGCCACAAGTCATGCCACAAGTCACGACATATGCCAAGACATAGGCTAGACCTTAGAGCTTAAGTTATTCATTCGACCAAGTCAACTTAAACATGTTATAAGTCGACTGTACATTTAAAATTTAGAATATTTTAAGTTACGTAAAGATCAAGTCGACCTAAACATCACACATCGTCGATCTATGCATGTGCAGCACATTGAAAAATTTAAAAGCCATTAAGCACAAGCACAAGTCGACTTGCACAAGAAAAACTTCACATAACACTCTACTAGTTGACTACAAGTGATAGCAAGCCAACCTAAATGAGCCAAAATGAAAATTATGCTAAGTCAAGTTACACCAAGTCAACCTGTCACAAAAACTAGTCAACTTGCATGAGTCACAGAGCAAATATGCTTAAACAATGTCAAGCACAAGTCAACCTACATGAGCCATAATGTAAAAATGCTTAAACACCATCAATTCCAAGTCAACCTGAAGCTTGTACTAGTCAATTTATACATGCAACACAACGAAAAACACTTAAAATGATAACCAAGTTGACTTGAAGAAGAACACAAGTCAACTTTTACAAGCCACATTAAAAAAATGCTTAAGTACCAACAAGTAGAAGTTGACATGAAGCCGACTTGTACAAGCATCAAGTAAGAAGCAATGAAGTAGAATGAAGCACAAATCAACTTAGCATACATATGAAGTCAACTTGCACAAGCCCTGAACAATATACAATTCAAAACTTGGTCAAACTAGAGAACGGAGTCAACCCAATCTGAGTAATGACTAGTGATTCAGAAAAATTGTTTTAGCATTAAATGAGCTTCAACCACCTTCAACAACTATGATCTTACATTAAATGAAGTTCAGTGGCTATCTCTACAGTAAGCTTATAAATACAACACCTCAAATAAAGATTGAAAAATCTATAGAAGATCATTGAACATGATTCATCCTCATGTGAACCACCTCAAATGAAGAAAATGTTTGGGGGAAGTCGGGATAGCAGTGTTAACGGATCTTTTTAACAAAATTTGACAAACTAAAAAGATACCCAAAGTATGGAGAGAGAGTATACTTGTACCATTATATAAGCATAAATGACACATACAAAACTGCTCCAATTATAGGGGAATTAAATTTATAAGTTATACTGTAAAGTTGTGGAAGAAAGTGATTAAGTATAGATTGAAATTGAAGATAAGCGTGTCTTAAAATCAATTTGAATTTATGTCAGAAAGATTCACCACCGAAATAATCCACTTACTAAGAAATTTAATAGAGATATTTAAAGTATAGAAGAGAAACATGTATATGGTATTCATTGACCTAGGAAAAGCGTAAGATAGAGTTCCAAGAGACATATTGTGGTGGGTATTGATGAAAAAGAAGATTTCCATCAGATATATTGATCTCATCAAAGATATGTATGATGAAGTTGACACCAACATCAAAACGTACGGAGGGGTAAGTTATAGCTTTTAATAAATATTGGACTCCACTAGGGATCAACATGAAATCCAATCCTATTTGTAATAGTGATAGATGAAATTACAAAGAGTATCCAAGATAAAATATCATGATGGATGCTCTTTACAGATGATAATAGTGCTGATAGATGAAAGTAGAGAGCGTATTAGCACTAAATTAGAGTTATAGAGGGACACACTAGAGTGTAAAAAATTCATATTGAGCTGATAAAAATTAGAGTATATGAAATGCACGTTTAATAATAATTATCAGAATGATAAATAAACGATTAGTTTAGAAGGACAAAATATACCAAAAAGTGAACGTTTTAGATATCTTAAATCTATTATCCAAAATAACGGTAATATAGATGGAAATATAAATCATAGAATCCAGCGGATTGGATGAGATAGAGAATGGCATATGAAATCTTTTGCGATTGCATGATGTCATTGCATCTGATAAAGAAGTTTTATAGAATGACAGCATGTGTAATACCGGAAACTCGACGTTGAGTATTTTGTAAACATTTCTATAATAAAGTAGAAAAAAATTTTGAATTTTATTGATTTTCGATTTTGAGGTCTTAATTTTAAATTTTTTGTATATTTTAAATCACCGTATCCTCGAATAGTAATAAACCTCATTTTATGAAAAATTTAAATTTTAGAAAAAAAAAGGAAGGGGGTGAATTTGTATATATATATATATAATTGTGTAATTATTTAAATATATATATTAAACCAAAAAAAAAAAAGAGAAGATGCTGCGTTTCGAGGTGAAATGCAGTATCTCCCCCAATTAAGAGAGATTAGGGTTAAAACCCTAATCTCTCTCTTCTTCGTCTCTCTCTCTCTCTCTTCGCCTCTCTCCCGAACATCTCCGTCGCTCTCTCACTCTCTCTGACCACCGTTCAACGACCCCATCACCATTGCCTCCCTCTATTTCTCTTTTTCTCTCTTTGTTCGCTCTCTCCCTCTTTCTCATGAACTCTCTCCCTCTCGCTCACGGTCACTCTCGCCGGTCGCCTCTGTTTCGCCCCCACCATCACCACCTCCCTCAGCCACCGCCTTCCACCACCACCATCATCGCTCTCAGATCTTTCTCTTTCTCCCTCTTTTCTTCTGCGCACGACAAAGCTCATGCTCTCTCTCCCTAGAGGTCTTCCTGCAACCCTATTGTGACAGCCTCTGTTCGAAACCCTAGGCCGCAGGACAGTAGAATTCTGGAAACCCTAGATCGCAATTCTGCAAAGGTAAGTATAGGTTTTCCAATTTTGATTCTAGGGTTTGAATATTCTTAGTAGTTAGGTTAAATTCTAATGATTGCTGTAAATTGAAATCGTTACAAGTTTGAGCTTGAATCCACTGGCGACTGGAAGCTAGGTCTGCAAACCGAGAAACCCTAGGTGAGAAATTTTTTATCCTCTCAATAAATTGAGTAAATTTAGGGTTAAATCTAGGGTAATGATATATGTATATGTTAGATTAGTGAAGGATACAATTTTCTGATATTTGATATGTAATTAGTGAAGTTAAGTGATGCATAATTCATAAACTTAGACTGTTTGAAACGGAAGAAGCAAGTTAAGGAATGATAGAATCAAACTGAGTTGATTTGAATAGTTTCTTTAGAGTTTCAATTGAAATATGCATGAAAAGTGTTACATTTATGTGGAATTTGAAGAAGTTTTGAAAAATTAAGAAATATTGGTAATTAAAGTCCATTAGAGATATAAATGATTTTCGGGTGATGAATCCAACATTTAGAAATCGTGGATGTGAAAGTGAATTAAGTTAGGAAAATGTGAAAACCCTTGTTATAGAGATTTTAATTGACGATAATTGCAATGTTTGATTAGGTTAATCGATTGGGGACTTAAAAAGGGGTCTATTCGAATTTGATTGAGAATTTGAGAGTGAATGCCCTCTTTAGAGGTGAGTGGATGGTTCATTGTATTCATGAATGAGTAACATGTTTTAAAATTGCTTTGAAAATGATTTTGAAAGATTTTTACATATTTTATATAAATTATTTTGTGATTGTGGGCTGTCTGAACTGGATTGTGAAATACGAATGCATCCACTATGTTTATGAATGCTTTTGTGCCATGTGATATTTGATATTGCTCTATGAACTGCTTTGGCATGAGATTATGGATTATTTGTTGGAAATCATGGTACATTGTTGAGAAATGGATTGATTGAGAAATGAAGGGTGCTGTAGATGACTATAGTCATATTCCCACCACGGAGCGACCCGACGGGGTGGCATGGTTTGGGGTTTGGATGTGCGGGGGAGTTAGACGTCCCTCCCTCTGCTGAAGTCGTGCTATATCTGGTGCACCCCGGTGAGGTACGAGCCAACGCCAAGGAAGGAGGTTTGTTTTGAGACATTGGATAGAAAAAACCCTTGGCGGGCTTTCGTCTGGATTTGGCCGCCCTAAGACGAAAGTTTTTTTCGATGGGACCCCAAGATTTTCTGAAAGAATAATTGACATGAATGCATATTTATGAAATGTGATTTATTGAAATGATTTTATGTATATGAAATGATTTACGAGATAGGTTTTGATTGCCCCACATTCACCCCTTGTTTATGAACACAATTACACCATTGCACTCCACTCACTGAGTATTCCCCAATACTCACCCCTCTCTCTCCACCTTTTTCAGAGAAGACTTAGTTGAGAGACTACTCGACGGAGCTTGTGCAGTATTTTGGCGGATTGTATAGGTATTTGGCACATGTAGGATTTTTGTAGATTTATAGCTCTCAAACCATGGAAAGGGAAGTCTTACATCACATGTCGTGCGGATTTTATTGCTACTAGCTGAGTTGTTGGCAAGTATTGATAAAATCCAACGATTTTTTTGATTTGTACTTTATTATTTTGATTGCTCTATTTTTGGAAAATTATTTTATTCTGTACTGGGATATTTGAATTATAATTGTTGGCTTTTGCTATTTTCCTATGATTTTATGAAGTTCTGTACATCTCATACCATTAGGATTTTACCGATACTGGCTTGTTTTCTTCGGGTAAGTGTTGGTAAAATCCGACGGCTATGTTTTGGGACTTCTTGTTTGTTAAATGTTTTTTTTTTTGTGTTGAGAATTCTAAGTGGCTAGGATGGCCACATCGCATGCGTGCATGTACAGGTTCCCACTCCTCGTTGTGTGCTGCTGTGTACTCATGCATGTACAGGATCCCACTCCCCGATGTGTGTCGATGTGTGTGTTTGTACGTCCAGGAATGAGCCGGATGGGCTCCTTGCATGTGTATTGATTTTGTGATTTCTTGTTTTTGAAAAGTTTTATGCTTTTGATGATTCATTTTGAATTTGATAGCCTTGCGGAGTCCCGGTAGATGGGGAGGTTCTGCCCGTATACCAAGACGACGCAGCAGTTGTCGCGTGGTCGATCCGAGGATCGGGGCGTGATAGCTTTATTGGTATCAGAGCTCAGATTTACGATTTTAAAAGTTTGATGATTTTGAAATATTTTCAAATGTATTCCAAATGTCCCAAAAGCTTTCTAAAGGTTTTAAAATGTTTTATTTCTTTTGAAAAATGTAAGATCTTTAAAAGATCTTCGAAGAATGTACAGAACTTTCCATGGTTTTCCTAGGAAGTTAGGAATGCTCATTTTTATGGGGTTAAGCCCTTAGATTAGTTCCCCTTTCATTTTGCTAAGAATAGACCTTCTTTGTAGAATCATGCATTTTTGATATATTTGATAAGGAGAGTTGGATATTGACTGGCTTTGCTCCAATGAGGTTGGGTAGCGAGTTTTCCCACACGTGAATCGAATACCTTGACCCACAGATCTTGTTGGTAGTTAAATTATGGTGGGTTTATTCAAGATTTTGTACTCTTTTATTGATATAATGATCTTTCACTAGATTTAAGCCAAATAGTGAGTTTTAGATTTTAATATCTCCCAGGACTTACAAAAACAGAGTAAGTGTTTGCGTATATCCAAATTGTCAGTGGTTGTAGATGGCAAAAACTCATGAATCCAATTAGGACCTTTACTTAGTTAACAGATTGCAGTCATAGGATTCTTGTATATGGTATACTCATGGATTGACAGATCCCCTTGGTATTAAATAAAGAATACCAAATTGTTTTCTGGTCGTCAATGATATTTTCTTGCTAAAGAAGTTTTAACTTTACAAATTATTGAAGAAAAATTTTGGGTATAGTAGGAAGAGATTACAAGTTTGATAGCCAGGTCTATTTTATCTTTGAAGAGAGCAAGCTACATATATTTTAGAATTTAAGCATTTCAAGGAATTCTTATATGCAAAGCTTGAATTGGTATTGAGTATAAATAAAAAAGAAATGATGTTGATAATAAAGGAGCTAAAGATACTTAGTATATACATATATATATATATATATATTTAATTGTGACTGAAGATTTCTCTTGGATTGTTTGGTTGAATGGTGAGTACCCCTGTAGTAATTATTTTGGACTGACATTTTGATGTTAAAAATTTGATATTCTTGATTAATAGGCATGACAACAGGGAATTGCTCATGATTAAATATAAGGTAAAATATTCTTGAGAGGTTGTATTTGTGAATAGTTGTTGGAGTCTGATAAATGTTTTCGTGGTTTATTTTACTTGATATAATAAGTAATTTTGAGTGGATGAATTATTGAGAATCATTAGTCTGGGAGTAGGAGTTTTATGGTAATTTATTTAAGATATAATTAAGATTTAGATTTCTTAAAATGGGCATATGAGAACGTAGCTCATGATGAACATGCCTTAAGTCATAATATGGGTTTTAGGTAGATTTAAATTGTTATGGTTATCTCTTTTGTTACAAATGGTTGACTCATTTTAGATGGATTTGAGTTGTTTGTTGCTTATGATGATGGACAGGATGTGGGCGAAATGTTTGTTTATGATTTTGATAGAAGGGGAATTGTTAGTAAAAGATTAGTGTGCTCAATTTACCAGTTAAACAATGATCAATGTGATAATAGCAATATGACTTAAAGTATGTAACAATGATTAATGGAATCTTACAAATATGTTTAGTGGTATTAATATCTTGGCGATGTTAAAGTTCAACTATTATTGAACAGATTCGATTTGTAACTTGAAGAGGGCTGATAGTTGTCTTTAGTATTTGGGATTCTATCATTATTGAATTCCTATTAATTTTGTTAATGGTTAAGATTTAGGCTTGACAATCTATAAGTAGAGTTTTGTAGAGGGCTAGTCTAAAGAGAGAAGAAAGAAGGAAGAAAATACTTAAAAGATAGGTTACAGAATGTAAGCTGTTTCATGTTGAGGTTGTTGCATACTTTATCCATATTTAGTATTTTTAAAGAAACCAGCCTTGTTGATATAATTATAAATTGTGATCATCATTCAAAGTATGTCCTTTATACTATTGAACTATTGCTGCTACATCCAAAAGCTAGTGCAGCAAGCAATTCGCTACCATAAGTACATATAAGCACAAACATTCAGTTCTTACTATAGTGTGAATGTTCAAAGTCAAATTAATGCCCTTAAGTCCTGAGACATTAAAATTCTAGGATAATAGTTACAGCTTTAATAAGACAATTAGTGCTGGTAGGTCTGAGGATTTCCAACTGACATCATTCCGTTTCAGTAATTCCCAAAGATGGTAATCATAGCTTTAATAAGACAATTTTGATCATTTCTTGAGCGAATGTAATAGAATTAATGCCTGTAAGTCTAGAGCCATTAAAATTCAATATATGCACCATATTGTGACTGGTGTTAAATTTATCACAGGTTGTCTTTTCCCATGGTTATATTACTTATCTTTTTATTGCTTTCTATAGATTCCAAACTAAGATGACACATTTGATTACAATCCTTAATATCCTTACTGCAAGCAGTTTTTGGCCATATGCAAATGCTCTTATCCAATCTATAAGTGATCCATTAAAACTCAGATAAGTGGGACAAGTACTTAAAAATGAGTTGCTATGAGTACTAGGTGACACTAAAACCTTTGACCATACGATGAATGGTCTCAGTAAGCATTGAATGTTTCTTTCAAGTAACTGTCATTTTATGCTTTCGATAAATATGGGGGAAAGCTTTTTGTTTCGATGGTTATTTAGAAAAGTAATATTCGTAATGGACATTGCCTTCTTTGGATGAATAGCATCTTAGGTGATCTTGATAACAAGAAACTTTGTTGTCTAGTTTGAAAATTTGAGGATATGGAAACCAGTGGCAGTTTCCTCAATGTTTGTGCAGTCACCTTGGAGAAACTAATATGACGAGTCTTTACGGGATTTATATATTGTAGTGAGATTTCTCTGGTGTTTCAGTCAACTGCAGTGATTTAGAGTTCCTTAGATAACCATTTTAAGTAAAGTCTCTTAATTTGGGGTAGATTTATCCTTCAAAAGGAAGTATGAGATTATATGGACCATTCTAGCTTTTATAACATCGAAATAGTGAATCTTATAACCATCTAGGCAGAAATGTTTATGCATGGTTATTTGAGCACCATTTAGAAGTAAGAACGTGTGTAAACGAAATTTTGAGATATATTGAATTGGTCGAGTTCAATAATAGTATTTTCAGATATTTGTGGTATGTGTATTAAAGACTTCAGTTTTGATCTTCTGCAATGCTTTGTAGCAGATACAAGATAGAGGCCTGTTCCAATTGTTGTTGAGGAATGTGTTAATCAAGAAAGTGTTGCTCCTTTTATATCCAAGGTTTCAAGGTTTTAGAACAAACAAGGTGATTCAGAGACTAATGATTTTTGTGCTTTAATTGCTGCAATTTGAAAAAAGAAATTAAAAGAATCTCAATCTCAAGGAATACTACCTATCAAATACTCATATTAGAATAAGATAATTTTTCTATCAATACTTTGGGGAATACTATAGGTATGATAATGTATTTGTAGTTTGAATTTGATTGATTGGAGACTTTGATATTAATATGATGTTAAGAATGTGATAGTGATGTAACATGAGATAAACAAAAGTAGTTGAAGAATGTGGACGTCGAATTGATGAGCACATGATTAGTGGATGGAAAACTTAATGGAAAAAAAAAGAGTAACTAAGCCCACATACCTTTGGTGACTTCAATGTTAAATCTAGAAATTTTGACCTTATGTTTAGTTATATAATATTTCGTACTTGGTTCATTAAATGAGATTTAGGGAGTTGATCTAGGGGTCAGTTTGTATTAATAGAAAATTTGTAAACTGAAGATGTCAATGTGGAAACCATACTCGTAACTTCTTGACATATAAATTGTAATTTAAATTTCGATGGCGAAATTTGTTTTTAGGGGGTTAAGAGTTGTAATACCTGAAACTCGACGTTGAATATTTTGTAAACATTTCTATAATAAAATAGAAAAAAATTTTGACTTTTATTGATTTTTGATTTTGGGGTCTTAATTTTAAATTTTTTGTATATTTTAAATCACCATGTCCTCGAATAGTAATAAACCTCATTTTATGAAAAATTTAAATTTTAGAAAAAAAAAAGGAAGGGGGTGAATTTGTATATATATATATATATATATAATTGTGTAATTATTTAAATATATATATTAAAGCAAAAAAAAAGAGAAGATGCTGCGTTTCGGGGTGAAATGCAGCATCTCCCCCAATTAAGAGAGATTAGGGTTAAAACCCTAATCTCTCTCTTCTTCGTCTCTCTCTCTCTCTCTTCGCCTCTCTCCCGAACATCTCCGCCGCTCTCTCACTCTCTCCGACCACCGTTCGACGACCCCATCACCATTGCCTCCCTCTATTTCTCTTTTTCTCTCTCTGTTCGCTCTCTCCCTCTTTCTCACGAACTCTCTCCCTCTCGTTCACGGTCACTCTCGCCGGTCGCCTCTATTTCACCCCCACCATCACCACCTCCCTCAGCCACCGCCTTCCACCACCACCATCATCGCTCTCGGATCTTTCTCTTCCTCCTTCTTTTCTTCTGCGTGTGAGAGAGCTCATGCTCTCTCTCCCTAGAGGTCTTCCTGCAACCCTATTGTGACAGCCTCTGTTCGAAACCCTAGGCCGCAGGACAGTAGAATTCTGGAAACCCTAGATCACAATTCTGCAGAGGTAAGCATAGGTTTTCCAATTTTGATTCTAGGGTTTGAATATTCTTAGTAGTTAGGTTAAATTCTAACGATTGCTGCAAATTGAAATCGTTACAGGTTTGAGTTTGAATCCACTGGTGACTGGAAGTTAGGTCTGCAAACCGAGAAACCCTAGGTGTGAGATTTTTGATCCTCTCAATAAATTGAGTAAATTTAGGATTAAATCTAGGGTAATGAGATATGTATATGTTAGATTAGTAAAGGATGCGATTTTCTGATATTTGATATGTAATTAGTGAAGTTAAGTGATGCATAATTCATAAACTTAGGCTGTTTGAAACGGAAGAATCATGTTAAGGAATGATAGAATCGAACTGAGTTGATTTGAATGGTTTCTTTAGAGTTTCAATTGAAATATGCATGAAAAGTGTTATATTTATGTGGAATTGGAAGAAATTTTGAAAAATTAGGAAATATTGGTAATTAAAGTCCATTAGAGATATAAATGATTTTCGGGTGATGAAATCAACATTTAGAAATCGTGGATGTGAAAGTGAATTAAGTTAGGAAAATGTGAAAACCCTTGCTATAGAGATTTTAATTGACGATAGTTGCAATGTTTGATTAGGTTAATCGATTGGGGATTTAAAAAGGGGTCTATTCGGATTTGATTGAGAATTTGAGAGTGAATACCCTCTCTAGAGGTGAGTGGATGGTTCATTGTGTTCATGAATGAGTAACATGTTTTAAAATTGCTTTGAAAATGATTTTGAAAGATTTTTACATGTTTTATATAAATTGTTTTGTGATTGTGGGCTGTCTGAACTGGATTGTGAAATACGAATGCATCCACTGTGTTTATGAATGCTTTTGTGTTATGTGATATTTGATATTGCTCTATGAAATGTTTTGACAAAAGATTATGAATTATTTGTTGGAAATCATAGTACATTGTTGAGAAATGGATTGATTGAGAAATGAAGAGTGTTGTAGATGACTATAGTCATATTCCCACCAAGGAGCGACCCGACGGGGTGGCGTGGTTTGGGGTTTGGATGTGCGGGGGAGTTAGACGTCCCTCCTTCTGCTGAAGTCGTGCTATATCTGGTGCACCCCGGTGAGGTACGAGTCAACACCAAAGAATGGGGTTTGTTTTGAGACATTGGATAGAAAAAACCCTTGGTGGGCTTTTGTCTGCGTTTGGCCGCCCTAAGACGAAAGTGTTTTTCGATGGGACCCCAGGATTTTCTGAAAGAATAATTGACATGGATGCATATTTATGAAATGTGATTTATTGAAATGATTTTATGTATATGAAATGATTTACGAGATAGGTTTTGATTGCCCCACATTCACCCCTTGTTTATGAACACAATTACACCATTGCACTCCATTCACTGAGTATTCCCCAATACTCACCCCTCTCTCTCCACCTTTTTCAGAGGAGACTTAGTTGAGAGACTACTCGACGGAGCTTGTGCAGTATTTTTGCGGATTGTATAGGTATTTGGCACATGTAGGATTTTTGGAGATTTATAGCTCTCAAACCATGGAAAGGGAAGTCTGTACATCCCATGCCGTGCGGATTTTATTGCTACTAGCTGAGTTGTTGGTAAGTATTGATAAAATCTGACGATTTTTTTGATTTGTATTTTGTTATTTTGATTAGTTTATTTTTGAAAAACTGTTTTATTCTGTACTGGAACATTTGAATTATAATTGTTGGCTTTTGCTATTTTCCTATGATTTTGTGAAGTTCTGTACATATCATACCGTTAGTATTTTACCGATACTGGTTTGTTTTTTTCGGGTAAGTGTTGGTAAAATCCGACGGCTATATTTTGGAATTTCTTGTTTGTTAAATGTTTTTTTTTTTGTGTTGAGAATTCTGAGTGGCTAGGATGGCCACATCGCATGCGTGCATGTACAGGTTCCCACTTCCCGTTGTGTGCTACTGTGTACTCGTGCATGTACAGGATCCCACTCCCCGATGTGTGCCGATGTGTGTGTTTGTACGTCCAGGAATGAGCCGAATGGGCTCCTTGCATGTGTATTAATTTTGTGATTTCTTGTTTTTGAAGAGTCTTATGCTTTTGATGATTCATTTTGAATTTGATAGCCTTGCGGAGTCCCGGTAGATGGGGAGGTTCTGCCCGTATACCGAGACGACGCAGCGGTTGTCGCGTGATCGATCCGAGGATCGGGGCGTGACAGTATGAGTGTACTATTGTATGGTACCGAATGTTGAGCAATCAAATAATAACAAGAGTAGAAAATAACTGTAACTGAAATAAAAATATTAAAATGGATGTATGGTAAAACTAAGAAAAATAGGATTAGAATCAAAGAGATACGCACTAATTTGGAGTGAACTCAATTATGGATAAAATACGAAAATATCACTTGAGATGGTTTGAGTATGTACAATGAAAACCCAAAAACGCACTAGTTAAGAGAACAGATAGTTTAAATATAGGAAATTTTGTGAAATGATGAGGTAAACTATTAAAAATCTAGATGCAATATATTCGAAAAGATATGACAGTTAAGGGGTTAACTGAAAAAATGATTTCAGATATGAACGAGTGACGGAGGAGAATTAGAGCAAATTAAATCATTAATTTTCATATTATAAATGTATTTGAATATTGTGTGTGTGTTTTTTTTTTATTTAAATTATCTTATATTTATCGTTTAGACGGTCGACTCCAAATTTTGTGATTAAGAATCAGATTATTGTTGTTGTTGTTTTATCACTAAACATGATTGACCAATCATTTTTTATTAACATAATTTTCTTTGTATTTTGTTTTGGCTTCGATAACTTATTTGAAGTCGAAACTTTGTTCATTGTACTTGTGTTTTCACTTCCAAATCTTTGTAAAAGACCAAAAGAAGTGGTTCTTTCTGATTTGGGCATAGAGTGTTTGAGTGAAACACTTAAAGTTTACTAGCACCTATTGAAAACTAGTGTTCGAGTGAGACCCTTATGAGGTTTATCTAGCACTTGGGTAAGCTAGTTAGGTATACTATTTTATAAAAATAATGGATTAGAAAATTCAAGTGAAACCTATAAGTGGACATACATTGAGAAAAATAGAACCACTATAAATATCTTGGGTTCTGTTCTTCACACTTATTTTCCTTTAAATCTCTTCCGTAAATTAAAAAAAAAAAAACAAAAAGTTCAGAACAACCTATTCACCCTCTCTACAATGCTACAAACTGTTTCTTCAATTGGTATCACAATACATCTTTTGGTGAAAGGATTTAACAACCTTAGAAGTAAAGATCAACAATGGCACTTAATGATGATTGTGCCCCATTTAAAGCTTGCTCCACCAACAAAGCACCATTCTTAAATGACAACAACTATAGCTGCTAAAAGGAGCGAATTAAAAATTTTATTATAACTCAGGATGAAACAGCTTGGGAAATTATAGAAAAGGGAATTGAATTTCCAACTAAGGAGGTCGATGGAGTTAAAGTCCCAGTCAAATTGAAAAACATGATCACAGAAGAAAATAAAGCCTTTCTACCACATTGTAAGGTGGTAAACTTACTACACTTTGCTCTAAGCCTGAATAAATACAATAGAATTTTTTCATGTATAACAGCCAAAAAAATATGGGAAAGATTAGAAGCTACTTATGAAGGGATCAATCAAGTTAGAAAGAACAAAATTAGAATACTAAAATAAGAGTATGAAACATTTAAAATGAGAGAATGAGAGACTGTAAGAAACATGATCAATAGGTTCAACACAATAACAAATGAACTTCGATTGTTGGGTAAGAGAATTAGTCAGGAGGACATAGTAGATAAAGTCCTTAGGTGCATGCCCAAATCTTGGGAAGCCAAGGTCACAGCCATAAAAGAGTCCAAAAATTTAGAAACCCTAATCGTGGATCAACTAGTAGGCTCATTGACCACTTACAAGACGAATATTAATTCTAAAAGAGTAGGTAATGAGGAAAAAGAAAAAACCATTGCTCTCAAGGCTAAGAGTGGAGATGATAGCTCAAATAAGGATTGATGATGAAGATATGGCTCTCCTAACTAGAAAATTTAGAAAGTTTATGATGAGAAAGAAGAGCAAGGCGAGGAGAGAATTTAAGAGATCTAAAAAGAAGAATGCAATTAGATGCTATGAGCGCAAAAAGCCTAGTCATATAAAGGCTGATTGTCCCTTACTCAAAAGAGTAGAAAAAAAGGAAAAGAAGGGAAAGCAAAAAGCCCTGGTAGTCTGGAGTGATAAGGACAATAACTTGACAGTTGACTAGAACAAGCGAAAGTAGACCAATATATGCTTCATGGCATTAGAGGAGGAACACAATGAGGTAAGCTTCTCTTCTTACTCTAATTCTTATGATTTTGTTAATGAGCTTTCCATAAATGAACTGCATGAAGTTTTGATGGAATCTTTTAAAGATCTTAAGAAAGTCAATAAGAATAATTCTTTATTAAAAAGAATCATGGCTGAAGTAGAGGAAGAAAGGAACATGTTAAGAATAGAAAATGAGAAGCTGGAAAATGAAAATAGCACTTTAGAACAACAAAAGAATAGTCTGCATGCTGAAATTGAAAATAAAACTGAAGAAGTAAATAAACTGCAAACTGAAATTAAAAACATAAAAATTGAAAATATAAATATCTGCAATGAAAAGGATGAAAATGACAAATAAAATTTAGAAAAAGAACTAGAACTTCAAAAGGAAAGGAACAAGAAACTGAGCACTTTACTGTTCAAATTTGCTCAAGATCAACAAAATTAAACTTAATGTTAGGAACTCAAAAGTAGTATTTGACAAGATAGGATTAGGGTGCAATCTTGTTGAAACACAAAAAAAATAAAAAATACATGCATTTTTTGTCCCTAGTTCTATCAATCTTAAACCAGAAATTAGGTATCATTACTGCATGAAATTTGAATGCAATGCACAACATTGCAAGCTTAGGAAGTAGACCAACAATAAAATTAAAAGACCAACAACCTTTTCTAAATGCACTCATTGCTTTAAATATGGTGATAGTATATATGAATGTTGGTTTAGGATAAACTTATTGATCAAAACAAAACTGTAATGGATCCTAAAACATTTGGTCTATGCTAGCAGTGCCGGACCAAAAAGATTTAGATACCAAAGGCAAAAACTTATGTAAATTTTTGTGTAAACATACCTGAAGGCCAAAGTTTGTGAGAACACTTGGTTCCTAGATAGTGGATGCCCTAACTACATGACAGGACTTTCCACTCAATTCAGTTGTCTGCAAGAGAAGAAAGGAGGCAAGGTTATCTTTAGAGACAACTCAAAAGGCAAAATCATTGGCATAGGAATTATTGGTAAGTCCTCTACCCAAATTGAAAATGTATTGCTTGTTAAAAGTTTAAAGCATAACTTACTTAGCATTAGATAGTTGTATGATAAATGATACATTGTTATGTTTGACTATAATTATTATGAAATAATAGATAAGTTAAATAAAGAAGTAAAATTTACTGGCATTAGAGAATGAAACATCTATGTAATTAATCTAGACAACATAGGAAAAGATGATGAAGCTTGTTTAATGGCCGCGTCTCAAATCCCTAAAAGGGGGAAGCTATCAATGATTGGCCTACTTTGACAACAATTATGAAAAATCCAAAGTTTCCTTGGCTTAGCTTGCTATAATTAGAAGATTCCTATTACAAAGCTAACCCAATGCCTCTAAGCTAGTTCTGGTACTTTCAATATTGGTACTTATAGTACCACCAAGGTTGGTACTTCTAGAAAGTAGAAAGGGGTTCATAGTATAAAACGATACCTCTAAGGTAGTTCTGGAATGCGTGCTTATGCAAAATAATCACATTGTTGCATATGTATCAAGATGATTAAATCTACATGAATAGAATTATCCAACACATGATTTGAAATTCGTAGCTATGATATTTCCTCTTTATATTTGGAGAGACAATCTCTATGGCCAATGGTGTACTATCCACACTATCCATCAAAGACCTAAAGTATATGTTCTCTCAACACATGATTTGGAACTCGTATGAGATTGATTCTCTTATACAAGCAATCGTCTCTAATGTTGAGTAGTTTGTAAAGATAAGACAATATTGATTTTCAAAAATGATCAATATTTATACTGTCTTAGTAAATTACTAAGATAATATTATTGTTTATATATTTTCTTAATAATCGAAAAGTATTTTCCATAATCTATTAAATTTGTCTAATAGCCATGTGTGAGTTTTCTTAAAATTGTGGTATTTGGAGGAATTATAGGAAAAAAACTTAAGTCAAGTGTTGCAATATATTTGAATTAGGACATGTACAATGCATTATTTTTAGAAAGGAGATATACGATTCTAATTAAGAAGAAAATGTATCATAGTACGTGTTTTATTCCACATGTGCGGATGTGACCAATTGGGTAATGAGTTGATAAATCTCTCTATGTCTCATTATTTGAAACACTGAGATTTATATATATATATATATAACTATATATATAACCTAATTTTATATCCTAAGATCTTTAAACTATTTTTTGAAACTTTATTTTAATATTGCTATTTTAGCATGCTATTAAAAACTATGATTGATTCGATTTTACGGTCAATGCCTAAGAAAGTAGCTAAAATGAAGATTGATAGATAGTAATGTGAAAGAACTGTTTTTTAACTAATATATTATCTTATATTCACAAATAGACTAATTATGTTTTAATTTAGTATTTTGAAACATAATTATGTGAATACATAATTTGAATTAAGTTAAATATACTCTACTTATATTATTTGATAAATAAGAGATACGTTGACTATGTATAGTAAAATAAGTCTGAAAAATAGCGAGATACGATATTCTCATTATATTGAAATTGAACTGCTATATGTCATTAACTAGTGTATAACTATGAGTTCTTAGTGTACTCGTTGGCTATACGATTCATTTGATTGTATAAAATTGATGACATATAAAAATGATCAAACAAAATACATATCTAACCCCTTATATATAAGTGGGAGATGTTAGAAAATGGATACTAATTGTCCATAAGGTTTGACCTGATTCAACTTATTTTGAATTCAAATAATAAGAGATGAAAAGAGAGTGAGTAGTTTTCATGAGAAATCGACTCTCAACTCTCCATTGGTTTTTGAATTTCAAAAATATTCTATGTTTTTAAAATGATGTAAAGAAGAATATAATAGAGAGTTGGTAAAACAAATATCATTTATATGCGTGATCTGAGAGTTTGAAAAGTGTGATATTTGTGTTATCATTTTCGAACATCATACCATATTTAAAACATTTGAATGATAAAATTTAAAAACTATTATATCTGTGAAAATTTTTTTATCAATACATCAAAAATATTTTAGTTATTCAACTTTTAAAAGATCTTAAAATTTCTCATTATATAAATGTGAAGATTTGAACTTAAATTTCAACATTTCCTAGGAACATTTTTTAATTGAGTCAATCTTAAGAATCACTAGAAGATGGGTTATTCAAGAGTTCAGCTGGCATCAGGTTTAAGGCAACTCTGAGAGATTCGAGACATCTTGTTTTTTGCGGCATGTGACAGCCGACAGGCACAATTTTTAAAGCATTATTTTTTATTATTATTTATTTTCTTAAACAGAGGCTGAAAACTACATCTCACAGATGGGTCTTTCAAGAGTTCAGCAATGGCCTCACGTTTGAACCAACTCCGAGATTCGAGAGATCTTGCTTTTGGCGGCATGTGACTGTCGACAGGCATAATTTTTTAAAACCACTATTGTTTTATTACTGTTTGATCTTAAATGGATGTGGAAAGAATTTAAGAAAATAATTTTCCCCTTTAGAAAGGACAAAGATGAAAATGGCTTAACACCGATCGCAGACAATGTACCTTTTTGTTGTTTTTTTAAAAGAAACAATCGTACAAAGCATAAGGCTGCATGGGCCATGGCTATAGATAATTACCCATGTTAAAAGCCTTAATTCAAATGTAATGGTTCAAATTTTGTCTCCTCTTCGTTGCAGAGAAAACGTCACTAGTAATGCCGATGTTTACTAACGTTTCTGTGCGCCTTAACGATAAGTGCAAATTTCAACGCTTGTGAAGAAATGTTGGGAAAATCTTTATATTGCTTTCGAAACTTTGCTTATGCATGCTGTAATAAAATGTGGAAGTAAAATTCCTTCTTGGAATAAAATTCCCTTCACTTGGCTTTGTTTATCAAAATTTGTCTAGGGAATGATTTGAATGATCTGTGATTAGTCTTCATGGAATCAGTAGGCTGTAACTTAGTTGTTCAATCAAGAGATCACCAACAACAAAAACCAAAAATGGATGTGCCATATATGCAAAATTGTAAGTACAGTTTTTACCAACCAAAAAAAAAAAAAAAACTTAAGTACGTTTGCACGGAACCTTCCTCCACAGACTCGAAGAACAAAAGACACAAGAATATATGAATGTGGTGTGTGTGTGTGTTATATTTTATATTTTTTTTTATAAAGGAGATATAATTAAGTAAAATTAAATTGAAGAAAGAAAAATAGAAGTGATGAGATTCTATCATTTAAACTATGAAAGAAGGATAGAAAGGAGGAAATTCTATTATTTAAACTATTTTTGAGATACGAATATATGAATGTATTCATAAAATGCATTTAACTCAACTCAAATCTAGAGATCATTTGAATTTGTTGCTATTAGTTTAAATCAGTGCGCCGATTTATTCAAACAATTAAGTAAAATAAATTATTGACTTAAAGTATACGGGATATATAGTATAGATAGTATAAGAAAATTTCATTGTTCTGATTCAAGCAATTATCCATTATGAACGAGACAAAGCAAAGCCAAAGAATTTGTCTAAAGAAGAAAAGGTTAAATCAATACTTCCCAAGATTAGAGAAACTTGACCTCAGCCACTGTCCTCCCGTGTCTTGTCCTCTCATGCCCGGCGAAGACGAAAGCCATATTGGAGGAACACATAAAGAATTCAAAGTTGGGAACACAAGGCGAAAAATCCTAAAAACACATAAATGGAAACCCAAAAAAGTAAGGGTATTTGCGGATATTTGGGTTAAATAAATCATTACCTTCCACCAACGTAGATGGCTCATCGGAAGGAAATTAAAATTTTTTAACCATAATTATGAATCCAACTCTCTATAGACATAAAAAAAATTACGTTGAGAAAGTCCCTTCGAATAAGAACCCGATCGTGAGTCGATCTAGATTAATCAGGATAAAATTCTAGATTTAAGCGATGAACCAAATTCAAAACATTAAAAATAAATGATAAACTTTTTTCAATTTCTCTTCTCTTTAATAAGAGAATTTCAATCAAACTAAATCCATTTTTCTTAAGAATAGCTTTTTTCCGATGAAGAAAAAAAAAAGAAAAAAGTAGATTTAAGGGAGGAATTTTTGAAATGAGTTTTTCCTTCTCCTTTTTAATGTCCAATTTTTTCAAAACTATATATTTTTATTTTATTTATATTCTCTACGATATTTTAAATATGTTCATATTACAATTATCTTTATAAATACTATAACTTGGATGTGTTTAATTTTTTTTAATAAATTCATATATATTCATAAATTTCAAATATATTGATAAATTTCAAATATGTATATAAAATATTTTTTTATTCTATTTATATGACTCGGATGTTCATAAATATATGATTTATATTATTTTTGAATTTGTTAAAAATGATTTTATAATTATAAATGTTTGATTTTAATAGTTTAGGAAAAAAATAATTTATTTTTATTTTAATTATTAATAATTATATATATTATTTTTAAAATGTAAATACATAAATTTTAATCAATTAAGAATGAGAAAAAAAATTATACTTTATATATATATATCATTTATTATAATTTTATTAAAAATAGAATTTATAAAAAATGTTTTGTGAAGTATCTTATTTATAAAAAGGAGTATAAAAACAATTTTTAAAAATAGAAATGTTAAATAATTTTTATTTTAAAAGAAATTAATTTCTATTTTTGTTTAAAAGGAGAAGGAGAAAACAAATTTTACCAAAAATGCTCTTAATACCTGCATTCCACACAAGCATTTTATCGTTCAATGTTGTAATGGAGTAAACACCTACCTGATCACCATATTTTAGAATTGGGTTTGAAATTTTTAAATTAAAAAAGGAAAATTATTATCATTACACTTTCTCTTCACAAGACCTAATTGCCATTGTTCAACCAACCTTCACCCGGCAGAGGAAATTGAGAGAGAGAGAGATGAGTTAGGACTCGCAAATGCGGCCACATGATTTCAGAAAGGACGAGTTCGGACCTACGCAAATGCGGCCACTTGATTTAAGAAAGGATGTGACGTTTAGAACCATACCATACTATCCAGGGCAAGCGACAAGGATTAGCACTACGATTCACTTGAGGCCAAATTCGAGTGCACATTCTAGGGTTTATAGGGGAATTTCATTTTAATTTTAAAAATTATTTTAAAATTTTTCCCCGAAAATAAATAAACAATAAATATAAAAGTAATACTATTTAAACAAGAGAGTTTGACACACTCTCACTTATCTTTAATACTGCACTTAAATAATAATATGTTTTAACAAAATTAATAATATATTAATATACTGTTTCGGTGTTAAAATTTTATTAATATATTATACTAATAATTACTGTTTAAAAATTTTATATATGAGTTTTTACTAGATCCCTTGTTAATAATATATATATTCTATCAACATAGAAATGCTATTCCTTGTGCATATCTACAGAAGGTTTTAGGAGAAAATTTTGTGCACAAATAGAAAGTTACAAAAAGGTGGAAAATGTGAAGACAGGATTCTTTACGCAACACACAAAAACCCTTACCCCATAGAACTCAAATAGGCTCAAGTGAGTCCACAAACAAAACCCAGTAAGGCAGCGAAAGACACTGCACCATTCAACCATCCAAACCAGACCAACTACAAGAAAGAACGAAAAAAGAGCCAAACGAACTGTAACAGTCCAGACACACACAGCACATGAAATTTCAACAAGAAGTTGAAACTACAAAATTATTCTTAACAATACTACGCATAGAAAATGCATTTATTATCCCTAAGATTGAATATCCCTTGCTTATACCTTAGTTAATATCTGCAAGGTGATTTGAGACTTGTGGCCTCAAACATGGTCTAATTACCATGAGTGTTGGCATCTGAGACATACGAAGGCAAGCCAGTGCCACCAAACTTTTCCCTTGTGATTTGATCCAAACGCTCAGCCATCTCAGGTGTCAAATGACTCCGCCAATCTCCAATCTTACTCTTGCGAAAAAACGCACGGTTCTCGATTGCGACCGCGGACTCAGGTCGATGCTTTCCTTTTTTATTGACATCCAGGTTGCTCAAATTCTCAAAGCTACACAATTCCGCAATTTTTTGTGGAACACCTTCGTTTTCTTCCTCCACAGAAAATGGGTGGCCAATGAAATCTGCTAAATTTTTCACAGAAGGTAAAGGGTTCTTTCTCATTTCTTCATACACAAGAAAAAGCAACCTTTGTGGTGCTTCCTTTCTTGCTTTCCAAAACCCCAATACATGATCCCAGTAAGGCCCATAATAGGACACTCCTTTGCAAAATAGCTCGAGTGCTTCTTCTAAGGAAATATGAGTTGTATCTTTTGGTGTCACTCTGTTTGCAAAATTCCACAGTGAGACAAATGCATCCTTCGGGTCCATAAAAATGTACACAATTTTGCAGCCACCTGAAATTATTGATTTTGGCAAGGAATGTTGGGAAAATAATTTGATACAAAAAAATATCAATCATCATGTTGATTCATTGGAATTAAAAGTTTAATTAAATTGAAATTGAAACACAAAATAAATCGAAATTATACCTGATTTCATAACTGAAAATTGAAGTCTTGATTCGAACTTTGTCTGGGCAGAATCCGAATACGGCCTTCCAGAAAAAAAGTATTCTCACAGAGTCTCTCTATATGATGAGGTATTAGGAAAAAGAGTGATATTTTGATCCAGGGACCATAACCCTATTTATAGCTGTAGGGATGACCTTTACTTCCAAATTCATAACAGAATTTGTCTATTTAGCTTATTCCAGTTACCTTACAGAATTCACATGAATTTAGGTAACTTTCCTGCTATTCTCAAGTCACCCTCCGACATTCCCTATTTAATTCATCATAAATAGCAAATGTCAATTGGTATCTACACATTAATTTATTTCCATATCCTTTGAGATACTTAAACCCAAATTACCGAATTTTCTAAATTTACCAGATCACTTTCATATGGGCTTAACTAATGGATTTGACAGTATGCGATTACATAATTATTTGAATATATAAACCCAATATTGGATTAATGATCCAACAATCTCCCACTTGAGCTATATGTGAAACCTTATAATTATGTAATTACGAAACGACTGAATGAGTTCAACTTTTCTGTCAATATTGAAATATATCTACAACCAATCCTGACCATCAATCATATCAACTTAAGATCAAGACGATTTTTGTTACATTTCTTTCGTAACTTAACCATCAATGGTCACGTAAATCGATATAACCGAATGACAAGGATTATGATATGGATGCGTAGCATGGAAATGTCATGCAATGTGATCTTTAACATGTCTATTTCCAACTGGTCCTCTTTAGCGAGATCATATCAATTCAGAGTGAATAAAAAAAACTGAATCTTTATTTTTGCAAAAACTTAATTGTAATAACTGAATCAATAGAACATTATAAACTCCCACTAAAATTGTACATCCTTAAGTGGCATTACACCCATATGAGCAACATGCTCAAGGAATACTTTGGGCGGTAAACCCTTTATAAGCGGATCCGCAATCATGGAGTTTGTTCCTATGTGTTCTATAGATATTTGACCACTCTGTACTCTTTCTTTAACAACCAAGAACTTGATGTCTATGTGCTTGGATTTTGTCGAGCTCCTGTTGTTATTAGAATAGAGGACCGCTGATTTATTGTCACAAAATAATTTAAGTGGTTTGTGAATGCTATCCACTATCTGTAGTCCTGTGACAAAATTTCGCAGCCGTATTCCATGGTTGGATGCCTCATGACACGCTATGAATTCTGTTACCATTATGGAAGATGCTATAAGAGACTGTTTAGCACTCTTCTAAGAAATGACTCCTCCCGTTAGCATGTAGATGTAGCCTGTTGTAGACTTCATGCTATCTTGGCATCCCGCAAAGTCGGAGTCAGTATATCCAGTGATCTCAAGCCGTTCTGACCTCCTATATGTGAGCATATATTCCTTCGTTCTCTGTAGATACCGCAAGACCCGTTTGACAGCTTTCCAATGGTCTATTCCCGGGTTGCTTAAGTATCTGCCCAACATTCCTGTTATATACGCAATATCCGGATGCGTACATACTTGATCATACATCAAACTCCCTACTGCTGACGCATATAGAATCTTTTGTATTTCTCGTTTCTCAATATCACTTTGGGGGCACTGTTTGAGACTAAATTTGTCTCCTTTAGCTACAGGGGTATCACCTAGTTTACAATCTTGCATGCCATATCTCTTTAAGACCTTTTCAATATATCCTTTTTGGGACAATTACAAAATATCCTGAGAACGATTTCGGTGTATCTGAATGCCCAATACGAAAGAACTTTATCCAAGATCTTTCATCTCAAATTTCTTAGTGAGAAAAATCTTGGTTTCATGCAATAGGTCTTTATCGTTACTGGCAAGCAATATGTCATCGACATATAAAACCAGAAAAATATACTTACTCCCACAGAACTTATGGTATATACATTCATCAACTAAATTTATCTCAAAATCAAATGAGATGATCACTTGATGAAATTTAAAATACCATTGTCGAGATACTTGCTTGAGTCCATAGATGAATTTCTTAAGTTTGCAAACCATATTTTTTGGATCTCCCGACACAAAATTTTCTGGTTGCAACATATAGATTGTTTCATCAATGTCACCATTGAGAAACGTCGTCTTCACATCCATCTGATGTAACTCAAGATTAAAATGTGCCACTAATTCCATTATAATTCTAAAAGAGTCTTTCGAAGAAACCGGAGAGAAAGTCTCTTTATAATCGATGCCTTCTTTCTGTGTGAAATCTTTTGCGACAAGACGAGCTTTATATCTCTCCACATTGCCTTTTGAATCCCTTTTGGTTTTGAATATCCATTTACAACCAATGAGTTTCGCACCTTCAGGCAATGGGACAAGATCTCAAACGTCATTGTCTTTCATGGACTTCATCTTCTCATTCATGGCATCGATCCACTTTTGAGAGTTACAACATTCCATGGCTTGACGGAAGTTGATTAGATCATCTTCCATCAGTCCAATGTCAACCTCATGTTCTTGAAGAAATATAACATAATCATCTGGAATTGCACTTCTTTTTTCTCTAGTGGATCTTCTTAATGGCATAGGTTCTTGAGGGGGTAGAGTTTGTTTTTCTGAATTGGAGGGTTCTCCAACATTGTCTGATTCTAATGTATTTTGAACAGGATCAGGGATAGAAACCTGATCAAGTCCAATAACACCTGTGGGAATATTAATATATTCCTCTTGGAAGACAATGTCTCTAACCATATCTCCCCCGACAAACTCTACATCCTCAAAGAACCGGGCATTTCCCGACTCAAATATGACCTTATTTGTGGGATCATAAAATTTGTACCCCTTAGATTTTTCAGAATATCCTACAAAATAGCAACTAACCGTCTTAGTATCCAGTTTCCTTTCATTAGGCCTAAAAGGCCTAGCCCCAGCTGGACAACCCCAAACATGCAGATGTTTCAGAGTAGGACGTCTGCCTATTCAAAGTTCATAAGGGGTTTTGGTAGTTGCCTTAGTGGGAACTCTATTCAGAATGTATGCTGCAGCCTTGAGTGCCTCTCCCCAGAGTGACTCAGGTAAAGCAGAATGAGCTATCATGCTTCTTACCATATCTTGAAGAGTCCTGTTTCGTCTTTCAGCAATACCATTCATGGCAAGTGAGCCAGGCATGGTGTACTGTGGGACGATACCACATTCCTCTAGGAAGTGAGCAAACGGTCCTGGACGTTGTTCACCTGATCCATCATTTTTGCCGTAGTATTCTTCACCACGGTCAGATTTGATTTTCTTAATTTTTTTGCCAAGTTGGTTTTCAACTTCAGCCTTAAAAATTTTGAACACATCCAGAGATTGAGACTTTTCTATAAGGAGATAAATGTAGCCATATCTTGAATAGTCGTCTATGAACGTGATAAAATATCGTTGACCATTCCAGGAAGCCGAAGGGAATGGTCCACAGATATCCGTATGAATCAGTTCTAAGACGTGTGAAGTCCTCTTGGTCTCAAAACTCCTTTTATTGGTTTGTTTTCCTTTTATATAATTTACACAAATATCAAAATCTATGAAATCAAGGGAATTAAGAATTCCTTCTAACACAAATCTTTCTATTCTCCGTCTGGAGATATGACCCAATCTCTTATGCCACAGCGAGGAGGAATTCTCATTGGTTAATTTTCGCTTTACACTTCGAGTACTGGTTTGCAGAGATTCATTAAAATAAGTTACGGTATCAAGTAAATAAAGATTATCGGATCCTAATAAAGAACCGGAACCAACTAATTTTGAATCAAGAAACAAACTAACTTTTCTATTTCCAAAAGAACAAGTAAAACAAAATTTGTCCAATATAGAAATAGAAATCAAATTCTGTCTAAAAGACGGCATCACAAATATTTCATATAAATCCAAATAAAATCCGGTGTTTAGCAATAATCTAAATCTTCCAATGGCTTCAACTAGAACTTTATTGCCATTGCCTACGTAGATGTATCTTTCACCATCATTTGGTGGTCGGCAATTTAAACAACCCTGCATGGACATACTGATGTGAGTGGTTGCAGCGGAATCTAGCCACCAAGTGTGTCCTGGTACCGAAATTAAATTAACTTCAGAACAAACCAAACTAAGGAACATAGCAGCATCCTTATCCTGTTTCCTTTTCTTTCATCTCTTGTCCTTGATGGTCAAGTGCTCTTGTTCTTGACCTTTATATCGTATTAAGATAAAATTTGTCAAGAGTGTACTGGTCTCAATCTTTTCATTCTTGACAAATTGTTTCCCAAAATCTTTAAGGAAAGTTTTGGCTGTCATAACAGACTCATATATTGTGCCTCTAAATGTTTCTGGGATGGCCCGTTTCATAATCATTAGATTTATGCGGTTCGACCTTTCCCACCTTTCAAACTCTCTCTTTTCATCAGAGGTACTCTTATCTGTAATTGGTGGAGGACAGTCAGTCCGTAGCGCAAAGTCCATATCCATAACTCCGAGAATAATCAAAAGATTTTCTCGTCATGATTTGAAATTTGAGCCATTCAACATAGGAATGGAATTAAGTTGGGCATTGATATTGGTGAGAATAGTGTTAACTGTCAAAACATAGAACAATGATCAATATATGCTCAAATGGAACTTTAAAACCAAATACATTCAAATATGAGAAATCCCTATCACAAGATACCGATAACTCCATTAATATTTTATCTTTGGACAAAATACTTGTAAATGGTATCTTGGTGTAGTAATCAAATACTGACAATAAGAACATATCAATCAACTACTTTCCTTTGGGCCGATAAATTGATCACATGTAAAACCGAAAAATTGTCACGTATTTATTACCATAAGATATACATGCAATTCCGTCAAATATAGATCTTCCTTTGGGCCGATCGGTATCCACATGAATTGCATATACACAATCTTTTATATTCCAATAATAAATTAATTTTCACAAAAGATGTCACTTTGGTGACATGTTGTGTCAATTAATGTATTTCGAAATATATATAAAACCATACTCATATTTGAACAAAAATATCCGTAATTGAAAAAACAAATTTCAATTTATCCTGATGGATTCAATTTCTTGAAAATTGGGTTATTTAAAACCCAATTTTATTAACTTTAAATTGGGCCTATAATGGTCCAATTTTACCGAATCTGTCTCTTTTATCTTTCTTTTCTATCCCTTTACTTTCGTTGTCGGCATAAAACCAAATGTTTCACCTTTTGTCGACAACTGATCCAAAACTTGGTCAATCCTCGTTCTGTAGCAGAGGACACCAGGAAAGTTCTCAAGTAGGTGGTGAGTTCATTTGGAACCGCTTAAGAATCAGCCAGTCTTAAACTTATCCCCGTCTTTTTGACAGAACTTTCCTAGACATGTCTCGTGCCATCGCATACTAAAAGAATGACCAACTTTGAATATTAATGAGATATTGAAAAATGATAAGGATGAAAAATGGGTTCGATTGAGTCCAATGAGTTTCAAAACCTTTATACCCAAGTTGGATCTGTTTGGGCTCAAAATGGCCCATAAAACCTTTTATATATATATTATATAAATATTTTATATATATATATATATATATTCTTTTTGTGACGTGGATTTGCAAAAAAAAAAAAATCTATTTTATTGGAATTTGAAAGTTTTCATTTGAAATTAGTAAGTCATACTTAAAAAAAAAGGAAATTAAAATCCAAAAAAAAATTTCTTTTTTTTTTAATTACTTCAAAAAAAAAAAAAAATATATATATATATATATATTTTTTTTGACAACTTTATTCTAAAATTGAGAAGTCAAGCCTTAAAAAAAAAGGAAAAAAAAATTGAAACCTGAGATTTTCCTTTTTTTTGTTTTCTCAAATTCTGAAAGTTTCTTATAAGAAACCAAATTTCAGATATTCTTTAAAATCAAAAAAAATTCCCAAAGTTAGATTTACAGTTACTTAAAAAAAAATTACCATAAAAATGATACTTCAAAAAAGAAAGGAAAGTTTAAAAAAACCATAAATCTTTGACTTTCATTTTTTTTTTTTTTTTGATAAAGTCCATTGCTCAAAAAAAAAATTTCTAAAACTTAATGAATTGAAAATCCTAAAGATTCTTAAAAAATGGTCAACTTTCGTTAAAAAAAAATTGCCCAATAAAAAATAAGAAAAAATGCACTTAAATTTTGTGAACACTTGCTGCATGCTTCTTTTGATTTTCGTATAGGGCCCTTTTTTTTTTTAATGTTGGAAAGATCCAAAACAAAAAAGGAACAAATATATATATTAAAAAAAAATACCGGATGTCGATTTTAATGAAAAACTAGAAATCGACTTTAATGAAACTTAATATCGACTTTGATAAAACCGAATGCCGACTTGATAAAAACTTTTCAATTTTTTTTTATTCAAATCCACACCCAAAATTTCTGAATTAAAATATACATAAAAAGTCATGTATATTCTCAAAATTCATATAGTACCAAAATCATGAAAGAATAAAAACAAATTCCAATAACTTAAACACGAGTGGCTCTGATACCAATTGTTGGGAAAATAATTTGATACAAAAAAAATATCAATCATCGTGTTGATTCATTGGAATTAAAAGTTTAATTAAATTGAAATTGAAACACAAAATAAATTGAAATTATACCTGATTTCATAGCTGAAAATTGAAGTCTTGATTCGAACTTTGTCTGGGTAGAATCCGGGTACGGCCTTCCAGATCAAAAGTATTTTCACAATCTCTCTATATGATGGGGTATTAGGGAGAAGAGTGATATTTTGACCCAGGAACCATAACCCTATTTATAGCTGTAGGGATGACATTTACTTCCAAATTCATAACAGAATTTGCCTATTTAGCTTATTCCAGTTACCTTACCGAATTCACATGAATTTAGGTAACTTTCCTGTTATTCTCAAGTCACCCTCTGACATTCCCTATTTAACCCATCATAAATAGCAAATATCCATTGGTATCTAAACATTAATTTATTTCCATATCTTTTGAAATACTTAAACCTAAATTATCAAAATTTTCAAATTTACCATATCACTTTATATGATGTTTAACTAATGGGTTTGACAATATGCAATTGCATAATTATTTGAATATATAAGTTCAATGTTGGATTAATGATCCAACAAGGAATGGTAGAGAATATGTGTGGCTAATAAGGGAACTCCGGCAGTCTGATTAGCGTCCTCCTTGCTGACGACATCAACCTCCAGGAAAGGGATGCACTCATGAGGCATGGTGGATAGGAGAGGATGTGATGAAAGGTCTGAGTATTTCTTTCTAGTGACTATGGCAAAGACCAAGGCCTTGAGCCATGTTGTGCCTGATTTTGGTACACTACATAGGAATATGTCTGTCGGTTGAGCCTCAAAATGCTGTTGAGCTGCAATCACACCTCGCAAGAAAAAGAGGTAGTACCAACAGCCTTGATATAGATAGCAATCAAAGAGAGGTGTCCAACCATAATCTCTGGGGAGTGTTGACAAGAACTCCGCGAAACTTTGATCGGCTTTCTGAAGGCTCTGTTCTTCTTCTTTATTTTGCTCAAAGCTTTTAGAGATTTAATCCATGGGACGAAGTCAAAAATGCTTTTGAGACCAAGTCCAAAAGTAAAAGACCAAGATATATATACTAGCTCACCTCATCATGCTTTATTTTTTTTATTTAATTTAAATATTTTGATTAATTTAAAATAATTGGGTTTTCGTATGATTGGGTTCTAAAATTTTCATCTATTTAATTCTATTCTTATTTAATTTGATTGATGTTAGATTGGATTGGCATCTTTATGTGAATGGTGAACTTCAATGGCATATTTTTCAAAATAGTGTTTTGGTGGGGGGTTCTAAAATTTTCATCTATTTTTTTTATTCTTAAAATGAAGGCATTGAGATTTTCAATCTCAATTTTTACTTTTTTATTTTTTTGATCAAAACTTAAAGAAAAGAAATAAAAATTTGAAGGCGAGATTGGACATCTCACCTTCTCGAAGTGAGTGCCCACTCTCGCTTTCCCAGTTCCCTTCTTCTTTTTTTTTTCTTTCTTTCAAATTTTATTTAATTTTATAATTAATTTAAATTATTAATAAAAAATTAAATATTAATGAATATTATTAATAAAAAATTAATATTAAATAATATTAACTATTAATATTAATCAATAAATTTATAATAAAAATATTAATAAAATTAATTTAAATTATTATTAACCAATATTAAAAATTATTTAAAAATTATCAAAAGGTTAAAAAACAATAAAAAAATTGTTAAAAATTAAATAAAATTAAAAAATTATTAATTAAAAAAGAAAAAATATAATTAATAAAAAATATTATTATTAATTTTTTAATTAAAAAACATAATTTATAAATTTTCATTAATTAAAAATTAATCAATAATTAGAAAAATTAAAAAAAATTAACCTATAATTAAAAACATATAATTAATAAAAAATAAATATTAACAAATAAATACAAATCTATCAACCTGCAAATCCTAAATTTAACTCAGTCGCAAGTATGAAATTCACCACAAAATCAGAAATCAACTGTAGAAAGAATTTTGAAATAGACAGATTTTTGCTGCGAGAAAATAAATCACTGATATAAAAACTATCCCGACAGATTTTTAATCATATTTTTTGAAATCAAAATAATCTAGATTTTTAATTCTGTTTCGAGTAGTCAACTTTGACCGTTTGTAACTTTTCCATTTGAACTCCTTTTCCTATGATTCTTAGATCATTTTAAAGATCACATTTCGTATGATAATTTATCTTTAGAAAGCAGATTCAAAATTCTGCAAGATATGGGTCAAAAATCACGTCGAATACCCTATGTCATCCATGTGAAAAATAGAAAATAAATTTGGTGCACACCTTCAACTCGATTTTTCAATGACCTAGAGTTGTCATTTACGACTTCAATCAACCCTGAAATGATGTTTACACTTCATATTTTCGACTCCGTTGGTTATCTCTTTCCAATATCGGAATACTACCATTTTTTTTTGATATTCCAATATTGAAAAAAGATAACCAACATTTGGAGTTAAAAATATGAAGTGTGAACATCATTTCAAGGTTGATTAAAATTGTAGACGACAACTCTAGGTCATCGAAAAATCGAGTTGAAGGTTTGCACCGAGTTTGTTTTCTGGTTTTCACATAGATGACAGAGGGTATTCGACTTGATTTTTGACCTATATCTTGCAGAATTTTGAATCTGCTTTCTAAAGATAAATTATTATACGAAATGTGATCTTTAAAATGATCCAAGAATCACAGAAAAAAGAGTTCAGATGAAAAAGTTATGAACTGTCAAAGTTGACTACTTGAAACAGAATTAAAAATCTAGATTATTTCGATTTCCAAAAACATGATTAAAAATCTGTCGGAACAATTTTTATATCAGTTATCCATTTTCTCGTAGCAAAAATCCGTCTCTCTCAAAATCCTTTTTACGGTTGATTTCTGATTTTGGGGTGAATTTCATTATTTGCGAATAGGTTAAATTTAGGGTTTGTAGTTGATAAGTTTGGTATTTATTTGTTAATATTTATTTTTTATTAATTATATGTTTTTAATTATAGGTTAATTTTTTATTAATTTTTCTAATTATTAATTAATTATTAATTAATGAAAATTTATAAATTATGTTTTTAATTAAAAAATTAATAATAATATTTTTTATTAATTATATGTTTTCTTTTTTAATTAATAATTTTTTAATTTTATTTAATTTTTAATAATTTTTTAATTATTGATTAAATTTTTGATAATTTTTAAATAATTTTAAATATTGGTTAATAATAATTTAAATTAATTGTAGTAATATTTTAATTATAAATTTATTGATTAAATTAATAGTTAATATTATGTAATATTAATAATATTCATTAATATTTAATTTTTTATTAATAATTTAAATTAATTATAAAATTAAATAAAATTTAAAAGAAAAAGAAAAAGAAAAAGAGAGAAGTGGGGAAGCAAGAGTGGCATCTGGCTTCCTAGAAGGCGAGAGTGGGCATCTCGCTTCCAAAAGGCGAGATGTCTAGTCTCGCCTTCAATTTTTGTTTTTTTAAGTTTTAATCAGAAAAAAAAGTAAAAATCGAGATTGAGAATCTCGACACCCCATTTTGGGAATAAATAAAAATAACCCCATTTGGGGGATTTTTTTTCCCAAAAAACACTATTTTAGGAAATATCCCGAACTTCAATCTTCTCTTTACAAAATGACCGAAGTACCCCTATAATGATGCATGTGTAACTTCCCTCACATTAAAATGGTCCTGACCCTTAAAACGAGAATGTAATAATTATCGCGTTATTTTGATTACTCATATATCAGAATAGCATAAAACATTTATTGATATCCATCTATCTTTAAAATAACACAATAAAATTCGAAATATCAAATAAGTTCATTCCTGTATCAAAAAACATGCATATGCTCTTCCCGATCATTTCAAATCCAATAAAATTTTACAAGTTCAAAAGAAAATCCAATGAAAAAAACGTATAAGATTCAAATACAAATTTAAAGTTGGTAATCTAAATGGGTTGATAAGATGAATTTCTAATTACAATTTTAAAAATATATGAATTTATATATGCATTCCTTATGGATCCAACTATTTTTTTCAAAATCTCAACCCGAAGAAGATCTAGCACCAGAAGTAAGATGCACCACAAAAACTAACTCGGACTTGACAAAATCCGGCACTAAGATCACTTAGATCTCCAAACTTAATCTTCCTCTGAAAAAAAAAAAAAGAAGAAAAGAAGGGTGAATATAAAATACTCTGAGTAGGGTGCAAAGGTATGACTGTGACAATAAATGAGGGAGTGAGTGTAAAAATATCAAAATCATAATTTCAAATAATTTATCAATTATAAGTAATTTTAAATAATCTAAATAAATTAAAAGATAGATGCATATACAAGTTTTATATTTTTCAAAGACCATGGGATTTCTCTAATGAAACACTTCCACCCAAAATTTAGCCGAATGTGATATTCTTTATTTATGATAAATTCAATAGTTAGAAAATATTTTTCATTATTAGAGTTATAGTTTGAAATCTAGTAGCTCTCTTTTAAATAAGAGTTTAACTCTAATTTAATAAAAATGTTTTTTTTCACTCAAATTTTTCTTTCGATTTAGTTAAAGGGATAGATTAATTAAAATATTCTATCATTTAGTTAATAGATTGAATCATCTTATTTTGATTCTCTCGATTTCCATTCACAACAACTAGTGAATTGGCTTTCTCAACAATGACAATTTTGAAGACAATATTGGTGAATAATATGGAAAATGAACATTTTGCAAATAATTTAGTTATTTAAACGGTTAGTTCTTTTATTTTAGAATCAATTGTATATGAATTTCTATCAAAGAATAAGCGTAAAGTATAATTTTAATAAATTATTTAATTCATTTAATATTTTTTATAATTTTAATTAAAATTATAAAAATTTTTAATACATTTTCCTCCCAACAAGAATTTTCTTACTCCACCCCTCGTCCACTCGTATCTGGTCCTCTCAAACCTGGCAAAGGTGAAAGCCAAGATTGGACGAGCACAAAGAATTCAAAGATGAGAAACACAATGAAAAAAAAAAAAAAAAAAAAAAAAAAAAAACTCGAAAAGGCAAAAAAGCAAGGGTATTTGTGGATATTTGGGTTCAATAAATCATTACCTGCAAAAAAAAAAAAAAAAAAAAAAAAAAAACCTAAAATTGAATATGAACGAGTGATGTGTGCATGAAGCACGAAAAAGACTAGATATTGTGCATGCAAGAATGGTAAAAAAAAAAAAGAAAAAAAGATTTCTCTTAAAATAATATCATTTGTTTTGATAGTAATATTAATCCTACTTTTGACATGCTTGTGTGTGGTGATTCTCCACAAGAAAATCTAAAGTCATCCTCTCTCATTAATCACTTTCCTTGTAAAAAGACTGACTTGTTTAAATTATTATTTAAAAAAAAAGATTAAAATAATTTTTAATTATGTAACAATCGAAACATTTGCTTCCAATAAATTACGAAAAAAGGTAATAGAAGAAATATATATATATAATACTTAGAAAATTTTGTATTTTTTGCAAATTGATGTCAAAATTTTGCTTTTTTTTTTTTTTTTTCCATTTTATCAAAGATAATAATTGCAACCAAAATGGAATTTCCACAATGTTACTCTTTATGCAAATTATGATCATGAAATGCAAGGTGGTGAGAGAAGTAGACATGAGGGAGGATTTGCATTCCTTTGATGTTCGGGTGGGCTTTCGTCCAAGTTTTATATAAAATAAAATAAACGAATGGGTTTTTATTTTTATTTTTTTCCAAAGCTAAAACGTTGGTTGATATTGTGTCTTGTAAAATGATTTACTAGAACACTTCAAATCGCTTGTTCCAGAACTTTACCCACATAGAAAATGGATTCATCGTACCCTACACAATTATCAAAACAAATAATTCATTTTGTATACATTTCTTTGAAACCCAGGCCTATTTTTGTTGTAGAAATAATTTAATACAAAATTATCTTAAAATATCGTCTTACATTATCAAAATTAAAATTTAATCATCAAAATTAAAAATTTAAATTAAACAGAAGAGTATCTGATTACATAATCAAAAACTGAACTGATCAAAATTCTAGTCTGAACAAAATTCTATATTGTGATCTATATAACATTTGGGTGAATATCCATCAATCAAGGATAGAGTCGAGGTTTTGAATTAGTGTTTTTGTGCATCCTCCCCAAACAATGAGTGGGGCATTTATATTTTGTTTAATGAGAAATGATTTTATGTGTTTTGAAATCTATTTTTAAAAATTGATTTTATAATTTAATTTGAGCGTGTTATGTGTTCTTGAAATGATGATATTGGAATTGTGAATTCAGCATGTTAATGTTATAGATTTACTCGCATGGTTAACTGATATTTATTCGAGACAAAGAGGAATATGGTTTTCGTACAGAATAAGCATACGAGACTTAACTCATTATGCGAGCTCAAAACAGTCATAATGTTACTCTTTATGATAGAATTTTGGATTATATTTGGACAGAGTTGCATCTGTTGCCATCAAAACTGAGATTTGGACGTGTTACTTAGAAAGGGGACACTTGATGCATACATGTAGTAAAATCATACTGATTGATCATTTTATAATCCGACAGGAGTAGAATAAACAACTAATCGCCATTTCTCACCTTTTGGATGAATTAAACACCTTCTACCCCTTTGGAAAGAATCCTGATTTCACTATATTTTAAAGTAGTAGATACAATGTGGAGATCACATATGAGAATATTGCTCAAAATCTGAGAGAATTCACATGTGCAAAGAGGTGAAGTCACCACTTCCTCTATGGATAAGACAAAAATCCCACCTCAAAATGGTGGGTATGCCTCCCTAGACTTCTCTTTCTTCAATTTCGGCTGCTACTATGAGTGAGGGAATTTCTTAAGGACATATGCGAGTGGGCACCTTGGCTTCAAGCACTTCTTCAAAATAACTTTGCAGACAACTCCGAACAAAATAACTTGTCAGAAAACTAAACTATATAGAAATCGACCATTATTACTACTAATTTTTATTTTTATTTTTTTAATTTTTGTGTGAGGGGGACCTAGGTCCCACAATACAAAAGTAAAAGCTCAAATGAGCCCGCAAACAAAAACCCAGTAAAAGCAGCTGAAGACACTACACCATTCAACAATCCAGACCAGACCAACCACAAGCAAGAACGAAAAAGGAGCCAAACGAGCTGCGACATCCCGGACACACACGGCACCAGAAATTTCAACAAAAAGTTGAAACTACAAAATTATTCTTAACAATACTATGCATGGAAAATGCATTAACCATCCCCAAGATTGAATATCCCTTGCTTAGTTAATATCTGCAAGGCGTGTTGAGACTTGTGGCCTTAAACATGGTCTAATTACCATGAGTGTTTTCATCTGTGACATACGAAGGCAAGTCAGTGCCACCAAACTTTTCCCTGGTGATTTTATCCAACTGCTTAGCCATCTCAGGTGTCAAATGACTCCGCCAATCGCCAATCTTACCCATGCGAAAAAACGCGCTATTCTCGATGCCGGCTGAGTTCCCAGGTCGATAGTTTCCCTTTTTATTGACATCCAGGTCGCTCAAATTCTCAAAGCTACAGAAATCCACAATTTTTTGTAGAGCACCTTCATTTTCTTCCTCCACAGAAAATGGGTGGCCAATGAAATCTGCTAAATTTTTCACAGAAGGTAGAGGGTCCTTTCTCATTTCTTCATACACAAGTAAGAGCACCCTTTGTGGTGCTTCCTTGCTTGCTTTCCAAAAGCTCAATACATGATCCCAATAAGGCCCATAATAGGACACTCCTTTGCAAAATAGCTCAAGTGCTGCTTCTAAGGAAATATAAGTTGCATCTTTTGGGGCCAGTCTGATCATAAAATGCCACAGTGAGACAAATGCATCCTTCGGGTCCCTAAAAATGTACACAATTTTGCAGCCACCTGAAATTATTGATTTTGGTAAGGAATGGTAAGGAATATGTGTGGCTAATAAGGGAACTCCGGCAGTCTGATTAGCGTGCTCCTTGCTGACGACATCAACCTCCAAGAAAGGGATGCACTCATGAGGCATGGTGGATAGGAGAGGATGTGATGAAAGGTCCGAGTATTTCTTTCTAGTGACTATGGCAAAGGCCAAGGCCTTGAGCCATGTTGTGCCTGATTTTGGTACACTACATAGGAATATGTCTGTGGGTTGAGCCTCGAAATGCTGTTGAGCTGCAATCACGCCTCGCAAGAAAAAGGGGTAGTACCAACAGCCTTGATATAGATAGCAATCAAAGAGAGGTGTCCAACCATAATCTCTGGGGAGCGTTGACAAAAACTCCTCAAAACTTTGATTGGTTTTCTGAAGGCTTTGTTTTTCTTCATTTTGCTCAAAGATTTTCGAGATTGAATCCATGGGACCAAATCAAAAATACTTAAAGTGGAATTGTTCCAAAAATTAGAGAGTTTTGTTCTCCCAAGAAAAGCAGGTCAATAATTCTTGTGAGACCAAGTCGTAAAGCAAAAGACCAAGATCAATATGGTAGCTCACCTCATCATGTTATAAATTTTTTTATTTAATTTAAATATTTTGATTGGGTTCTAAAATTTCATCCACTCAGTTCTTATCTAATTTGATTGATGCAGATTGGATTGGCTTCTCTGTGTACGGTAAACTTCAATCTTCTCTTTGCAAAATAACCAAAATACCCCTAGAAATGATGCACGTTGTTACTTCCCTCAAACGTTAAAAATGACCATAGTTAACCACTCCAACAACCCCAAATTTTTTGAAATAAATAAAAACTTTATTTAATTTTTTAAAATTAATAAAAGTTTATTATTAGTATGTTTCACAGTCTCTCCAAATTTTCTCTCTAAAAAATTATTTAGTGAGTCCTCTAATTTCTATTTTATCTCTTTGCTAAGAAAGAAAAAAAAAATCCCTTTACTAGTGATTTCCTTTACCAACAGCTGCTAAAATAGCTGGCATTAATGGCTCTCTATCAATGGAGAAAAGAAAACCTATTACTAAAGATACATCAATAGTAGTAGATAGTAGAGGAGTTGGTTTTACCTGAAAAACCACTAATAAATATGTACTTATTCTAGCAGCTGCTGTAAGTCACTAGTAAACGTATGGTCTGTCAGTAGTTTCATTTGATTGCAAGTATAAATCCATTCTATACCTGTATTTTTTTTCTGTAAGCAAGAATACAATATATGGCAGCGATTACCCAATTTTTACTATTAGCATAGCTCTCGCCAGCGGCTTCGTAACCACCGTTTTAAAACATAATCTCTCTCTCTCTCTTGGTATAACGAGAAATAATCAAGTGGATCAAACAGAGAAGGGAGAATGAAAATAAAGAGATTTTATCACTTAAACTGTCATCACCGAAGAACTTAAAACATAATCTCTCTCTCCCTCTCCTCTCACTTCTCTTCTCTACCCCGCCCACAAAGTTCTTCTCCACTTCGTTGTTGTCGACCCTTTGTTCACGTTCGTCTCTATCTTACTTTTGAGATTTGAGTTTGTGGTTTACGTGCATTGTAATACCGAAAACTTGATATCGAATATTTTGTAAACATTTTTATAATAAAATAGAAAATTTTGAAATTTTATTGATTTTCGATTTTGGGGTCTTAATTTAAAATTTTTGGTATATTTTAAATTATCGTGTCCGCGAATAGTAATAAACCTCATTTTATGAAAAATTTAAATTTTAGAAAGAAAGGGGGTGAATTTGTATATAATTGTTTATTTACTTAAATATAAAGATATATATATATTATGGTAAAAAAAAAAAAAAAAAAAAAACGAGAAGAGAGAGAGAGAGAGGAGAAGGTGTTGCGTTTCGGAGTGAAACACAGCATCTCCCCCAATTAAGAGAGATTAGGGTTAACCCTAATCTCTTCTTCGTCTCTCCCTCTCACTCCCGTCTCTCTCTTCCTCTCCTTTCGACCGAAGCCGTCTCCCTCTCCCTCCCGATTCATCTCCGCCATCACCACCACACCATCACCGCCATCATCGTGTTCGTCTCTCTCTTCTTCCCTCTACTTCCTTCTTCGTCTTTCTCTCTCAGTCTCGCTCTGTCCCTCAGTCTCTCTCTCTATCCCACAGTTTCTCTTCGCGCTCTCTCCCTCCACCGTGCGCAACCATCACCGTGACCACCGCGAACCACCGCGGGTCACCATCTCTCGGTCGCTCTCTTCCACGCACGAGTGGGCGATTCTCCCTCTCTTCCCTCTCTTCCCGCGCGCGAATAGAGTTCTCTTCTCTTCCCTTCGCGCGCGACAACTTTTCTTTCCCCCTGTTCGTTCGTGCTTGCTGCTCTTTGCAAGCACCACCCTTCTGCAGTCTTTGCAGAAGCCCTAGCCGCATGATAGCAGAGCCTTTGAAAACCCTAGCCGCAGGACATCAAAAACCCTAGGTCACAGCTCTGCAGAGGTAAGCCTAGGTTGTCCAATTTTAATTCTAGGGTTGAATATTCTTAGTTGTTAGGTTTAATTCTAACGATTGCTGTAAATTGAACTTGTTACAGGTTTGATACATAGGCGATTGGAAGCTAGGTTTGCACACTGAGAAACCCTAGGTGAGGGATTTTCAATCCCTTCCGTAATTCGAATTATTTTTGTTGAATTAAGGTAGAAATTACATCTATATATATTTTGAAATGTGTTAGACTTGAAAGAAATATATTTCCCTAAGTGTTTGTATGAAATTATTGAGGTTAAGTCTAGAATTTGATGTAAATTGGACTGTGAAGCATGTGAGAAAGTCATAGATAGTATTAGAGTTGTATTTGATTGAATTATGTAGTTTTCCTTGGGATTTGAATGGAAATCGGCGTGAATGAAATTAATATTAAGGAATTCGGGAGAAAATGGGTAAAATTGAGGAATATTGTAAATTTAAAGTCGTTGGTGATTTGAAATGATACTAGCTTGAGGAAACGAAAGTTTTGGAACGTAATTATGCAAGTTAAGGCTATTGTACATAAAAGGGGAATTTGAAAACCCTTTAATAGAGTTTTAATTGATCTTTATTCGTCTTGATTGGTCTAGGTTAACCTTTGGAGACTCGAGAAGAGTCGTTATGAGTTGATTTCGGAAATAGAGAGTGAATACCCTCTTTAAAGGTGAGTGGACGGTTCATTGTGTTCGTAAATGAGAAACCTGTTTTAAAATTGCTTTGAAAATGATTTTGAAAGATTTTTACATGTTTTATATAAATTGTTTTGTGATTGTGGACTGTCTGAACTGGATTGTGATATACGAATGCATCCACTGTGTTTATGAATGTTTTTGTGCCATGTGATATTTGATATTGCTCTATGAATTGCTTTGGCATGAGATTATGGATTATATGTTGAAAATTATGGCACATTATTGAGAAATGGATTGAATGAGAAATGGAGGGTGCCGTAGATGACTATAGTCATACCCCCCACGGAGCGACCTAACGGGGTGACGTGGGCTAGGGTTTGGATGTGCGGGGGAGTTAGACGTCCCTCCCTCTGCCGCAATCGTACTATATCTGGTGCACCCCGGTGATGTACGAGCCAACGCCAAGGAAGGGGGTTGTTTTGAGACATTGGATAGAAAAACCCTTGGCGGGCTTTCATCTGGGTTTGGCCGCCCTGAGATGGAAACGTATTTCGATGGGACCCCAGGATTTTTTGAAAAGATGATTGATTTGGATGCATATTTGTGACATGTGATTTATTGAAATGATTTTATGTATATGAAATGATTTATGAGATATGAATTGACTGCCCCACATTCACACCTTATTTATAAACACAATCACACCATTGCACTCCACTCACTGAGTATACCCTTATACTCACCCCTCTCTCTCCCCATTTTTTAGAGGAGACTTAGTTGGGAGACTACTCGACAGAGTTTCTGAAGTATTTTTGTGGACTGGATAGGTATTTGACATGCATGGTTACTCTTGGAGATTGATAGCTCTCAAACCTTGGAAAGGGAAGTCTGTACCTCCCATGCCATGCGGATTTTATTGATAATGGCCGAGTTGTTGGCAAGTATTGATAAAATTCGACGGTTTTGATTTGTTTTTATTTATCTTGATTTCTCTAGTTTTGGAAAACTGTTTATATCTGTACTGGGACATTTGGACTGTAAATCTTAATTTCAATGCTTTTTCTTTGATTTTGTGAAGTTCTGTACAACTCATACCGTTAGGATTTTACCGATACTGGCTTGTTTTTCTCGGGTAAGTGTTGGTAAAATCTGACGGCTATGTTTTGAGACTTCTTGTTTGTTAAATGTTTTCAGAGTGGCCAGGATGGTCACATCGCATGCGTGCATGTACAGGTTCCCGTTCCCCGTTGTATGTTGCTGTGTACTCGTGCATGTACAGGTTCCTAATCCCCGATGTGTGTTAATGTATGATTGCATGTACAGGATCCCACTCCCCGATGTGTGTCAATGTGTGTGTTTGTACGACCAGGATTGAGCCGGATGGGCTCCTTGCATGTGTAATGTTTTTGTGATTTCTTGTTTTTGAAGAATTTTATACTTCTGATGATTTATTGTGAATTTGATAGCCTTGCGGAGTCCCGGTAGATGGGGAGGTTTTACCCATGTACTGAGACGACGCGGCGGTTGTCGCGTGGTCGATTTGAGGATCCGGGCGTGACAACTTTATTGGTATCAGAGCACATGTTTACGATTTTAAAAGTTTGATGGTTTTGAAATATTTTGAAATGTTTCCAAGTGTCCCAAAAGTTTTCTAAAGATTTTAAAATGTTTTGTTTAGTTTGGAAAAAGGTTTACATCTTTGCAAAAGGTCTTCGGAGAATGTACAAAACTTTCCATGGTTTTCCTGGGAAGTTAGGAATGCTTATTTTTAGGGGGTTAAGCACTTGGATTAGTTCATATTTTAATTGCTAAGTTTGGACCCTCTTTGTGGAATTTTATCTCTTAGATGATGAATAAGGAACTTTAAATGAAATATTTTTCACTTTATCTCCACCTCTTTAGTAATGTATTACTCTATAAATAGTGACTTGATTGTGATTCAAGACCTTTTGTGGCTTGCTTGGTCAAATATTGGGGACCTTAGTAGTGGTTTTGGCCCTCGGACTTATATCTTGATATAAGAAGTTTGGTGTATATGTATAATTGAGGAGCCTTCAGAAACTCATAGAGGTGTATATCATGTATTCAATGAAGAATTTTAGAGAAATCAACTATAAGTTCGCCCTTACATTGTCTTCAGATTTGCATGAGTTAATGGACTAATCACTAAGTAGGGACTTTAGTGTGGCAAGATTTTCTTTTGAAAAAAAATAAATAAATAAATGGGGTTAGAGGTACTAATAGTATGACTAGCATGGCTCTTTGATTTGGGATGACGAGTTGAAAGACATTCTCTTGTGTAAGAGTGAAGTAATTTGGGCTATGTGAGAAGACAGAACTGTAGCGTCTTGCATTGATTATTTTCTTTGCTTTAAACAATTGGGAGTCTTAACTCCCTAATTTTAAGTATGACCTTTGCATTTGAAATGCTTCTCATCATTTCCCATCCATTCGAATTTTTATTACATCACTTCAATCTGATTTGCTTTCAAGTTTAAGAAACATATGGCTATCTCACAAGGAACTTAAAGAATGGTTAGAGTGGTAGAGCAATTTTGTGATAGATAAAGTTTTGCGATATTCTGATGAACAAATGAGGATGTTGATCTTTAAACTGGATATTTGTGGTGGAAAAGAACTTTCGTGTAGATTTCTTCCTAAGAAAATGCTGTCAAATTTAACATGTTTGGTTCTCACATGAATATGTTTTCTGCGCAAGTGTCACATCCTAATTTTGATGGACTGTAAATGTTATTCCATGCTTTCCAAGTATATGCTCCAACGTTGTATGCTTCAATATTATATCTTCAAGTAGGAGATTGTAATAGGAGGTTTTACCATTGGGTTACTAACGGTGGGAGACAAAGGAATGGTTTCACTTTGATGCTTTTATCAGGAAGTGTGAATTTTATTCTTTTTGGTTTTCTGATAATGCTAATAGGTTCAGCAGATGATTATTATTGCTAGTTATTATGATCTTTGATTGTGACCAAATGCCAATTTTCGAAGTCAAAATAAAGGTTTTTGAGGTTTGCTTAATTGGTAAGAATTTTGATTTTTGTTAATTGGTGGAAGATAAGGGAAGGCGTATTGGCCTTGTTTCCATAGACTTTTATTGTACTGGATTGATGAGTGGTCTTTTGGATAGAATTTATAACAAATTGAATAATCAGTCTCGGGTGAAGGCATTTAGGGAGCACACTCGTGCCCTCTAGGTGAGTAGGAGTCATAACAATGGAGGTCTATTCTTGGAGTTTATTTTCCATTCCAGTGGATGGGAGGGAGGTAGTTTGTTTACCCAATGGTGAGAAGAATAAAAGAATAGAGGGTTGTATGTTTTGAGAGAGGTTCTTAAGGCTTTACTGCAGGACGAGGGTGTGAAATACAGTGGAAAAAAAAACAGATGTTCGACCGAGGGTTGTATGCAAAATTTTGAGGAATCTGATGATCGAATAGGTAGGAACCATGAGGAAGATATACCGAGTCTTATGGGGTCTGATGACAATTTGTTCTTGGAGAAAATTAGGGAACATGAATGATGGAGGTGGTAGTTGATAAGGGTTTAAATGAAGAAATCAAGTTAACTGAATCTGTTTTGGGGCATATTTTGCAGAATGAGGGCGCTGTATGTCGTGGTGATAGCTGTAGGACTTAAAGAGATGTTACCAGTATGTTAAGCACCATGGAGTTTCTGTGTACATTAAAGGTCAAGGTAGAATAAGATATTTTTAATTACGGCTGAGCAGCCCAAACATAACTCACTTCAAATGACCTGAAATCAAGAACATAATATGTATTGAAACATCTTGTGGAACTCTATGGAGTATTACCCAAAACTTATGGTTCTAGAGCCTTCACTTATATTTCTGGTATACTTTTATTCATAGTTTGGCATTTAATTATATTGTTATTTTTATCGATGATCATCCAAGAAAGACAAGTACTTAAAAAGAGTTGCTATAAGTATTGGGTGACACCAAAATCTTTAACCATACGATGAATGGTCTCAGTAAGCATTGAATGTTTCTTTCAAGTAATTGTCATTTTATGCTTTCGATAAATATGGGGGAAAGCTTTTTGTTTCGATGGTTATTTAGAAAAATAATATTCGTAATGGACATTGCTTTTATTGGATGAGCAGCATCTTAGAGAAGAATTTTAATCTTAAGTGATCTTGATAACAAGAACCTTTGTTGTCTAGTTTGAACATTTGAGAATATGGAAAACCAGTGACAAGTTTCCTAATTGCTTGATGCAGTCACCTTGGAGAAACTAATATGATGAGCCTTTGTGGGATCTATATATTGTAGTGAGATTTCTCTGGTGTTTCAGTCTGCTATAGTTGTTTACAGTTCTTAAGATAAACTTTAATTTGGGATAGATTTATCCTTCAAATGGAAATATGAGGTAATATGGACCCTTTCAGCTTTTACAATATTGAATGGTGAATCTTATAAGCATATAGGCAGAAATGTTTATGTATGGTTACTTGAGCACCGTTTAGGAGTAAGAAAGTCTGTAAATGAAATTTTGAGGTATATTGAATTGGTCGAGTTCAATGATAGTATTTCAGATATGTGTGATATGTGTATTAAGTTTTGATCTTCTACAATGCTTTGTAGCAGATACAAGGTGGAGGCCTATTCCAATTGTTGTGGAGGAATGTGTTAATCGAGAAAGTGTTGCACCTTTTATATCCAAGGTTTCAAGGTTTTAGAACAAACAAGGTAATTCAGAGACTATTGATTTTTGTGCTTTAATTGCTGCAATGTGAAATAGGAAATTAAAGGAATCTCAATCTCAAGGAATACCACCTACCAAATACTCATATTGGATTAAGACAAGTTTTTCTATCAATACTTTGAGAGATACTATAGAGTAAGTTAATGTATTTGTACTTTGAAATTGGGAGATTGGAGACTTTGTTATCATATGGTGGCGAGTGTAGGTGATAAGCGTGCATACATATATACAATGTATTAAGATATCATGATTTGCGAGTAAGCAATTACATAGCTGTAAATGAGCACAAGAATAGGTTTAGGCGCTTAAAGATATATTGCTTGGGGGGTTGAACAAATCAAAATGAGATATCTAGGAAATTTTAAAAGGACAACCAAACACTTCTACATTTGAGACGAGACTAATTTCCTAAGAGACTTATCACAAACTAAATTTTAGGAAATTTGGGAGACCGAAGAAACTAAAGCAAAAACAATACCCCTATTTGTTTGATGTATAAACTTTATTTTTATAAATTTCGAGGACGAAATTTGTTTTTAGGGGGTTAAGAGTTATAATACCGAAAACTTGATGTCGAATATTTTGTAAACATTTTTATAATAAAATAGAAAATTTTGAAATTTTATTGATTTTCGATTTTGGGGTCTTAATTTAAAATTTTTGGTATATTTTAAATTATCGTGTTCGCGAATAGTAATAAACCTCATTTTATGAAAAATTTAAATTTTAGAAAGAAAGGGGGTGAATTTGTATATAATTTTTTATTTACTTAAATCTAAAGATATATATATATATTATGGTAAAAAAAAAAAAAAAAAACGAGAAGAGAGAGAGAGAGGAGAAGGTGCTGCGTTTCGGAGTGAAACGCAGCATCTCCCCCAATTAAGAGAGATTAGGGTTAACCCTAATCTCTTCTTCGTCTCTCCCTCTCACTCCCGTCTCTCTCTTCCTCTCCTTTCGACCGAAGCCGTCTCCCTCTCCCTCGCGATTCATCTCCGCCATCACCACCACACCATCACCGCCATCGTCGTGTTCGTCTCTCTCTTCTTCCCTCTACTTCCTTCTTCGTCTTTCTCTCTCAGTCTCGCTCTGTCCCTCAGTCTCTCTCTCTATCCCACAGTTTCTCTTCGCGCTCTCTCCCTCCACCGTGCGCAACCATCACCGTGACCACCGCGAACCACCGCGGGTCACCATCTCTCGGTCGCTCTCTTCCACGCACGAGCGGGCGATTCTCCCTCTCTTCCCTCTCTTCCCGCGCGCGAACAGAGTTCTCTTCTCTTCCCTTCGCGCGCGACAACTTTTCTTTCCCCTTGTTCGTTCGTGCTTGCTGCTCTTTGCAAGCACCACCCTTCTGCAGTCTTTGCAAAAGCCCTAGCCGCATGATAGCAGAGCCTTTGAAAACCTTAGCCGCAGGACATCAAAAACCCTAGGTCACAGCTCTGCAGAGGTAAGCCTAGGTTGTCCAATTTTAATTCTAGGGTTGAATATTCTTAGTTGTTAGGTTTAATTCTAACGATTGCTGTAAATTGAACTTGTTACAGGTTTGATACACAGGCGATTGGAAGCTAGGTTTGCACACTGAGAAACCCTAGGTGAGGGATTTTCAATCCCTTCCGTAATTCGAATTATTTTTGTTGAATTAAGGTAGAAATTATATCTATATATATTTTGAAATGTGTTAGACTTGAAAGAAATATATTTCCCTAAGTGTTTGTATGAAATTATTGAGGTTAAGTCTAGAATTTGATGTAAATTGGACTGTGAAGCATGTGAGAAAGTCGTAGATAGTATTAGAGTTGTATTTGATTGAATTATGTAGTTTTCCTTGGGATTTGAATGGAAATCGGCGTGAATGAAATTAATATTAAGGAATTCGGGAGAAAATGGGTAAAATTGAGGAATATTGTAAATTTAAAGTCGTTGGTGATTTGAAATGATACTAGCTTGAGGAAACGAAAGTTTTGGAACGTAATTATGCAAGTTAAGGCTATTGTACATAAAAGGGGAATTTGAAAATCCTTTAATAGAGTTTTAATTGATCTTTATTCGTCTTGATTGGTCTAGGTTGACCTTTGAAGACTCGAGAAGAGTCGTTATGAGTTGATTTCGGAAATAGAGAGTGAATACCCTCTCTAAAGGTGAGTGGACGGTTCATTGTGTTCGTAAATGAGAAACCTGTTTTAAAATTGCTTTGAAAATGATTTTGAAAGATTTTTACATGTTTTATATAAATTGTTTTGTGATTGTGGACTGTCTGAACTGGATTGTGATATACGAATGCATCCACTGTGTTTATGAATGTTTTTGTGCCATGTGATATTTGATATTGCTCTATGAATTGCTTTGGCATGAGATTATGGATTATATGTTGAAAATCATGGCACATTGTTGAGAAATGGAGGGTGTCGTAGATGACTATAGTCATACCCCCCACGGAGCGACCTGACGGGGTGACGTGGGCTAGGGTTTGGATGTGCGGGGGAGTTAGACATCCCTCCCTCTGCCGCAATCGTACTAGATCTGGTGCACCCCGGTGATGTACGAGCCAACGCCAAGGAAGGGGGTTGTTTTGAGACATTGGATAGAAAAACCCTTGGCGGGCTTTCATCTGGGTTTGGCCGCCTTGAGACGGAAGCGCATTTCGATGGGACCCCAGGATTTTTTGAAAAGATGATTGATTTGGATGCATATTTGTGACATGTGATTTATTGAAATGATTTTATGTATATGAAATGATTTATGAGATATGAATTAACTACCCCACATTCACACCTTATTTATGAACACAATCACACCATTGCACTCCACTCACTGAGTATACCCCTATACTCACCCCTCTCTCTCCCCATTTTTCAGAGGAGACTTAGTTGGGAGAGTACTCGATGGAGTTTCTGAAGTATTTTTGCGGACTGGATAGGTATTTGACATGCAGGGTTACTTTTGGAGATTGATAGCTCTCAAACCATGGAAAGGGAAGTCTGTACCTCCCATGCCGTGCGGATTTTATTGATACTGGCCGAGTTGTTGGCAAGTATTGATAAAATTCGACGGTTTTGATTTGTTTTTATTTATCTTGATTTCTCTAGTTTTGGAAAACTGTTTATATCTGTACTGGGATATTTGGACTGTAAATCTTAATTTCGATGCTTTTTCTTTGATTTTGTGAAGTTCTGTACAACTCATACCGTTAGGATTTTACCGATACTGGCTTGTTTTTCTCGGGTAAGTGTTGGTAAAATCCGACGGCTATGTTTTGGGACTTCTTGTTTGTTAAATGTTTTCAGAGTGGCCAGGATGGTCACATCGCATGCGTGCATGTACAGGTTCCCGCTCCCCGTTGTGTGTTGCTGTGTACTCGTGCATGTACAGGTTCCTAATCCCCGATGTGTGCTAATGTATGATTGCATGTACAGGATCCCACTCCCCGATGTGTGTCAATGTGTGTGTTTGTACGACCAGGATTGAGCCGGATGGGCTCCTTGCATGTGTAATGTTTTTGTGATTTCTTGTTTTTGAAGAATTTTATACTTCTAATGATTTATTGTGAATTTGATAGCCTTGCGGAGTCCCGGTAGATGGGGAGGTTTTACCCATGTACCGAGACGACGCGGCGGTTGTCGCGTGGTCGATCTGAGGATCGGGGCGTGACATGCATTATCTCTCTGCTGAATTTCTGGCTTTATCTCTCTCTTTCTCTCTCTAGGGTTTTTGGTTCTCTCTTTCTCTAGATGCAGTGGTTTTTATTTTCTCTCTAGATATGGTTGCTTTGTTTCAATAAAATCAGCTTCCTGCTGTGAGAATTTTATGATTTTTCTAGCTTTTACTTGTGTTTCTAAATTAGGTGTTCTTCAATAGGAACATCATTGTCATTTAGGTTGAAAAAAGGGCAAAAGCATTCAAAGAGACTTAATTCCGATTACACTTCCCCATGATTTGCTTTCCAGCCAATCTTTTTTGTATGCCATTTGTATTGTAATTTGATTTGGGATTTCGACTGCAAAAATAATGGGTAAAGGGATTTTGGATGTTATAGAGAAAAGGAACAAAAAAGGGTCAATGGTTATCTTGATTCTACCTTTGTTATGATGAGAGGACATCTTAGTCTTTTCCAACATAGAAAGGCTTTAGCTTTGAAAGCTGAAGTTAAAGCATATATGTGCCCTACTAAGAACTATAATATTAGAGGAAAAGAACAAATGACTTACAGATAGAGAATGTCACGCCCCAACTCTCCCATCGAGCTCGCATAACTATGGCATTATCCCGAAACATGTGTAAACTCCATTTAGTATCTCGTGGTATCACAAGGCAATCCAATTTCCAAATATTTTAAAATAAAATTCAAATCATTCATAGGTCCACCCCGACCATCCAAATAAATCCCAAACAGTTAAAATAATTTTACAAAATCAACATAGATTCACAATTTATCAAATAATCCTAAATGTCTTGGTAAAATAAATCCAAACATATAAGGTGTTCAAAAATTTCTTTCCATCAGTCCAAACAATAAAATTCCCGAAAGTATCCTCATGACTATTACCTATTGAGGGTCGACCAAAAAATAACTTCTTTAATCGGCACTAGATGACGTCTACTTCTCTAATCTAAGTTTCCTTTGAAAAATTAGAAAGCGAAGAGTGAAGATAAAATATTCAGTAAATGGAGTACAATGACATGCTGAATATGAATGAGAGGTGAGGGTGATTGTGCCAAACACGTATGTCAAAATATTTTCAAATGTAACAAATAAAGCCATTTGTATAAAATAAATTTGGATCAAATCCACCATGACTCATATATTCTAATTCAATACACAATTCGAATTTTCTTTCCAATATTCTTAGTGTTTGGCAAAACTATTTTTCTACCAATGACCGTTAGTAGAATCCACAAAGGGATTTTCTATAATTTTTATAAAATAATCCCCTATCCTTGGCATTGACTCGGACTTTTTGTGAGGAGCTACCATATTATCACGGTTAGCTTGAAGGGCTCTACATCCCGCTTACCTCCAAACTGTAGTTTTAAACTAGCATTGACCATGCTGTCCCGATGGCCTGATCCGTAGAAGACTTAGACTATAGTCTTTTTCTCAGCACCGTGTTATAAGAAATTCATTTCATCATTCAAATTTATGCCCATTTATAAGGAAGAGCAATTCCACAATTCCAATCAAAGTTCTATTGTAACATGATGTAACAATTCAATGGTCAAACCAAATAGTTATGGATCTAACAATATTTCATTTTAGGCACACCATAATCACAAACAATTTCAAATCCATTTCAAATTTCTTTCAAAATTCAATTTATAAATCATAATTAAAATTATTTTATCATTCATATTTTACATAGCCATCCACTCATTTCAAGATAGGGTAATCACTTCCAATCCACAACCAAACCAAGGATAATCCTTTCATGGTTCCAATTGATTTATTCTAAGGCAATAACCATGAGTTCAATGTTAAATCATGCTTATTACTAGGGTTTATGAGGTTTTTCCAACATAACACAAACCCTAATTTCTCAAATTCATAAACAATGTTCTAATTCCATCATCTACATGATATTTGCATCTACATACAATTTCCATTCACAATTTTCCCAAATTTCATCACTTACAAGCCCTAGGTTCATGTTCTTTAACAAATCTCTCAAATCACAATAATAAATTTAAATCTACTAATGAGGAAACTAAATTCACGTTTAGAGAGGAGAAATTATCTCTATTTTATGGTTGGATTGAGCCTTGATCTTTGGATTTCAAAACCCTAACTCCCCCCTTTTTCGAAGCAAACCCTAGGTTTTCTCCAAATCTTCCTTCTACAAGTTTGATTGAGAATTTGGAAGCTTTATAGAGTTGTTTTGGGGAAAATGGGGTTGATTTCAAGAGAGAAATTGAGAATGAGATGGGCAAGAGAGAGATGAGAGTTGAGAGAGAGAGTCAAGTGAGAGGAGAGAATGAGTTTGATAGATGGGAATGAAGGCTTTGTTTGAGCCTTTTTATAGTGGGTGGTGCAATTCCCATCTTGCCTCTTTTTAATTTTAAGTTTCATTTAAGTTTGGATACCATTTTTGTCATTTCACAACTTTCCCATGCTTACAGTCGACTTCCAAGCATTACAGGTTGACTTATGTGTTTAACATCTTTAGGGGTCAAGTCGACTTGTTGCCTTACAAGTCGACTTGGTCTTTATTTTGTATGGGCTCAAGTCGACTTGAAGATAGGTTGAGTCAACCCAAAATTTCCCCCTTGCATAGCCCCCAAGTTGACTCAAACCTTGGTAAGTAGACTTGCTTTAATCTTGAAAAGGTCGATGTATCGAGGATTCAATTTTCACTATTTCTGGAATTGTATCATACCCTTTTAGGGCGATATTTTCAAGAAAACCATATATCCGATTTCAAATTCCAAAGGTCTTCTTCTTTTGTCGGTGGAGCTCTTTTGTTTATTTTGAGCCATCTTTATCCTTGCCTAAATCACATTCTCTTTTTCTACAATTATTTTAATTAATTTAATTTCTCTAAATTTTCTCTCTCCTACCTTATCCCAACATAAGGGTGTTCACACTTTCTTCCATAAAGAGCTTCGTAGGGTGGCATTCTAATACTAGTTTGATAGCTATTATTGTATACAAATTCAATTAATGGGAGATGTCTATCTCAACTCCTTTGGAAGTCCATTATACATGTTCTAAGCTTGTCTTCCAATGTCTGAATCATGCGCTCTGATTATCTATCTGTTTGTGGATGGAAAGCAGTGTTGAGCTTCAACTTAGTCCTGAAGGACTCTTGTACCTAGGCCAAAATCAAGATATGAATCGGGGATCATTATCTAATACAATCGACACTGGAACTCCATGAAGTCTCATGATCTTTATTATATATATCTTGGTTAACCTCTCTAAAGAGTAAGTATTTTATATCAGCAAGAAATATGCTGACTTGGCGAACTGATCTATTATCACCGATATAGTATTGTGTCCACTCGGAGTATATGGCAATCCTATCACAAAGCCCATGGTGATGTGCTCCCATTTCCACTCAGGGATAGGGAATGGTTATAGGGTCCCAGGCAATTTCTGATGTTTAGGTTTGAGTTATTGGCACACAAGGAACTTAACCACATATTCAGCTACCTCCTGCTTCAATCCCAACCATCAATAGTTTTCCTTGATGGTTTGATACATTTTAGTAATCTTGGGATGGATTGCATAAGCCAAAAGGTGTGCTTCTTTAAGTATGGCTCTCCGAATCTCATCATTCTTAGGAACACAAATTTGTTTCCTATATACAACCATGCTATCCTCCCGGATGTGGAACTCACCACCTTTACCCTTATAAACCTTTTCCACTATATCTTTTAGCTCCTCATCAATTGCTTGGAACTCTTTAATACAGTCCACTAAGGTTGGTCGCACCTCAAATCTGGCCAAAAGTGCACCATGCTTGTCATTGGCCAGCTCGACTCCTAGTGTATGAAGTCATACCAAACATAAGAGATAAGAACTACCATAAGATGCCGAAGAAGATGACTTGCGGTTTAAGGCATCCGCAATCACATTCGCTTTGCTCGGGTAATAGTTAATCATCAGGTCATTGTCCTTAATCGGTTCCAACCATCTCCATTGTCTCAAATTGAGCTTCTTTTGATTGAGCAAGTACTTGAGATTTTTATAATCGTTAAAGATCCTACATGTGGCTCCATATAAGTAATGTCGCCAAATTTTTAAGGCGAAAATAATGGTGGCTAGCTGTAGGTCATGAGTAGGATAGTTCAACTCATGCTTTTTCAATTGTCAAGAGGCATAGGTAATCACTCTATCACCTTACATTAAAACACATCCCAATCCTTTCTTACGGAATCACTATAAACCATATAGTTGTCACCACCAGTAGGAAGAGTAAGTATTTGAGCGGATGTGATACGCTTCTTGAGTTTTTGGAAACTCTTTTCACACTTGTAACTTCACTCAAATTTGATTCCTTTTTGAGTCAAATTGGACAACGGAGCCGTAATTTTGAAAAATCATTCTAGAAATCTTTGGTAGTACCTTGCCAATCATTAATATTCTTGGGTTGTTCCCACTTTAAGATTGCCTTTACTTTCTCCAGATCTACAAATATCCTATTTCCAGATACAGTGTCTCCTAAGAAGCCAATCTCCCTTAACCAAAACTCACACTTGGAGAACTTGACATACAGCTGTTTCCCTCAGAGAGTTTGCAGTACAATCTGAAAATATTTCAAGTATTTCTCATAATTCTTAGCATACACCAAGATGTCATCTATGAAAACTATGACGAATTTATCAAGATAGGATTGAAAGACTCAATTTATCAAGTCTATGAATGTCGTGGGAGCATTTGTCAATTCGGAAGGCATCACTAAAAACTCGAAGTGTCCATAACGCATCCTAAAGATGGTCTTGAGAACATCATCCTCTTTTGTCCTTAGTTGGTGATAACCCAATCTCAAATCAATTTTAAAAAAGACACTAGCCACTTAGTATTGATCGAACAAGTTATTAATTCTCAGCAAAAGATATTTATTCTTAATGGTCACCTTATTTAGTTATCGGTAGTCGATACACAATCAGAGAGTGTCATCTTTCTTCTTTATGAATAAAATCGGAGAACCCTAAGGTGAGGTACATAGTTGGATAAATCCCTTATCCAATAACTCATGAAGTTAGGTCTTTAATTCTTTCAACTCCACAGGTGCTATATTATATGGAGGTATGGAAGTGGGTGTAGTTTCGGGAACCAAGTTAATAGCAAAGTTGAACTCCTGAATCGGAGTAAACCAAACAACTTGTTCAAAAAGAGATCTGGGAACTCGTTTACCATCGGAACATTCATAAATTCCAAACTTTCCATTGTGGTGTGAATAATATGGGCTAGATAAGCCTTATAGCCCTAGTGCACTAATCTCCATGCTTCCATGAGATTACACAGCTTGGTAGGGCCCACTTTTCTTGGCAAACACAAGCGAAGGATATCCTGGTCTACAGAACTCCACTTTTTTAATGAAGCAATTCATTGAATCTCAGTGAAGATGTAACCAATCCATACTCAGTATGGTGTTAAAGTCTCTCATTTCCAACGGAATCAAGTCCACTTTAAGGATCTCACTTTCCATGACTACTTCACAAGCCTTGTACATAGTGTTCCTATTCAACCGTTCCCCCAATAGAATGATAACCAGCAACTCCACTTCAAGTGGGGTCGAAAGCCTATTCGAGCATTTAGCGAACTCTGTGCTCACAAAAGAATTATTTGACCCCATATCAATTAACAAATGGGCATCATTAACATACCTATGAATGGGAATCATTTAACAATTAAGGTTAGTTGTTTGAAGCTTTTAAAACCTAAAAAAATTGGTAAAAATGGGATATCGTATAGGCAAGTTGACTTAGAAGTATGAGTCGTCCCGGGGGACATTATAAGTTGACTCGAGCTAGGCGACTCTCAGAAACTAGACTCTACAAAATTAGAAGTCAACCTATAGGATTAACAAGTCAACCTGGAGTAGTATGCTCTTAGAAATACTAGTCTGTAACATAACCAGGTCGACCTGACTATGATCCAAGTTGACCGACTCAAGGAAATTTAGCATACATGTCAACCTTGCCATTAACTAGGTTATCCTGAAGAATCTAGGCCACAGAAATTAGTGTCTGTGCCATAAGTGAGTCAGCCTAGGGCTAAGGCAAGTCAACCTACCTCTCACATATAGGTATAAACAAGTCGACTCAAGGCCTCAACAAGTCACCCCGCATGTTTATATGTTTAGAAAAGGAATTAAATTATAAATCTAACCAAACTCTACCAAAATTCATAGTCCTCAATGCCACTATAACTATAACAAGACATTAAAATCATTCCCAATCACTTCAGTATCAAGCAATATCACCACTGTGTCCCCAATTCAAAATCATGCACTCAAAATCACACGGTATTTGTATCCAATTTCTAGATCACCAAATTCAAGTTCTAGGGAATTTACTTATGACTATGTTTGGATTGTTTTGTGCATCCTCATTTGTTATTGCATATATCCTCGTTTGAGTCTTTGCTTGTAGACGTTAGGTTGGAGTAACCACTGTATTGCTCCTAGTCCTAGTTTATGGTGTGACAATAGGGGAGAAAGTAGTGATGTTGGCTTGGTCGCCCATTAATCCACTGGGGCGATCTTGGCTAAATTAACTTCTCTGTCCCAACTCTGGGCAAGCATCGTAGAAATGACCCTTATTTCTACACTGATAGCACCTCTTGAGTGCTCGATAGACCCCAAAATGGTATTTCCCGCAGTGCTTACATTGCTCATTCTTGTTTAATGCCGATTTACTTTTGAAGGCGGCACTAGTTATGGGGGTCCCAAAATTGGACGTTCATTGGCCTTGCGGAGTGCCAATGGATCCGGTGATCAAGATTTTATTGTAGGAGCCTAGCTTTTACTTTGTTTTGAACTCTGGCCCGATGAGAGTTTGGACCTCCTCTTCCTCTTCTATCCTTCTCTTGTTCTTCCCCTTTCCTCAACTATTTTTTTGGCCCTTAATGCCAATTCCAAGACATCTTTGTAGGTGTGGACTGAGATCACGGATATCTTCTCCCAGATGAACAAATTTAAACCTTCCTCAAATTTGAAGTGTAAGTAGTCCTTGGAAATCGCCAACTCTAGGACGAATAAGGACAATCTCCTCAACTCCATCTTATATTCTGCCATCCACTTGTTGCCTTGGTGGAGGTGAAAGAACTTCTTCCTCTTTAAATCTTGGTAAAACTGGGTATAATATTTTTTGTCGAATTGTCGAAGGAATTCGTTTCAAGAAATGGGTGTCATGGACCTCTCCTTAATTATCCCACCATACTCGGCTGTATTCATCCAACAACTTTACAGCCACTAACAGTTTTAACCTATCAAATAGTCTCATATCGGTCACAATTTCTCAAACCCGATTTATCCAGTTCCTTGCCACCTTTGCATCACTAGTCCCTGTAAAGGTGACACATCCAAGTTATCGGACTTCTTTTATCAACTTGGATAACTCAATGGTGGGGTGATTGATAGGAGTGGCTATTGAAGTAGGAAGAGCCATTGGTGCTATCAGAGGAGTAGGTGGAATGATTAGACTCAGTTGAGGAGGTATTGGCGCTTGAAGAGGGGCTTGAAGATCAGTGCTATAGGTATTTCATCACTTGGTCCATTGTTGGATTGCAGCGAGTGGCAGTGGAGGAATCCTGATTGAAGGAGCAGGGTAATTGCTAGTAGTAGCCAAAGGGGAAGAGGGTGTATGTGAGGACGATCCGTCCTCGTGCTCGGAAGGAGGAATTTCACTTACATTTCTTATTCTTCGTCTAGGAGACATGATCCCATAGATGAAAAATACTATTCTTAGCTTACTAAATTAGAATTCAAACTAGGTATTAACCCCCTAAAAATATAAAATGAGTCTTAGTCCCTAAGATCCGTGGAAGGTTCTTGAAAATCTTATGAAAAATCCTTAAAACTCCAAATTTTTCAAAAGAAAAATTATTTTAAAAATCTTTGGAAAATGCTTGGGGACATTTGGAAATATTTCAAACATTTTAAAACATTTAAAATTATGAGCCAAACCTCTAATACCAATAGAATTATCATGCCTTGACCCTCCCGTTGAGATCGCAACAAACATGTGTGAACCCCATTCTGTGTCTCATGGTATAGCAAGGTATTCTAATTTTTAAACATTTTAGAATAAAATTCAAATCATTAATAGAACCACTGGGCCTTCCAAACAAATCCCAAGTAGTTAAAATAATTTGACAAATTCAACATAGGTTCACAGTTCATCAAATAATCCCAAATGTCTCTATAAAACAAATCCAAACATATAAGGTGTTCAAAAATTTCCTTCCATGGGTCCAAATAACAAAATTCCCAAAAGTATACTTATGACTATTACCTATTGAGGGTTAACAAAAAAATAACTTCTTTAACCGGCATTAGGTAACACATACATATCCAATCTAAGCTTCCTCTAAAAAATTAGAAAGAGATGAGTGAGTATAAAATATTTAGTGAATGGAGTGCAATGGTATACTGAACATGAATGAGGAGTGAGGGTGCTTGTGTGAAACACGTATGTTGAAATATATTCAAATGCAATAAATAAAACCATTTGTATAAAATAAATTCGGATCAAATCCACTATGACTCATATATTCCAATTCAATAAATAATTTGAATTTTCTTTTCAATATTCTTAAGGGTTACCAAAACCACTTTTCTATCAATGGTCGTTGAAAAAATCTGCCAAACATTTTTTCACAATTTTCAAAAATAATCCTCTATCCTTGGTATTGGTTCAGAGTTTTCATGGGTTGGTACCATGTCATGACGGCTAGCTTATAGGGCTCTCCATCCCACTTACCTTTAAGCCGTAGTTTTAGACTAGCCTTGATCATGTCGTCTCGATAGTTTGGTCCATGGAAGACTTAAACTATAATTTTTTTCCCAACACCATGTTACAAGAAATTTATTTCATCATTCAAATTTATTCCCATTTATAAGGAAGAGCAATTCCACGATTCCAATCAAAGTTCTATTGTAACATGATACAACAATTTAATGATCAAGTTAAGGAGTCATGGATTTATCAACATTTTATTTTAAGCATACCACAATCACAAAGCATTTCAAATCTCTTTTCAAAATTCAATTTACAAATCATAATTGAAATCATTTTATCATTTATATTCTATATAGCTATCCACTCAACTCAAGGGAGGGTAATCATTTTCAATCCATAACCAATCGAAGGATAATCCTTTCACGATTCCAATTGATTTATCTTAAGGCAACAAACATGAGTTCAATGTTAAATCATGCCTATTACTAGGATTTATGAGGTTTCCCCAATATTGCACAAACCATAATTTCTCTAATTCATGAATTAATGTTCTAATTCCATCATCTAAATGTTATTTGCTTCTATATACAATTTCTATTCACAATTTTTTCCAAATTTCATCACTTACAAACCCTAGGTTCATGTTCTTCAACAAATCCCTCAAATCTGAATAACAAATTTAAATCTACTAATGAGGAAGTTAAATCCAATTTTAGAGATGAGAAATTACATCTATTTCATGGTTGGATTGAGCCTTGAGTTTCGGATTTCAAAAACCCTTGTTTTTCCCCTTTTTCAAAGCAAACCCTAGGTTGTCACCAAATCTTCCTTCCATAAGTTTGATTGGGGATTTGGAAGCTTAATAAGGTTGTTCTGGGGGGAAAATGCGGTTGATTTCTAGAGAGAAAGTGAGAGAGAGATAGGCGAGAGAGAGATAAGAGTTGAGGGAGAGAGTCGAGTGAGAGGAGAGAATGAGTTCGACAAATGGGAATGAAGGCTTTGTTTGATCCTTTTTATAGTGGGTGGTGCAATTCCCATCTTGGCCCTTTTTAATTTTAAGTTTCATTTAAGTTTGGATGCCATTTTTGTCATTTCATAATTTTCCCATGCTCATGAGTTGACTCGTAAGCATTACAAGTCAACTTATATGTCTAAGGTCTTCAGGGGTCAAGTCAACTTGTTACCATTAAAGTCGACCTCATCTTTGTTTTGTATGTCCTCAAGTCGACTCGAAGATAGGTTGAGTCGACCCAAAATCTCCCCCTTACATAGCCCCCAAGATGACTCAATCCTTGGTAAGTTGACTTGCTTTAATTTCAAAGATATTTTTTTGAGTCTTGAACCTAGTGAGTTGACTCGTGCTGAGACAAGTCGACTTATAGACACATAGTCAGGAAGCACAAGTCGACCTGCCATTGGGCAAGTCGACTTGCCCATCTGCAAGGTCATGAATTTTGAGACCAAATCTCATCAAGTCGACTTGGCACTTGTTGAGGTCAACTTAGTGTGTTCCAAACTTAGTTGAAATTCAATATTTCAACTCTAAGTCGACTTATAAAGGGGTACGTCGACTTGCCATCTTTTAATTGACCTCAAATATATTTTAATTATCCTAAATCCTCAACAAAACCTATTTTTCTCTCAATGAAATTTATAAAACTTTCTTTGATAAATTAAATTCAATTTCAACCGGTCTCTCGGTATTTTTACAATGAACATTTAAAATTCAATAAAATTTTTCTAACACCGAATTTTTGGTATTATAGAGAAACATTTAAAATAGGAACTGTTTTACAATTGTATTATATACTCGTATATGTGGTCACTTTGGCTCTTCACAGTTGATAAGGAAAAAATTGATTTCACTAGTTAATATGGCGGGAATTGATTACACATCATGAATAATGAAAATATTGCTTTAAAAGATGGTTTTAAAGATCTAATCTGTATAAAGGATGATAGTATTTTCTTGATGAAGGCAACTACCCCCATCTCCTGTGTAACTTCTAAAGATAATGTTTTTCATTTGTAACTTCATATGAAGATGTCCTAGTTAACCTTTACTAGTATTCAAGTAAATAATTAATAAAATAGAGGAAAACTATAAAGTCCCGTCTCAAAAAAATCTTTAAAGCATACCTTTGCATTTGTTTCCTCTAGGATATTTAAATTTTTTGCATTGTACTATGTTAAAATTTGTAAAATTTTTAACATACTAAATTAGGGTTTGGTACGAGTAATAATGTCAGAATAAGACAACAAAAGAACTGAATTGGGGTTTGGTGTGGAACCCACAAAAAAGAAAGAAAAATGGAAAAAAAGAGAAAAGCCACACCAACACATGACATGTCTCCTTACTTGACACATCACTTAGGCTTAGCACCCCACGCCCCACGCTCCACTTAAAAAGATAGAGAGAGAGAGAGAGAGAGAGAGAGAGCTTAAGCTACACTCTTCCCTTCCAAGAACCCCTATTCCTGCTTTCTATTTTTCTCACACGGAAAGCCACTCCAAACTACTTTAAAATCACCATTTATGCTTGAAATAAACAACCTTCATCCATATACATGCTATCCTTAGTCTTTGAGAAGCACAAAGGGGTGTAGAGAATATAGGGAACAATATTGAAATCCAAAGAAAGCTTGGAGAAGAAAAGTAAGGAAATTCAGAGGAACAAATTGTAAGTTTGAGGCAAGTACCATACTTATGTATGTTAAATTGATGCCTAAGGATCATGTTATACATGTTTTTTTTTTTATTTGATTATGATATTAAACAAGGACGCAATGGATTAGAGAAGACATAAATCATGTTTTTTAACACAAAAAGGATCAAAAACTCTGCATGCCGGACAGTTTGACTATGCTTTAATATTTAGTTTATAATGTTTTCTGCATAATAGTAAATCAAATAGGATTTTCTTCTGATGAAACTAGACTTTCAAAGTTTGAAAATAACATATGATTCAAAGAGGTTTTTTTTTTTTTGAGAAATGATTTTTTTGTGATTTTTCAAAGTAACATGTTTTTTGTAGAAAACTACCATATTTTTGTCTTGTTTCAGCTTTGAATTTTGCTTCGATTTTGAGATACCTTCTTGGTTGAATTCAGTGAACTCTAAACATAAAAATTGTAATTTTATGTCTTGTCTTTAAATGGTTACTTGAATCATCTCAATTTGAAAAATACAGAAGAGATTATTCTAATTTTGCTAAAACTACAAATGCTAAGTTTTGAATTTCAAGTGTGAGATTGATTGAATTGAGTATTCCTATTTGATTGAAACTGAGCCTAGTCAAAAGCATAAAAAAGTTATAGCTTTATGTCTTATTTTTAATTGGTAGTTGGAGTCACATCAATCCGAAACTATGGTTCAAGTTATGTCACTTTTATTAAATCCCATTTGTACTGGAAATTTGTTGAAATAGTTCTTTGGTGCTCAATAAGTTGCTAACTATATAACATGCATAATTGTAATATTTGATTACAAATTCTATGTAAACCTTGTGATAAGTTATGGTTTTGGTGGCTATAATATGTTGGTAATTATAAAGAATTATAGGGGGAAAGTATGATCGCAAAAATTACCTTCAAAAATTTTTCAAAGCTTGTGGGTGAAGCTTGAGGAGTATGGTTGAAATATATAGGTACAAAAGCTTTGCAACCTAAGATTCAACCTAGCAAGTCAACGTATTAAAAGGTCAAGGCGACCCGATAATGAAGATAAGTTAACCTATAAACGCATCAGGTTTGACTCATTGTGTTTCAGAGTTAAATTTCTGAGAGCATACTTGGTCAGGTATACCTGTAAAGGCAATACATCGACCTATGAAGACAACAGGTCAACCTGTGAAGGCAACAAGTGGACCTACTACCCAAAAACCTAGAAATTTAAGATATATGCCTTGGAAAGTAATCGTACTTTCCAACGGTAGTTGCGCTTTCCTCTCCTAATGGCTCCTTGTATTTTTATTGGCTGTAAGCCTCATTTCTTATATAAATAGAGGGAAAAGTGGAGAGAAAATGTAAGAAGTAAGTTGGGATAATCCTGTCACTTGACTTCTACAAATTGGAGCAATGCCGCCTTGAAAATCTCTTACGGCATAGTCTCCTTCTTGTAATATCTCTCTTGAGCATTATCTTAAGTTTGTCATGGAAGCAAAATTGAACAAAAGCAAAGTGAGACAGTATTCTCTTTTGCTTTTGTACATCTCTTTGTAAAATCAAAAATGGGCATTCTTCCCTTCAATTGTTCAAATGAATGATTAAAAATATCTGAGTTTTATCTCAAAAACATTAAAAATTTCTACATAATGTCAGAGTAGGTTCATTTCGAATGGCTTCGACCTATCTTTTTCGCATCAAAGGTAGGCTTTGTTCTATGTTCATAAGCATCCAGTGAGCAAAAAGGAGTAGATTACATTAAGCCAAAGAATTCTAGATGTGGGGATATTCCTCTCCAAAGTTGGACAAAAATATGGCTCTCAAATCAGCTCTCGATAGCACTCTAGGAAAGCTCGATCCCTTTGAAGAAGCATGGGTGTTAATCCCCTCATACCTTATCCTCTTAAGGAACAATATAACAATAAAGGCATGAATCAATTGGCAAGTGAATTTGGGGATAGTCTTACCTCATGTGTAGCCAAAACATGTAGAGCTTGAGGTTATATTTTGGGAGCTCCTATATGTTGCTGAAGCCTTAAAAAGATCCCAGCTTTCTTTGGCTCCATAAGGACCTATCTAATCTAGCAAAATCCTAACTAGCAATTAAGGCATGGTGGCTTTTGAAAGGTGTTCCAAGGCAGCTTAAAATTTTAAGGTTCAGTCCTTAATCTAGGTTCGATCCTTGCTCCAAATATTTTTTAGACAATGAATTTATATTTTTGTTGACTAACCAAATATATAAATCAAAGATGTGATATTGGTTAAAAAATAGGGTTACCTTGTAAATTCAAAAAACAATTGCAAGTTTCTCAAGCATTCTCCTTGTTAATCCATGGGAGGAAATCTAATGACTTAAGGGGGAGGCCAACTTCAACAATCAAAACATTTTCGGTAAGTCTCGGCTTACCATTTACCGAACTTAAGGGGGGTATTGGAAATATGGAGCAAATGCTCGAGGATTGCTTGTCGAACCCTAAAGGATGTGAGATTCAAAAATGTCTCATCTTGGACACCAAAGAAGGTATAAAGAAACCATGCTCAAAGTCCAAGAGAATGAAGAAGAAAAAGGGTTCAAACCGACCCAAGGTTCAGCCTAACAACTCGACCTATCAAAAGGTCAAGATCACCAAATAAAGAAGATAAGTAGGTTGTAAATGCATCAGGTTGGTTCATTGTGTTTTAGACTCAAATATCTGAGAGCATACTTGGTCAGGTGCGCTTGTAAAGGCAATAAGTCAACCTATAAAGACAACGGTCGATCTGTGAAGGCAAAAAATTGACCTGCCATCTAAAAACCCAAAAATTTAAAATATAGCCATTGGAAAGTGCTGGTAGTCCTCTCCCAATGGCTCTTTGTATTTCTACTAACTAGTAAGCCTCATTTCTTATATAAATAGAGGGGAAAGTGAAGAGAAAATCTAAGAAACAAGTTGGGATAATCCTTTCACTTGACTTCCACAAATTGGAGCAATGTCTCCTTGTAATTCTCTTAAAGCTTTGTGTCCTTCCTGTAATATCTCTCTTGAACATTGTCTCAAATTTGTCATGTAAGAAAAATTGAACAAAAGTAAACTATGACAAATGAATGATCAAAAATCTCTTTGAGTTTTATTTCAAACACATTAAAAATTTCTACATGATGACTCCCTTATTTCAATTGTTCTAGTTTGAGAAATTAAAATCACTGCTTGCCACAAATAATTCATTTTTACTAAAATTTGGTCTATGGCAAATTTAATGGTACTTAATTAGAACTCTAGGGAGACTAATATGACATTTCTCAAGTGTATGTGATCATCATACCTTATGCTACAACTTCTTGAATTTGTGACCTTGATACTACTAATGCTTATTAAAGTTAATGCTTTTAGGATTGCGATTCAATGTGGTAAAGCATTTGGATATGGGAATGAGGCACCATACGTGGTACGTGATGGGTAGGCTTTGTTACTTTCTTAGACTATTGTTTTGCTCAAGTATTCCACATGAAGTTATTGATCATTTACAGTGATATGTAACATAAATTTTGGCTATGGAAAAAAATATTCTTTCCTTTTTGTGTTTGTACCTTTTTGATTATTCAAGTCTCTATTTAAGTAATTTTAGTTATCTAGGTTGCTATAGCAACAAGTTTAGGATTGCACGATCCAAACTATGAATTTTTAGAGTGTAGAATGATCATGGTAACTAAGAGGGACTTACAGCTATATTATCATCCTTTCTCATATTAGTTAATTTTATGCCACACATATATCCATAGCCATCCTTATTAATAGAAAAAAACATCTCATTTATGCATATGACAGAAGTACTTAAGCATAGAACATTTAAACTCATAGCACTTGTATATATAGTTGCTGATTTTGTGCAGCTCCAAGAAGTAAGACTTCTAGAGTTCTCCTGATGGCCAACCAAATTTCTCTCCCTTTGTATGAAAAAATTTCTCCTCAAAACAATTTGAAAAGCGCTTTAAAGCCATATCATCTTCTTCCTCCTCCTCTCCCTTCTATTCTATCGTTTCTCCACTCTCAATAATAACGAAATTGCCTAGTTGGTTGCATTTCTCTGTGAGATAAGGTTTGCTTTTATTTGGACTCTTACCATCAACATTATATGGAGCCCTGTTAAATACAAAATGTTCCTGCATCACCTCTCACATTGGGAGCCTTGTTAAAAACAAAACATTCTTGCATCACCTCTCACATCAGTATATTTCGGACACTCTTTATTCAACTTGATAATGTTTGTTGTTAAACAACTTCTAGTCTAGTATTGTGAATGGAAATATAAATATTAGAGGATTCTATGATGCATCTTTTCAGTAGCATGACTTATGTCTAAACTTTGAATTCTGATTTTCCCTCTAGGTATGTCGAGCTTCCTCCAGAAGATATGTTTGTTACAACTGCAGATCATGTGCTAGAACCTCCGATTCTTACAATGAATACTATTATTTCCTTGTTAGCTATTGATTACCCAGCTCACAAACTTACTTGTTATGTTTTGAATGATGGTAGCTCCCCTCTTACCTTCTATTCTCTAGTTGAGACCTCAAAATTTGCAGAGCTATGGGTTCCATTTTGCAAGAGGTTCAGATTTCAAATTAGAGCTCCTTTTAAGTACATTTTTGGTGAGCCAATATTGTCCGATGATAATTCATTATAGATTCGAAAAGAATGGAAGTAATGAAACTAGAAAAGATATACTCCTTAGTCCATGTGCACTTTATCTTTTGAGTTAAAACCTTTTAGTTCTTATGTAATTTTCTTCTCCTATCATATCCCAAGATTTGTAATTTTAGTTGTTATAAGCAAAAATTACCATCTGGGTAAAATTTATGTTGTTAAAGACATGCAAATAGTAGAATATGACTTGGTTGTTGTTAGGGAAGCAAATTGGGGCATCGGCAGATGGATTCAGAATGGTTTTGCAATGACTTGATTTCTAATTTCTTTGATAATTTATAATGATTACATATTGTTTTGAATTTCAAAATACTGAAAAATGATTTTGTATTTAAGTCCATGTCTTGGACTTAAACGCATGATATATTGACATTTTAAAATTTATTTTGTTAAAAAATATATTTATTAAAAATTTAGTTACATATAATTATTTTAAATATTAATAATATTAGAAAATAATATGCATGGTATATGGTTCCCACAAACAGGTTGGACTAGTGAAAACATAATCTTTATAGATTTTTACTAACGTTTTTTTTGGATCATTGCCGGTGGTTAAGAAACCGTAAGCAAATACTTTGACCTATACCAGTGGTCAGGTGAACATTGGCATAGGTCGGGATATATGCCAATGATTACCACACTATTGGCGTAGGTCGGGATCTATACTAGTGGTCACTTGGCCACTTGCATAGCCTTTTGCTATTGTGAGCATAGCTAACGAAAATATTAACAGCTGAAGAAGACCCTACATCCTTTATCAGTGGATTTTGAGGTCTTTACCGATGGTTTTTGACCATTGGTTAAGGTTTTTTTTTTCATTTTTTTTTGCAATGCTTCTTAAACCTATCAAAATTTCTCTATACACAATCCTTTCCCTCTCGCTTCTCACTTCCCTCTGTTTTCAATGCGATCTAAATAAATTAGATACTAAAATAACTAGCAACCTCAAACATCTTTGGAAAAACCTATGTTGTCTATGTAGACTCGCTGCCTAATCTCCAAACTACCACCCCAAAACTAAAGACTTCCGTCCTCACTTGAATGTGGCTCAAAATTGCATTATCTGATGGTGAATGCTTGTATATGCTCAAAAAATCAGATCAAACATGAAAGGATCAAGAGTTTTATTAGGCACAAAATTTAGGACAAAATACTATTCTAAAACAAAACGTGTATATGTTGAATGGCTATACAATATTTGTTACAAATTAGTTGCTTCCTTGGCCACTTGAAGATTGAGGAGTTATAGTTTATCATTTTAGTTTGATTGATCGAGTATTGATACAAAGATGACTAATCAGGGTTGTCAACTTGCTAGATTTATGGTTCAGTCGACTTTGCTTTATAGGATAAAGGGTGCTCATCAGATTGATTAGGAAATGCTTAAGTAGAGGGAGGAAATTGCTCCCAAGACTACACTCAAGGTGTAATTAAGTTGAGGGCCTATGCTAAAAGGGGAAGTCTGGTTTCACATTAGCATAGTGTGTATTTAAATTTAAAGGTTGAGTTGTTATTCCCAAAACTCATGGTTTAAGAGAGTTAATCCTTGAGGAGGTATAAATTCATCTTTTTAAATTCACTCTAGTATGACAATGATACATATGGATCTCTGGATTTACTATTGGTGGTCTAGTATGAAGAAAGATGTGGTCAAATTTGATCATTGTTGTTTGATATGTCAACAAGTCAAAGTAAAGCATTAAAGGCCAGTTGGTTTACTTGAGACATTTAAGATTCCTCAGTGAAAATAGAAGTACATTACCATGGATTTTGTTTTGAATTTACTGGGGATGACAAGGGATTGTGATGTTATTTGGATAGTTGTTAATCTACTCACAATGTTTGGCTTATCATTGGATACTAGTTTCTCTAGTCTTTAATAGGGATCCACAGTTTGGGTCCCCATTTTAGGAGAATTTGTAAGCAAAATTGGGGACTAGACTTTACTTCTCCATTGATTATCATCCTTAGATTGATAGCCAATTAGAGAGGACCATTCAGATACTAGGGGACATGTGAATGGCTTATGTACCTAAGCTCAAGAATAGTTGAGAAAAATATCTTATGTTGATTTAGTTTGCTTACAATACAGCTACAGTTTGAGCATTGAGATGGCATTGTTGAGGCTCTGTATAGTTGTTGAAGTAGGACTCCATTGTATTGGGATGAGGTTGGTGAGAGATTGTAGGTACACATAGAGTGGGCCTAGTGTGAAGCTGATTTGTATGTAAGAGACTATTGAGAAAGTGGTTATCATCTGTCAAAAGATTAAAACAGCTCAGTGTCACCAAAAAAGTTATGCTGATAGACATTGTTAAGAACTTGAGTTCGATAAAGGGGATAAGGTATTTCTCAAAGTCTCACTGGTTAGGGAAGTGGTTCATTTTGGAAAGAAGAAGAGGAAACTGAGTTTGAGGTATATGGGTCCATTTGAGATCTTGGATAGAGTTGGCACTTTATCATACATATTAGCCTTACCGCATGATCTGGAGAATATCCATCCAACTTTCCACGTCTTTATGCTTCATCAGTATATGGCATATGAGTTACAAGTGATTAACCATGAGCTACTTCAAATTGGGAAGAATTTGTCCTACATTGAGAGCTTATTCATATTTTAGATGTTAGTGAGAAATAGTTGAGGAACAAGATAATTCAATTGATTAAGGTTTTGTGGTGACATCACACTTTAGAGGAGATGCTTGGGAGCTACAGTCCGAGATAAGAAAACAGAATCCACATTTGTTTAAGGATCCATAGATAAGATCTAGAGGACTAGATCTTTTAAGGAGGAAAGGATCTGAGGAACTAGATTTTAAAAAACAAAAAAGCCAAGAAACCCCTTTTTCATGCATTTTTATTTTATCATTGAATAAGCATAACATAAATGTATGAATTAGTACTTGTGTTTTGTAGTGTACCTAGGGTTGGACTTTTATAGTTTAGGATACGCTAATATGTTTATAAGGTTAGAAAAGATGGAAATTGGACTTAATGTTGGAAGCCTAACTGGCAGTGCATAACAAGACAGGTCTGGGGTACAACCTTGCCATAACCCAATTTCATTATAACCAACTCTGGGAATGTTAAACCCAAAACTAGATGCCAACTATACATGAAACTAGTACATAATTCATAGCATTGCATGCTTAGGAAGAAAACTAGGGCTAATCCAACCAAAAAGGCAAGAACTCATGAGAAATGCATGTGCTGCTCTAGAGTTGGCCACACTAAGAATGGGTGCTAGTTTACAATCAACCACCAAACTAAAACAGAAATGAGATGGGTGCCAAAAAACTTAGTTAGGACCATTATCACTAACAATGCTGAACCCAACAGGTTTGGGTAGCAAAGATTTAAACTTTTATTTGTGCAGACTTGTCTCAAAAACCAAGGCTCTTGGAAATATGGGGTTCCTAGATAGTGGATGCTCTAGACATATGACTAGGGATTCCACAATGTTTAGCAACTTGAATGAAAAGAAAGGAGGCAAGGTGATCTTTGAACACAACTCTAAGGGTAGAATAATTGGTATTGGTAATGTAGGTAAGACTCCTACACAAATGGAACATGCTCTATTAGTTAATGGATTGAAACACAATTTGCTTAGTATTAGTTAATTATGTGATAAAGGTTTTATTGTTGTTTTTTATTGCAACTACTGTGAGACCATAGACAAATTTAAGTAATAAAGATAGACTTAGAGGAAATAGGCAAGGAAATATATATATTATCAACTTAGACAACATAAGTGAAATTGAAGAAGCATGTTTAATGGCCATAGCTAAAAATGATGTTTGTTTATGACATAGGAGATTATGACATACAAGCATAGACCTCATATCCAAATTAGTAAGAAAAGACATAGTTAAGGGTATACCAAAATTAAAATATGAAAAAGATAAACTATATGATGTTTGCATGTAAGGAAAGCATATTAAATCATCATTCAAATCTAAAAACAGTCTCCACATTTAGACTATTAGAATTGCTTCAGATGGACCTATTTGGACCTATTAGGACACAAAGTCAAGGAGGCAAATACTATGGCTTTGTGATCATAGACGACTACTCTAGATACACGTGGGTCTTATTCCTAGCTAGGAAGAAAGTAGCTAGTAATGCATTTATTAAATTATGTAAGAAAATTCAAAATGAAAAAGGATGCGTAATAGGTAGTTTTAGAAGTGACCATGGTAAGGAGTTCGAAAATATATTATTACATGAATTTTTGTGATGAAAATGGGATTGATCACAATTTTTATACACCTGGGACACCTTAACAAAATGGAGTTCTTGAGAGGAAAAATAAAACTCTAGAAGAAATGGCTAGGACTATACTATGTGAGTATAATCTATCCAAATATTTTTAAGTAGAAGTTATAAATACAACTTGCTATATCCTTAATAGGGCAATGATTACACCAATTCTTAAAAAAACACCATCTGAGCTATGTAAAGGTAGGAAGCCAAACATAGGCTATTTCCATATTTTGGGATGCAAGTATTACGTTCTAAAGAATAGAAAAGACAATTTAGAAAAATTTGATACCAAAAGTGATGAAGGCAACTTTCTAGAATACTCAACTAGAAATAAAGCGTACAAGGTATATAATAAGAGGACAATGGTAGTTGAGAAATCCATTCATCTGCAATTTGATAAAAGTGACCCACTAAGTAAAAAGAATTTTGATGATGAAGTGATTGAAATATATGAAATTATAGATCATAATGAAGCAGTGAACAAGGAAATTAAGCTAGAAACACCTGAGGAAAGCATAAAATAGGTACAGAGAATTGAAGAACCCCATGAAGAGCAAGAGATAAAATATCCTATAGTAAGAAAAAGTGTGAATATTGAGAATATTACTGGTAACATAGAGGTAGGAGTTAGAACAAGATCTGCAGCTCAAAACCAATGTAAATTTGTTGCCTTTATCTCTCGAATTGAGCCTAAAAACATTGATGAACTTTTGGTGATTAAAATTGGATTTTAGCAATACAAGAAGAGTTAAATCAATTTAAGAGAAATGAAGTACGAGACATAGTTTCTAAGCCAAAAGATCAATCCATAATAAATACAAAATGGATATTTAGGAACAAACTAGATAAGAATGGAACAATCACTAGGAATAAGGCAAGACTAGTTGTTCAAGAATACAGCCAAGAATAGAGGATAGATTATAATTAAACTTATGCCCTTGTAGCTAAAATAGAAGTAATTGGAATGTTGCTTGCATTTGCCTATTTCATGAACTTCAAATTATACCAACTGGATGTCAAGAGTACATTCTTGAATGGTATAATTAATGTATGTAGAGAAACATCCTGGATTTAAACATCCAAAATATTTAGATCATGTATTCAAATTGTCTAGGGTATTATATTGTCTAAAACAAGCTCCAAGAGCTTAGTATGAAAGACTTAACAACTTTTTAATTAAAAATGAATTTACAAAAGACAAGGTTGACATAGCCTTTTTCGTTAAGAGAAAAGGTAAAGAAATATTAATAGTATAAATCTATACAGATGACATTGTATTTGGAATAACTAATGAAGATCTTTGTCAAAAATTTGCTAAGGTTATACATGCTAAGTTTGAAATGAGCATGATAGGGGAATTAAACTACTTTTTTAGGCTTAAAAATTAAACAATCTCAAAAGAGAATATTTATAAGTCCATCCAAATTCATTAAGAAATTTGGATTTAGTGAGTCAAAAAGATATGTTACACCTATGAGCACCTCAATTAGGCTAGAAAAGGATGAAAAAGGAAAGGAGGTATGCCAAAAGTTATATAAAAATATGATTGGATCTTTATTATACTTGACTACATCTAGACTAGACATTTTATATATAGTGTATACTTATGTTTCAGATTCCAATCTAATCCCAAAGAGTCATACTTAGTAGCAGTTAAGAGAATTTTGAGGTACCTGAAGGATACATACAAGTTAGGCCTATAGAATGATAAGAACTCCTCATTTGAGTTGCAAAGATACTTAGATATTGACTTTATAGGATGTAGATTAGATAAAAAGAGTATAGGTGGCATGTGTCAATTGTTTGGAAGTATACTGGTGTCATGATCCTCTGGAAAACAAAATAGTATTGCTAATTCAACCATAGAAATAGAGTATGTGGCTACAGGGCCATGTTGTGCTCAAATTCTATGGATTAAACATCAACTTCAACACTATGGACTAAGCCTTAAACGCATACCAATCAAAATAGACAACACTAATACTATGAATTTGATTAAAAACCCTGTGCATCACTCTAAGACAAGGAACATTGAGATTAGACATCATTTTATAAAGGACCACGTACTTAAAAATGATATAATTCTTGAATATGTAGAAACTGAAAAGCAAATAGAAGATATTTTCACTAAACCATTAGATAGAGAAAGATTTTGCAATTTGAGAGGAGAATTAAACATGATGGAATGAATTCTAAGTTTAAAATGCCTAAAATGGAACAGTTTGAAGTGTTTATGTGAGTTAGGAATGAAATTTTGATAGAATTTCAAAGGTCTAACATAGTTTATGTCGACTTATTGTAGACATAAGTCGACATATACACAAGATAAGTCAACCCTATAGCTTAATTTTTAGAAAAATTAACTATGTTAGTCGATGATATGTAAGTTAACCTAGAATGATTAAACTCCACTTGTAGGAAGCTTAAGTCCACTTAAGTATGCTTGTCTCGACAAGACAAGTCAACTTGTGAGTATGAAGACAGAAGTATTTTTTGAAAAATAATTGAGTTGACCTACATAAGGAGTAAGTTAACCTGTGTGTATGAGCAAGTCGACTTATAGGATGCATAAGTCGACCTACAATTATTGCTTAACAAAAGCAAGTTAACTTATTGATATTATAAGTCAACCCACATTTATCAAGACAGAGAAAAGTTTTTTGAACAATAACCAAGTTGACTTGGCTCTTGACCAAGTAGACCTAGATAAGCTCAGAATGGGGTTTTAGTTAGGCAACTCAACCTACAATTAATGTGAGTCACTTGCTTAAATAATAAGTCGATCTATACCTCCAACAAGTCGACTTGTGTAGCTCAAGTTAAAAATCAAACTCTAAAAAAGCTAACCCAAATTCAAATCTTTTCACGTCATGACTTGGATTTGACTCGAAAATGAACCATCAAGTTGAATAAAGACTCCAGAAGAGTCAACCCTTGGCATTCCTTCCAAAATTTTCTCAAAACTAAATCAAAGAAAAGCTCTCTCTCTCTCAAACATGTAATTCCTAACCCTAGTTTCTCCCTTTCTCACTCTCAACAATCTTTAAAAGTCTTAAAGATACTTCTTTCGATCTCACTCTCTTTGAAACCCTAAAATCCTTCGCACACAACCTCTCTCTTTCTTTAGCACTTTGGGTCTCTTAGCAAAAAGGGTTCATCTCTTTCATGAAAAACACTTCTCTATCTTTCTCAAATTTGACAGAGAATTCCATGGCTCCAAAGACAAAAGTCCCTGCCAAGTTTGACAAAAGTGAATTTTCGAGCCTTAAAAAGAATAAGTCTTTCTCTTCCAACTTTTGTAAAAGGAAATTGGATTGGGAATACCTAAAGATTATAGGTTTCCCTTATAAAAAGCATATTAGCCATATATTGTCGAGCTTCTTTCTAAATCCCAATAAGAAAGTTTATGAGAATTTGGTTAGAAAATTTTATAGTGATCTAGAGGTTGTGGAAGAAATGGGAAATCACCTACTAGAAACACACTATGAATTTCCTACTAGAATGGAATTTTGCACATTCAAAACCTATATTAGGGGTAAGAAAATTATAGTCACACCTAGGGTACTATGTTCTATGAACAATACGGATTGGATGCCTTTTACTCAATATGAAAAATTCGTGAAAATGAACTTGTTAGAATGTCTAAAGACTTTGCATAAGAATGATGAATTGGAAAATTTAGAGGAAGTAAGCACAAATGCTAAGGATTTGGATGTCTATGAGAGGGTTCTCTTCTTCATTATTGCACATATACTTTGGCCAAGAGGAGAAAATTACACATCCATTACCGAAGAGGATTTTTAGTTAATTGCTTTTATAATGAAAGGTAAAAATCCTGGATTGCATTTCCTTACTCTATACTTCATGATTGCTGCTACCAAGTCAAATTCCTTTGATCTTCCCTACTATTCTTTAATCACTGATATCATGGTTGCAAATGGGATTTGAAAAATGACATAAGCACTAGATTGCTAATAAAGAATGGCGTTGGAAAGTCTTCTTTGAAAAAGGCAAATTGGGTGTGCAAGGATGGTGTTTGGGAAAGAAATGATGAGGATAAGATTGAAGAAGATTCAAAGAAAAGAAAAAGGGATGAAGCAAGTCCAATGAACAACCTAGTGAGCCTTCCAGGAAAATACTAGTTCAAATAATTCTTGCAAGTGTCTGTGAGTCTTCTAGCTCCCAATCTGTCACACTTGAAAGAATTTAGGAGAAATTAAAAACAATAGAGAATATCACTCACACACTGAGTCAACAAATCTTAAGCTAAATAAACATCATGCCCTATTTGCTATGGAACTTAAAAGAATTGAAGACAAACTGGACTCCGTAGCTAAAAACCAATATCCTCATGAGTAGAGACCATCTCAATCAATTTGAAAACTGTCTAGTTCTCCCAAGACTTCTATTCCTTTACATCATCCTCTCATAAGCTACATGTGAAGAAACCTACAGCTTCCTTACTTTTCTTGGTTTTTCTTTCTTTAGTTAATGTAGTAGGCCAGTTCAATGTAATCAACATTATTTTTGAATGAATGCTATGTTTTCCTTTTCTATCTATAAAATTATGCTTGTGCTTACCTATTTGATTATTTGATTAGGTCTATGCTTGAATGACTTTCTACGTACATTCCTGTGTGTGCTTACATGCTACTATATATGTGCCTATATATGTTTATGTACTGACCTTCTGATAGTATGTCAATGACCTCGATCTTGGGCCAGTTTTTTGCTTTTGAAGTTTATTCCATGATTGCAACCCATTTTGTTGATGACTAAAAGGGGAGAGAAATATAATTGAAATTAATGAATAGATTGAATAGGTTAAGGGGAAGAATTAGCTAAGAAATTGATTAAATCAAAAGTGAGTTAAATAAATTATAAATTAGAAGTGTGAAATGTAAAATTCGTAGGTTGAACGGGAGCATAACCATAGTTTTTCAAATTTTTTTCGTAAGGTTTTGTCATTATCAAAAAGGGAAAGATTGTTGAGTAAAATAAGTTTTGATGATGATTAAAAATAATGAAGTTAATTATTTTATGTTTTAAAAGAATTTAAATTTGTTAAATTTTAAGATTTATGCAAGCAAGTCAACCTACATCATAGACAAGTTGACTTGCACACTTAGAATGCCTAAAATCAACATTAGATATCAACTCATATATAGCACAAGTTGACCTACTGAGTTTGTAAGTTGAATTCATCATAGTCCAAGTTGACCTAGGATTCAAAAATTTGAAATCTCACTAAGTATAGATTATTGCAAGTTGACCTAAGTAATAGACAAATTGACTTGAAGGATACAGGTCTCAAAAACCCCTCTACAGATAATTAAGTTGAAATGCCTATAGAGATAAGTCGACCTAATCCTAGTTTGGCATGACCTTAAGTCAATCCAAACTTAGAATAAGTCTAAATATCAAATCCATATCTTAGAAATTGTCTACAACATAACTAAGTCAACCTACTATAAGCATATGATGACCTGAGTTATGTACAAAAAGACTATAAGTCGACTTTGATTTGAAACAAGTCGACCTAACTTTATATATAGGTTTAACCCGAATTGACCTAATATTCAAATAGACAAGTCAACCTAGAAACGAATCAAGTCGGCCTAGAAATAGATAAGTCAACCCATTACACAAATGAGTCAACTTGGATGAACACCTCAAAATTTTCTAATTAGAGGAAATCATAAGTCGACTTGAGGGCATTAACAAGTCGAGCTATAAAAACATGGTCTCAGAAGAATTCTTTGAAATTTAACTAAGTTGACCTAGATATTACACAAGTTGACCCATCCTGTGTTTCATATAAGCATAAGTCAACCTAATAATCAGGTATGTTGACCTGTCCTAAAAATAAAATGAACATGAGTCGACCTAATATTAAATACAAGTAGACTTGACCTAGAAATGAAAAGAACCTTAAGTTGATCTAACAATATGACAAGTCAATGTGAATAATCAAACTCTCAGAAAATCATATTCAAAACATAACTATGTCAACTTAGGCTTAGAACAAGTTCACATGTCCCTCACGTTGGAATATAATAAGTTGACCCAACCCATATATAAGTTGACTTGAGCTAAAAGAAATATAACTTATGTTAACTTAACACATTTTTAAGGCAACCTAAAAGCTTACACAAGCTGGCTCAGGGAAAACACAAGCTGACCAGACACTCACATAGAATGTAATCAAGTTGACAAGTATAAAGAATAAGTCACCCTGAACAAGTTTAAAATTCAAATTCAAGTCGATCTAAGGCATACACAAGTCAACATCTTGTGAGTAACGGATACATGTTCAGAAAAGCAATTTGAAATTAAATGTAATGCTCAACCACCTCCAACAACTTCTATAACGCATTCAATGTTCATAAATGCTTTCCAATGGCTAAATCTTCTTCTCTAGTTATAAATACAACTTATAAAAGGATGAAGAAGAACTTTTTGTAAAAAAACAACGGGAGCTTGCATTGTTATTTTCATCCTCTATTTTTATTATATTTGTTGTATTTCAAGTTGCACTATAGCAATCACATTTGAAGATTGTTAGCTTCACTCTATGATTTATTTTTACTCCATTTCTATTGTAAAAAATCAGATGGATGGCATTCTTGATTTTGATTTAAATTGTATCGAGTGAAATAGTGTTGGGTTTGCTTGCTCCTAAGGAAGGCAAGTGTAAGCATTGGGGTTAATATTTGTAAAGATTACTAGCACCTGGGAAGCTAGTAAGTGTACTATTTGTGAAATATTGGATTAGATAATTCAGGTGTAGTCTGGGAGTAGACGTATACCAGGGAGGTGGAATCACCATAAATCTTGGGTCTCTATTTCAATTTTGTTTTCTTTGTTTTAGATTTATTTCTTAATTTCAAATTAGTTAAAAATTTTAGATAACCTATTCATCCCTCTACGTTGTCACACATAGTGTCAACATTCAGAAAAACAAAAGTCCACTAGAAGAGATGAATAAGCCGATTTGAATGAATATCTAAGAATAAATATCTGAACAGACTCAAGTGGCAGTAGACTCGATACATAAAAGCAGTTGACTTGTAGAGGCACAAAATAATGTAAAATTCAAATATCAGTCGAGTTCAAGGAAAAGGAAGTCGACTCGCTGTGAGTATCGATTAGTTGTTCAGAAAGTTGTTTGAGCATTAAATGGAACTCCTAACCACCTCAATGGCTATGTTTGTGAGTTAAATGATCTCTAAAGGTTATCTGTTCTTCAGATCTATAAATACAACACACCATTAGAAGATCAATAACTCTAGAAAGCTTTTGGAACATTTCTTGCTCTTAATTGTAAAGAAATCTTCTAAGAGCTTTAAATTCTTTATGTTGTATCTGCATATGGACTTTAATGATCATATTTGGAGTTAAAAATTTCAAGTTATATTTTCTATTTTCACTTCTAAATCTTGTAAAAAACTAAAAGAACTTTCTGGTCTAGGCTTAGAGTATCTAAGTGAAATAGTTAGGTTTGCTAGCACCTATTTATAAACTAGTGCTGAGTGTTTAAGTGAAACACTTGTGAGGTTTGACTACTATCTATTAAAATAAGTTGGTTGTACTATTTTGGGTTAAAATAGTGGATTAGAAAATCCAGGTGAATTCTAAGAGTGAATGTACACTAAGGAATGTGGTATCACTATAAATCCTTTGTGCTATTTCTTCTTACTCTTCCCTAAATCTCCTTAAAAATCTAGAAAAGCTCAAAAAATAATTTATTCACACTCTCTAGGTTGTTATAAACTAATTCTTCAACTGGTATTAGAGTAGGTCTTCTGGAAAAAAGGCTTAATAACCTCAGAAGCAAAGATCCCAGTTAGTACTTAATGGTGAAAGTATCCCATTTGAAGTTTGCTCCACTTATAAAGTTTCGTTCCTCAACAACAACAATTATAGTTACCTGAAGGAGCAGATAAAGAACTTTATCATAGCCTAGGATGAAATAACTTGGGAGATTATTGAAAAGGGAATTGAATTCCCGATAAAAGAGATTGACGGAGTAAGAGTTCCAATTAAAATGAAGAATATGACAGCTTAGAAGAAAAAGACATACAGAGCTAATTGTAAGGCTATTTATCTTTTACACCTAGCTCTAAATTTAAATGAATACTATAATATTTCATCTTGTATTACTGTCAAAGAAATATGGGAGAGATTGGAAGCTAAATATGAGGAAACAAATTAGGTTAGGAAAAATAAAATCAAGATGTTGAAACAAGAGTATGAGGCATTTAGAATGAGAGATGGAGAGACAATTAGAGACGATCACAAGATTCAACACAATTATAAATGAACTTAGACTATTGGGGAAAGGAATAAGTAAGGAGGACATGGTGGATAAAGTCCTCAGGCGCATGCCAAAATCATGGGAGGCAAAGGTTGTAGTTATAGAGGAGTTGAAGAACTTAGAGACCCTCACAATAGACTATCTAGTGGGATCTATGACAACCATGAAATGAAAATTAATTCCAAGGGAGTAAGGAATGAAGAAAAGAACAAAACAGTAGCTCTCAAGGCTAAAAGTGATCAAGACACCTTAAGTGATGATGATGATAATGAGGACATGGCCTTGCTTAACTAGAAGTTTAAAAGATTTATGATGAGAAAGAAAAACAAAGGTAGGACAGATTTAAGAAATCTAAAAAGAATGAAGAAATAAGATGTTACGAATGCAAGATGACTGGCCACATTAAAGCTGAATGTCCAACACTTAAAAAGGCAAAAAAGAAAGAAAAGAAAAGGAAGAAGAAAGCCCTGGCAGGCTAGAGAGATAAAGACAACAGCTTAAGTGATGAGTAAAACAAGCAAGAGCAGGCCAATCTCTACTTCTTGGCATTAGAAGAGGAACACAATGAGGTATTCTCTTTTTCTTACTTTGATTTCTTTGATTTTGATTCTAATAATGAGCTTTCAATGAATTAGATGCATAAAAGTTTAATATAATCCCTTAAAGAACTCAAGAAGACAATAAAATAGAATTCATCATTCAAGAAACTATTAATAGAAATAGAAGAGGAGAAGAATAAAGTAAAAGTAGAAATTGAAAAATTAAAGAAAGAGAATAACAGCTTGAACTTGGAAAAGAATAATTTGTATGTTGAAATAAAAAAACAAGATAGAAGAAGCTAATAATTTAAAAATAGAACAAGTAATGTTAAGGACCACGAATGCCTGCAATAAAAAGGACATGTCTAACTCAAAAATATTAGTAAATGAACTTCAACAAGAAAAGGAAAAGAGCAAAAACTTAAGCTCCCTATTGTGTAATTTATTCAGAGCCAAGAAAAATTTGACTTGATGCTTAAAACTCAAAGAGTAGTATATGATAAGGCAAGACTAGGTTGCAACCATGTTGCTACCCAAAAGAAACTATATGGTATCTTTGTTCCTATATCTAAAAACATTAAAACAAGAACTAATGTCATCACTACATTAAATTGGGGCATAATACACATCACTGCAAGCTTAGAAAGACCAACAACAAAACTAAAGGTTCTGTATCTAATCAGAAGTGTATGTACTGACTTAGGAATGGACAAAACATAAATGCATGTTGGTTTAGGAGCAGAATACTAGGAAAAACAATATTGAAATTGGTACGAAAGAACTTAGTGAAGACTAACAATATTGGAGATAAAAAGATTTGGGTACCAAAGACTTAAACATTTTTTTGTGTAAACCTGTCTCAAAGCTAAAGCCTTTGGGAACACTTGGTTCTTGGATAGTTTGTGCTTTGGGCATATGATAGGAGATTTCACTCGTTTCAGTAGCTGGCAAGAAAAGAAAGAAGACAAGGGTGTCTTTGGAGACAACTCAAAGGGCAAAATCATCGGCATTGGAAACATATGCAAGTCTCCTATCTAGATTAAGCATGTTTTGTAAATTAAAGGCTTAAATCTATTTAGCATTAGTCAGCTGTGTGATAAAGGATATATTGATTTGTTTGACAGTGATTGTTGCAAAGTGATAAATAAGTTAAGAAGTTAAATTCACAGGATTTAGGCAAGTAAACATAGAGTAATTAACTTAGATAATATAGAACAAGTAGATGAGGGTTACTTAATCATAGTAGTCCATGACAATACCTGGCTATGGTATAGAAAACTAGATCATAAAAGCATAGATTTAATTTTAAAATTAGTAAGAAAAGATACGGTTAAGGTACTTCCCACGCAAAAATATGAAAAAAGATAAATTGTGTGATTCTTGTATGAAGGGAAAACATGTTAGATCATCCTTCAAGTTATAGAACATAGTTTTAGCCATTAAACATTTAGCATTGCTTCACATAAACTTGTTTGATCTAACTAGAACACAATGTTTAGGGGCAAAGCACTATGTGTTTGTGATTATAGAAGATTATTTTAGGTATAATAGGTGTTTTTCCTAGCTAGAAAAGAAGTGGCATGCAATACTTTCATTAAATAATGCAAGAAAGTCCAAAATGAGAAGAGCTACACAATCAATAGTATTAGAAGTAACCATAACAAATAGTTTGATATTAGAGTTCTATGAGGAGAATAGAATAGATGATAACTTCTCTACCCCTAGAGCCCCATAACAAAATTGTGTTGTGGAAAAAAAGAACAAAACATTAGATAAAATGGTTAGGACCATGCTATGTAAACATAATCTACCCAAATAATTCTAGGTAGAAGATGTAAACACAACCTACTACATACTAAATAGAGTCCTAACAAGACCAATCTTTAAGAAAGCCCCATATGAACTCTATAAGGGTAGGAAACCTAGCATAGCATACTTCCATGTATTTTGATACAAATGTTATGTTTTGAATAATAGAAATGAGCCCTTAGGAAATTTTGATGCCAAGAGTGATGAGGGCATCTTTTTACGATATTTAACTAGAAGTAAAGCTTATAGAGTCTACAATAAAAGAACCATAATGGTTAAAGAGTCCATTCATGTATAATTTAATAAGAGTGATCCCTTAGGCAAGAAGAGTTTTGATAATGAAATATTAGATGAACCTCCAATAGAACAGGGAGTATTATAAAATGAAAATGCCAATGAAGAATCCTTTAAAATAGAAGAGGAAATTAAAAATGATGAGGAGACTCCTGAAGAGCAAGAGATCAGATTTCCTATAGTTAAGATGAGTGTGAAAGTAGAAAATATGATTGGAAACTGGACTCTAGAGTTAGGACTAATATAGCTCTTTAGAGCCAACATGAATATGTAGCATTCATCTCTCAAATAGAGTCTAAAAATGTAGATGAAGTATTGGAAGATGAAAACTAGATTGTGACAATGCAGGAAGAATTAAACCAGTTTGAGAGAAAATGATGTATGAGATCTAGTTCCTTTGCCTAAAGATCAATTTATCATAGGAACAAAATGGGTCTATAGAAATAAGCTAGATGAACATAGAATAATCACAAGAAATATGCCAAGATTAGTAGTTTAGGGCTACAGTGAAAAAGAGGGAATACATTTTGATGAGACACATGCCCCTGTACAAATTGTCCAAAGCTTTGTATGGTCTAATGCAAGGTTCAAGAGCTTGGTATGATTGGCTTAGCAACTTCTTGATAGAGAATGAATTTGAGGAAAGAAAAAATGATATAATCTTGTTCATTAAAAGGAAAGATAAAGAAATACTGATAATGCAAATCTACATAGATAACATAGTATTTGGAGCAACCAATGAAAACCTTTGCCAAGATTTTGCTAAGGCCATGCATGTTGAGTTTGAGATGCACATGATAAAAGAGTTGAACTATTTTCTTGAATTACAGATCAAGCAAACAGAAAAGGGATATTAGTTAGTCAATCTAAATTTACCAATGAGTTAATCAAGAAATTTGAATTAGGACAAAATAAAGGAAATGCAACCCCTAGGAGCACCACAGTCAAGTTAGATAAGGATGAAGATAAAAAGCCAGTTTGCTCTAAGTTGTATAGGAGTATGATTGGTTCACTACTTTGTCGATTGGTTCACTACTTTATCTGACTGAATCATGACCAAACATTCTTTATAGTGTGAGCTTGTGTATTAGATTTCAATCAAATCCTAAGAAGTCACACCTGGCAGTAGTAAAAAGGATCTTTAGATATCTGAAGGATGCATATAACATAGGTCTATGATATGATAAGATTTTATCTTTCCATTTGCATGTATATTCTGATACTGACTTTGCTGGATGCAAATTAAATAGGAAGAGCACAAGTGGCACATGTTAATACTTTGGGAGTATGTTATTGTCATGGTCTTCAAAGAAACATAACAGTTTTGCTACATTAACCACTGAAACTGAGTATGTTGTAGTTGGTCAATGTTGTGCTCCAATTCTTTAGATTAAGCATCAATTGAACGACTATGGATTAGAGTTAGAATGTATCACCATTAAGTATGATAACACTTGCACCATTAATCTAACTAAAAATCCAATCCATCACACAAGAACCAAACATATTGAAGTGAAACATCACTTTATTAAGAATCATGTACGAAAGAATGATATCATTCTTGAGTACATTGAAACTGAGAAATAAATTACAAATATATTTACCAAACCTCAGGATAAGAATAGGTTCTATAGCTCAAAAAGAGAACAAGGGATGATGAATTTTGAGAAATGATTATTGGTTCATTGATTTAATATGTTTGTATAATGAATTTTGCTTGTTTATGCATGAACTTTAAAATATGAGAATGAAAAGTTGACTTATTTACAGTGCAAGTTGACTTGCCTTCGAATAGATAACATAAATATTAAACTTTGAGATAAGGAAGTTGACCGATTTAAGTGCATGAGTCGACTTGTCTATATGACTCAATGTTTTAGATCTTATTTTGGACATTACTAGCCGACTTATGAAAGATCAGAGGTCGACCTAGGAAGACTCAGCTTGATAGGAATATAAAGACCTACATAGCATGAGTTGACACACTAGTTGTAGATAGTCAACTTGCTCCTAGAAACTTAAGTTCAAAATGTCTTCTTAATTCATCATCTCGACCTACTCCCTATGCTAAGTTGACCTACCCTTAATGCCTTAGGAATATAACATCATTTGAGACTCAATATGTCCACTTATCCCACATGATAAGTCCACTTATAATCAACTCTAAAAGTTCTTAAAACAAGTCTGAACTTAACAAGTCGACTTGCTCTGGATGATAAGTTGACTCACTACAGTTCAGAAAACTACAAATTTGAGCAGAATTTTCATGAGGCGACTTGTGAAGACCTTCAAGTCACTTGCGATGGCCAGATTCAAGAAACTATAAATATAAAACCTAACCTAAGTTGACTTAAACACACTCTAAAACCCGAGTCGTCACTCCTTATTCTCTATCTCTCTTAAAGGCAATTCTAAGGTACTCTCCCACAATAAAAAATCCTCTAAAATCAAAACCCTAAAACATATTCCAATTTTCAAACATCTTGAGAAGCAAGAATTCATTACTCATCAATCATGATGACTTTCATTCTCTAGAGAAAAGTTATTCAACAAGAAATTTTCCTCTCATTCCATTACCTATGATAGACATATAGATTGGGGTTTTTCGGATAGAATAGGACTTCCCTATGGTGAGTACATTAGGGAAGTATGCCTCACTAGTCTTATTGATCCAGATCCAATATATTATGATAGGATTGTTAGACTATTTTACAATAACATAGCTGATGTTAAGGGAAGGTATGGAAATGCCTATGATATTGAGATTATGGTTACTCTTAGAATCCTTTGTAGGCTAAAAGGGAAAAATTGAGTGCCTAGGAGGAATACAAGAGTACATGGGCGTTGAGCTCATAGACAATGCTAGGGTAATATTAAAAATCCCTAGATTACAGATGGTAACACTAAGGCTGCATCTCTCGACTTACATGAGAGATTATTTGATTTGATAATAACTCATGTGTTACGACCTAGGGTAAGGAGTCACACCATGTTATCCGTGAAGATTTTTGGATCATGGCATGTTCAATGGAAAACAAAAACCCTGGCCTTCATTTTCTGATTCCATTCCATATGATTGCCCTTGCCAACTCTAAAATTGGAAACCTCCCTTATCTTTCTCTCATCAATGACATATTAGGAATGTACCAAGTAGATGCAAAGGGGGAAATATGGATAAAGTTAAATCCCAAGCATAGCATAGGAGCCTCCTAGCTCAACAAAGCTAAATGGGTTGAAGATGATGATAGAGTTAGGGGAAGAAGAGGAGGAAGGGAAGACAGGGAAGAAGTAGGGGAATCAAGCACCAGAGTTGCCAAGCCCTCGAAGCAGCCTGTGACTCTATAGATGATTTGGGGATGTCTTCAAAGGATGCAAGGACAGATTGATTGAGTGGAAGAGAAGGTGGATGCACCTCAGTGAGCCATATATTCAAAGATCCTACATTTTTGCCAGATTTTCTTTTCTTTGACATATATATTTTCATATTTTGAGTATGTCTTTGCTGGCTTGTACTAAACTTAGATTGACTACTTAATTTGATGCTATATACTTCTATATTTGGCCTTTGGTTTTGAACATGTTTACTTACTTATTTATGCCTATGTATTGCCATATCCATGTCTGTCATTACTTAATCTATATACCTATGCATTGCCTATGCATGCTTATAATCCCTTATGCTTATATTTAGGAACTCCCCTTTTGTTGATAACAAAAAAGGGGAGAATTGTGCAGAATAACATAAACAACTTAGGAAAGGTGTATAGACTAAGGGGGAACATAGGAGTACATAATAAGGGGAGAAAATTAGACTTAGAAACACTTATAAATCTTTCATTAGCCAATGTTTTGTCGTCATAAAAAATGGAGAGATTATTTGCAAAATGAGTTTTGATGATGTGCAAATGAAAAGAAAAAGTGAGTAAATGATGATATAGATTAGAATAATAAAATATTAATTTCAAAGAAGTTAGGATGAATTTAAGAAATATTAAAGACAAAAATCCAAAACTCAAACCTGAAGAAGTTTACACATCCACAAGCACAAGTTGACTTGCTAGGTGTAAAATTACCTTTAAGCATAAATAGACTATTCGGCTAGTTGACTCAAGGATAAACATCAGTCAACTCATTATAGGTTACACACAAACTAAACTTAGATAGTTGGTTGTTCAAGTCGAGTCACCTTCGACTCATAGAACTCTCTATGAAATAGGACTAAGTCAAGACCAATAAACAAGTCGACTTGCCCCAAAACGTAAGTTAACTTACTCATTTGCTAAAAAAATAGTAGAGTCAAATATTTAAAATCCTAATGGTTGAATATTTAAATGGCCAATAGTCAAAATGAAAATAAGATACACAATATGCATGTCTAGTCAACCTGCTATAAGTAAGTCAACTTGCACATTCGACATTTAGAAAAATTTGTGGAAATCAAGTTGACCCACATGTTAGCGCACAAAGCACAAGACACTAAGAACATGTCATAAGCGATAGCACATGTTAAAACATAGGGTAGACCTTAGAATCTACGTCATGCGCTAGGGCAAGTTGACTTAAACATAACATCAAGTCGATTCACATAGGAAAATCTATGAGACTTTACATGAGTTATGACACATGCCATGACTGAAAGCACATAAAGCATATTGTACCAAGTCGACCAACATTGTATGGACTTAGAATACACTAAGTGAACTCAAGCTTAAATCGACCTAGAAAAGACATGAAGTCAACCTAAACATGAGCAGAACATAGAATATCTCATAGGACACAAGGCCAAATCAACTTACACATCACCTCAAGTCAACTTACATATTTTGGATTTAGAATATTTCATCTAAACTCAAGTTTAAGTTGACCTAGGAAGCATATTAAGTCAACCTACACATGTAAAGAACATAGAATAACTCAAGGGCATTAGGCTAAGTTAACTCGCACCTTTGTCCAAGTCGACTTGCACAAGACTAGCACTTCACAGAACACTCCACTAGCCACAAACATTAGCAAACCAACTAGCACTGTGCCAAAATAACATATATACTAGGTCAAGTTTCACAACTCAACCTATCGTAGATAGCAAGTCGACTTGTATATATCACAATGAATATGCTTAAGCAGGAACAGGTATAAGTTGACTTGACAACAAGCCCAAGTCAACTTGCATAAGGCATGGAGCAAAAATGACTAAGTACATTCAAACCTAAGTTGACCTGAAGCATAAGGAGGTTAACTTGCATAAACTCCGCAGGAAATACACTTAAGTAGATTAAAGATTTAGTCGACCTGATGTAAAGCACAAGTCTACCTACGTAAGCCACAGTGTGAAAATGCTTAGGTACAGAAAAGCAGAAGTTGATATGAAGAGATGAATAAGCCTACTTGAATGAATATCCAGACATAAATATCTGAACAGACTTGAGAGGTAGTCGACTCAACACATAGAGACGGTCGACTTGCATAGTCACAAAACAATGCAAAATTTAAATATCAAAAGACTCAAAGGAAGAGGAAGTCGAATCACTGTGAGTACCGGCTTGTTGCTTAGAAAAGCTGTTCGAGCATTATATGGAGCTCTTAACCACCTCAATGGCTATGTTTTTGCATTAAATGATCTCCAATAGCTATCTTTTCAATAGATCTATAAATACAAAACACCATCTAAAGATCAATAACTTTGGAAAACTTTTGGAACATTTATTGATCTCCATAGTAAAGAAATCTTCTAAGCTTTAAATTCTTTATGTTGTATTTACATCTAGGCTTTAACGATCAAGGCTGGAGTTAAAACTTCAAGTTGTATTTTCTATTTTTAATTCTAAATCTTATAAAAGACCAAAAGAAAGGGTTTTTGTTTTTTTTTTGGTCTGGGATTAGAGTATCTAAGTGGAATAGCTAGGTTTTGCTTGCACCTATTTGTAAGCTAGTTGTGAGTGTTCAAGTAAAACACTTATGAGGTTTGATTAACACGTGTGCAAATTAGTTAGTTGTACTATTTTGGGTTAAAATAGTGGATTAGAAGATCCAACTGAAGTCTCAGAGTGGATGTAGAACAAGTGGCATCACTATAAATCCATTGTATCATTTCTTCTTATCATTCCTTCAATCTCCCTAAAAATCCCGAAAAGCTCAAAAAGTGCCTAACAAATTATTCCCCTTTCTCTAGATTTTTACAAACCGGTTCTTCATGACTCATTACTGAAATTTGGACCTATATTTTGAGATATCCTTTAACTCATCTTTTGGGATGACCTTTGGCCTTTGATATTTGATTCAGTCCTTGAATTGGGAACTCTTTAAAACTTCAAAAATTTGATAATAAATCAGTATATAAGATGATTCAACATGACTGACTCCTTTATTGTGTGTTTGTTAGTATTTGAAATACTCAAATTTGATATTTGATATAATGATTTACCTAATGTGTGTTTTATTTGATAGAAAGTGTCAATATTCAATATATTTTTTTATATTTTTCTATATTGTTTTAATATTTGTTGAATTTCTATAATTCACTCATTTCTTTTCCTTCTTTATTTCATCCTAGGACAATTGGAAGCTGAGTATACAAATTTAAGGAGAGAAGAAATGTATTTATAGGCCTAGAGTTGAGAAACAAAAATACCTATCTAGATATGTTAGAAGTCCACGAGTTAGTTTTTTTTTATAACTCTATGCCTCACTATCTTTTTGTACCAAAACATTTTACCAATGTGAGTCAAAGTTTGAGTTGGTCAACTCTAATTATGTTTAGAATAATCCTTTTGAACTTTTTTGTTTCTCCCTGGTAGCTGTTTACCCCACACGGCATTTCGCTAAATATTGAATAGTTAAATTAATAATATTGAAGTTCTTTATAATGATATCCACTATGATTATTTCGCATAATCTCATAGAGCCCTAGTTGTCACAATTTTGGTACTTAGTTATGTATTTGATTTGTATTTGAGATATTATTGATTAAGTTTAATGTGTTTCGTTAGATTAATTTCTCGTGATGTTATTTTTTATTTGTATTTGATATTGATTTGGATGATGAAATAAATTATATATATAAAACCATATAAAGTCGTAATTTTGGATTTAACCATAATATCGGAATGGGAAAAATTATGCTTTTGTATTATATCTGGGCCAGAAGTAGATTTACCTTATTTGAACCAAGTATTGCTATTCCTATGAATGGATGATGACTCCAAATAATTACTCAATTATTTGGGGCAAGGTAGTTGAATTAAGTTTCCCTAATATGAGCTAGCTATTTTGCTCAACCCTTTTGCTTATAGTAAGGCATTTCAATGATATTCATTCAAATTTTGTTCTCCTCTTTTTATTGTAAGGTAAAAGAAAAAAAGAAAAAAAAGTGCACATTGACTAAATACAAAAAATATCAAAGTTTATATAGTGCAAATCAAGGACAGACAGAAAAGGGGTAATAGTTAGGAGATTGTTAAAGAATTTATTATATTAGTTAATCGTTAATAGATTAGTTAATAGTTAGTAAAAGTGGTTAATAGTTAGTAAAATTAGTTAGTAGAAATAGTATAAATAATAATCTTAAGACATGTAATGGATAATGAATGGAATTGTATTGGAATCCTTCTTTCTTCCTCTTTGTATTCTCTCCCCCTTCCTATTACTTTCTCTCTCTTTATCTTTTTATCACTCTCCAAAATTGGTTCGTTACAAATTGGTATCTGTTAGAGGTGGGTTTCATCTCCACAAATCTGACTCCTTTTGGACTCCATCGGATGGCTGGTTGTAAGGCTGAGACTTGCAAAAGACCGTTAGAGGGTACTCCGGTGGGGGAGGCTCCGACGCTCAAGTCAGAAAGAGCGATTTTGAAAGGAAAGAGATAACAGATTGAGAAAGGAGGGAGGACGAATCTCCCTTGGTATTTTGTGTGCCTTATGTAGGGTTGGCGGACTTTCCTGGCCGATGCCCCCATGGGTGTTATATAATGCTTCTATGAGATCTGTGTTATTGCAGGCTTCATGAAACCCTAGTTGTCATAAGAATTCATTCGGGGATTCTGGATCTATAATCATAAAAGATTTGATGTTACGATAACTTAGACAACTGAATTATATGGGGAGATTCTTTCCCTTCTCGACTAAATCCGTTAGGTTTCCTTCTGTATAAGGGAGATATGTCCCATACTGGAGTGGGGAACTCAATTAGTCACCGATCGGATAAATACGTCCGGTCCCTTTGATGGCTATTGGTTGAGGGGTTCGGTTCTATCGAACCCTTTATGAATCGAGTCAAATGATGGGTCCTTTTGGTTAAACGGGGTAACTAAGGTCCTTCGAGGAGGCAAGTCCCTTCGGGTGATCGGGGCGACTGAGGCCCATCTAAGAAGGTGAGTTTCCTCGTTGAACCGGTGTGTTGTAGGCCCATTTCCGCTTGAATGTATTGATACCAAAAGAAAAAAGGGGCCCACTTCGTATGATGAGGCCTTCTCAAAGAGGGTCTATCATTTGCCTCCAACTCATGGTGTCGTTTCGTAAGAAAAGGGGGCCATGAGTAGTAGTTTAATGAAGAGTTGTCAAAATCCTGTAGTATAGCGCGTGCCCTTTTGGCTCGTTCGACCCATCTTGGACAACGTTTTAGAAAAGTTTTGATTTTAGTTGTATTGTATTCTCTTTGCAAGCAAACCCTTGTTTGGCGACGCTTTTTGCTAAGGATGTCGAAGAGCTCGTCTTCTTCTCATCTAGGCATTAATGAAGTTCGAAGTACCATTTCTAATGAAGAACTAGAGGAGATACGGTCGGACATGACTTTAGGAAATGACTTTGTTTTGATAGGACCCATAAACACAGATAGGGCAAATAAGGTACCTGACGGCTGTGTCCCCATATATAAGCAAATGGTGAAGTATGGGGTGAGAATCCCGTATACGGGCCCATTGTCCGAAGTGATGCACTATTGGAGGGTGTACCCCACACTGCTCATTCCCAGCACCAAGCATTTTGTGGTGGCGATAATTTCCTTATTAAGGATTTGTCACCTTCGTTTTGACGTGGAGATTCTGGCGATCCTTTTTTCTTTGACAAGATGCAAAGGTCAGGGTTCTACCTACGACTGGTATCGGTTGTAGACTCACCCTGATTCTCATTGGAGATTCTGCTATAGCGAGTTAATAGATAAATTTTGGGTACAAAAGTTTTTCTTTGTGAAATCTCTAAACAAGGATCTCCTGCCTGTCTTTCTAGATTCAGAATAGGAACCTTTGTTGTGGGGAAAACCTCTGCTTCTTACTCGCCATTCTCAATTCTTTAGGTTTGTCAGGTGGTATTGCAAGTCCACTCATAGGAAAATCTGGGTGAATTCATTGTTAGACGATTAGTTGTTGCTTCTGGCGGGCTTACTGATTGATGAGAGGAAAGCGATCACCAGGCCTCTCTTACTAGAGCAGAGAGAGAAGGAATTGGTGAGCGATCTAAAGTTGATAGATCGTTCTATTTTAGATATGATTTCAACAGATAGAAGTGTGAGGCCGAATGCTAAAAGGCCGTGTGAACATGTGGAAAGGTCTCCTAGAAAAGGGCTATCAAAGTTGAAGAGAAAGAGGGTGCCTTCGTCTGAATCCCTGGAAAGCCCACATAAGGAGCGCGTATCTTCTTCGATGTTGAAACCTTCGTCACCTTTGGAAACGGGAACCGAGGAGGTAGAGATTCCTTTGTCCGGTGCGCTTTTTTCTTCTGAGGATGTTGAGGAGGATAGTCAAGTGAGAGAGGTCCTGAGGATAGGGGCATCTTCGGCTATGCTTTTAGAGAAGGCACCTGTGAGGTTGCGTAGTCCTCAACGGGGGAGGTCAGAAGAGGAGGAGTTTCTGTCGTTCATTCCTGTTAAGCCTTTTGACTTACAAAAGGATGGGAAAAAAGGAGAATCTGTTACTGTCTATCTAGGAAGCCAGAGGTTCAATTGTATTGATGTCGGGGGATCATTCCGGCTGGCGGAGCGCTTTGACTTTCAGGACCTCGCTCTAAGTTTAACGAAGGCTTTTCTTGACTGTGTCGATAGGGTCCTTCAATCCCTTTGCTTAACGGTATTATTCTGCTCAGAACCTTAGGGCATTTGTTTCCTTCCTTTGATTGATGTGTATAGTTTATTTTTTAGACAATGGCTTTGGCGGAGATTCAGAGGCGGCAGAAGGGCCGACTGGAGGAATAGGTGAACTGTCCAGAGGCTCAGGTTGTGTTGCTGCAGAAGGCCCTCCAAGAAGGAGAAGCTAATGCTTTGAGGATCTCTAGTGCGTCGTGGGATGAGAAGGATAGGCAAATTCGACTTTCTGAAGAAAGGTTAGCACTGGCTGAGAAGCGGTTCAAAGAGCTGGAAATCGAACGGTGTGTTCTCGTGGGCCACTTGATATCTATTGAGACTTTGATGCAACTATGGGAGGAGTCTATTCGGGAAGCTAATCAAAGAGTCGTGCTCCTGGAGGAATCTAATTTGACCCTCAAACATTCTCAGCTTACGCTATTAGAAAGGTTCAGGTGTACTGAAGCGATAGCTCGCGAGGCGGGGATGTACGAATCTCATCCCCCTCTAGAAGGAGCAGTCGATCAGATAATGTTAAGTGGAGATCTTGCCCTTGCAAGTTTGGATCGTATTGGACCAGTTGTGGGACCCCCGTCATAGGCCTTGGTGCCTCCTTCTCTTTAATTTGACTATGACCTTGTATTCTCATTATGAACATTGAATTTGTTTTTTCTATATTTTTCTTTTTCGATTGGATAAATGCTTCTTCGATGGATAATTCGTAATCTTGTACAGACTTGTCCTCTTTATTAGAGAGGGTGATGGTTCGGTTGGTATGTTCACTAGGGAAGTCGTTTGTTTGTCATCCTTTTCTGTAAAGGTTTTTGAATGCGTTTATTAGAAAATCGAGGCTCCCTTTGATTGATCGGGGTGACTAGGACCCTTCAAGGAGATAGATTCCTTCGATTGAATGGGTAAGTAGGGCCCTTCGGGGAAATAGATCCCTTTGATTGAATGGGGCGAATAAGGCCCTTCGGGGAGATAGATCCCTTCGATTGAACAGAGTGACTAGGGCCTTTCGACGAGATAGATCCCTTCGATTGAACAGGATGACTAGGGCCCTTCAAGTTTTTTCGAGAAAAGGCTAAGTGATTTATAAAAATAATCACTTGTTATGAGGGGTATCCGTCAGGGGGGAAATATTAGTGCTCATTCCCAAAAGGGTATAAAGAATGTTGGGTTGTAAGCCGGGAAGTCATATGTCAGAACATAGGGTACATGTGGAAGCTGGGGATCATGTATTTGGAGGATCACTCTGTGCTGTGTGTTTCACGGTGGTCTGTCAACTGTGGGATTTTTTGACTCGTTTCTTTGTGGTGAATCCCGCCGGTCGGGAGAGAGACTATCTCTTCCTTCGATGCTGATAAATCTTTGTAACATTCCACTTCAAACTAAGAATTTCAGCTCATCTTTGAGTCATTTACAATTGTCACTTGTATTTCCATAGTCTTGATGGAAATGACAGTATTTTGATTTGTCCTTCTTAAGATCTTCTTTAGTAGGGCACGGAGGCCATCTTAAGTATGATTTGTTTCTGATTTGAAATAGCACCTGGCTGGAGGTCTCGCTCAAAGGAGTGTAAGTGTTGAATCTCAGGGGAGGTGGAGGACGTGAATGATTGATCTTGGGCATAGGTCGTTGAGGTGATCGACTGCATTCCTTTCTGGACGTTCGACTTTCTTTTCAGTCAAAAGCCTCCACATCTTTGGCTGCAATATACTTTTCGGCATGAGAATAGAACTCTTGGATAGTGGATGGAGGTTTCTTCGTGATGGAAACTTTTATGCCGGAAGGGCATAGCCCAGTGAGTAACACGGCTAGCGCAATAGAGTGGTTCAAAGATGAAACTTTCATCATCTCTGCCTTAAATTTTTCTAAGAAGTCTCTTAGGGACTCATTTTCCCTTTGATACAATGACAATAAAGAAGTGAACTTTCTCTTGACCCCCTGTTTATCACGAAATAAGTCTCGAATTGTTGTCAGAGCTAAGAGAAGGCTTTTATGTTGAACCGTGGGAGTGTGTTAAACCAAGTCAACGCGTTCCCCTTAAGAGTAGTAGGAAAATGTTTCCACATAGCTGCATCAATCATGTCCCTTGAAATCATTACCATCACAAAATGTGCCATGTGGTCATGAAGATCAGTGGTCCCATCATATCTTTCCATAAGAGACAGGAGTATATCGCGAGGCATAGATTCCGAAGAGATCTTCGGATTGAAGGGCGAAGCATTTGACTAAAGGGGAGTCTAGCTTCCTTGAGCATTGACTCGCTTAAGTTCATTGGCAACAAGTTGTTCAACCTGTCTTCAAAGGTTATCAGGGTTGTTGTGAGAAGTCACCGAGGGCTTATGACTGAGTGGTGGAGTTTGGCGGCTGGGGTGATCACGGTCTGATCCCCACTGGGACGAATGACCTTCAGATCTCATGACACGGCTAATGCCCTCGAGTTGCTTGCTTATGTCTTGGATTTTTTACTCTAGCATGTCCATCTAGGGTTGGTTGGCCAACATTGGAGGCACTGGCGCAGGAACCATGGCAGGGCGTTCCTGGTTCCCAAGCAATGGGGCTGGCTCCGACCGAGGAGGTCGATTGTGAGTAGGGGACCCAATCAACCGAATGGGTGTCACAAAAGGGGCAGTGTTAGGTGGAGTAGCAGCACGACCATTCATCGCAGATGCAGCCCTTGAAGCGGCTCTAATTATTCATTTCGGAGGCATGTCTGCTTTGACACTTTTGGATGTTTAACAGGGATTCTCAAGCCTGTTTCCTACAGACGACACCAATCTGTTGGAGATGGGTTTTGTCTCCACAGATCCGACTCCTTCTAAACTCAATCAGACGGCTGGTTGTAAGGCTGAGGCCTGTAGAAAACCGTCGGAGGGTGCTCCGGCGGGGGAGGCTCCAACGTTCAAATTAGAAAGAACAGTTTTGAAAAGAAAGAGATAACAAACTGAGAGAGAAGGGAGGATAGATCTCCCTTGGTATTTTGTTTGCCTTGTGTAGGGTTGGCGGACTTACCTAGTTGATGCCCCTATGGGTGTTATATAATGCTTCTCTAAGATCCGTGTCGCTGTGGGCTTCACGAAACCCTAGTTTCCATAAGAATTTGTCTGGGGATTCTGGATCTATGATCATAAAAGATTTGATATTGCGATAACTTAAACAACTGAATTATATGGGGAGATTCTTTCCCTTATCTACTAGATCCATTAGCTTTCCTTCTGTATAAGGGAGATATGTCCCGTACTGGAGTGGGGAACTCAATTGGTCACCGATCGGATGAATGCATCCGGTCCCTTCGATGGCTATCGGTTGAGGGGTTTGGTTCTGTCGAACCCTTTATGAATTGAGTCAAATAGTGGGTCCTTTCGGTTAAACGGACTAAGGCCCTTCGGGGAGGCAAGTCCCTTCGAGTGATCGCGGCAACTGAGGCCCTTCTGAGAAAGTAAGTTCCTTATTGAACCGGTGAGTCGCAGGCCCATTTCCTCTTGAATGTATTGATACCAAAAGAAAAAAGGGGACCCACTTCATACGATAAGGCCTTCTCAAAGAGGGTCCATCAATATCAAAGTCTACGAATCCTTGGCTAAATAATAGCAGAAGAAATTGAGAATGAAGTCATCAAAATCAAAGAAAGTTGTTTCTAATGGATATGAAGAATGGATGAAATAAACCAAAAAATATAAGTTTTTTTGGCAAGTATTGATGACAAAATCATCACCATCATAAAGAAGCTATACAAGAACAAGTCCAAAAAATATGAAAAAAAATATATAAGTTTTCTATCCTACCCATCCCTATTGAAATCAGTTCGACGATGGAAACAAGACCTCAATTATCTGAAAAAGAATCTATTAATAATAGTTTCTTGTCTAGTCTTCCAATGATTGAACTTATTATATTCACATTAGAAAATCCTCCACCAAATACTAATTCAAGAAAGGTCTCTCCCAAACTCTCTCATCTTCATTTTTCTCCCACCACTCTCCCACAACTCAAGTCACATTCATTATTCAACTCAAATCATCACCATCTTCATTTGTTAGATTAGTTAATAGTTAATAAAAGTAGTTAGTATTTAGTAGAAGTTAAAAGAATTAATTTATATAAATAGCTTAAATAGTAATTTGATGGAATTATATTGGAATCTCTATTTCTTTCTTTTTGTATTTTCTCCTCTCTATCTCTTTCTCTCTTTCTACAATTCCTTTCTGTCTCCTCAACTTCTCTCTCTCTACCTTTTTTTCTCTCTCTCTAGAGTTGGATTGTTACAAGGGGCTAGTTGGGGCTGTGACCCATCCAAAAATTCTTTCTTTTTTTTTTTTTCTTTTAATGTGAAATCTTATATTCATATTTATTTTCTTATTTACTTTCTTTTTTTAATAGTTTATCACATCTCTCTCCTATTTAATAGGCATGGGCCCAAAAAATTGCCAAATTTGTTATAGAGTATTTTAAATATCGAATATTTAATATTTCTCTGTGAATATTAAGAAAAATTAATAATATGTTATTTTATATTTTTCAATTAATATTGAAAAAAATTGATATATTTATTATTTTATTTTATTCTTTTGTGCTGTGGTATATATCGAGAAATTTTTGCTCAAATATTCAGTAATTCTGGTGTTATGACACTCGGGTCGAGTCGAGTAGTGTCGATACTCGAACTCGGCTCGAGTGCTGATTAGGTGAGCTCGAACTCGGGCTCGAGCTCATCGAGGTTAAAATTTTTGAGCTCAAGTTTGGGTTCGAAGTCAAAGTATCGTCGACTAATATCATGGATTTATATAGAAAATTTTACTTTAACACTTTTGAGCCTGATAAAGTATAGGGTTGAGCTCGGGCTTCATATCAAATCACTGAGGCCGAGCTCGAGCTGAGTTTTGACCGGGTAGTGTCACGGGTACTCGTGACACTACCTGAGTGTCATAATATACTGAATTAGTATTGATATAATCCTAGATAATTTTAGTACTCTTAAAGATCAAATAATAGAATTTAAATAAAATTTACATTATTTTATTTAAAATATGTTAAATATTAGAAACTTTCTATCATATTTTGTTTTGGCCCCAAAATTACCTCCGCACGGTGTTCTTTATGCGTTATTTACAATTAGGGATAATGTCATAACAATAATATCATTTTAGGAAAATAATGCAAGCTGTACTTAAAAATTCAAAATTGACTGTAAATAAAATAAAATAAAATTCTAACTAAATCATAAAAATCATCTGTATGAATTTAGCATTTATGGGTATATGGATTTCATAAAACTTTGAATACCCACCTCTCAAATCATAAAACCCAAGCACCAATCAATCCCAGAAATCCCACTCTTGACTTAGAAATCCTAATCCAATGCTCTTCCCTAGGAAATTGCATTATCAAAATTTCTACGAAATCTGATGGAAATCAGTTTCATACTCCTCACAATTTTAACAATATGTTTTTTGTCATTTCCTAATTTGTAATTTTAAATCTTAGATTTTTTTTTTAATCTAAGTTCTGTATTACATTGTAATCATCTAGCCCAAATTATATTAAAATTGGTCTTAATTATTAATGAATTGTATCTCTTACCCGAGTGTTATTGACATTTTTTTTTGGGGGGGAAGATTTGGGACATGATGAGAAAAAAAGTAATTGACAATATTATTTTGATTTAATTTTACTTTGTTGTTATTTATTTCTCTTATTTTACTCGGTAAAAAGTTGTTAATTTTTTTTACCTAATAAGTGTGCTAAAATAATGAAATATTAAATATAGGTAATAAATAAATGGTCTAGGAATTGATTAAAATTCTATATTTTTTTAATAAACTACCGGTGTTTGATAATTACGCTGAATTTAATTAAATCTAATTTGAACTGGTTTGAACTATTAAAGAGCAAAATTTTCCTCACACCTTTCATTTAAAGTTTTTGTATAATTATCAACCCAAGTGAAAAGAGGTCCATACCAATAAATAATAGTATTGGGTCACTAAACAACAACAAGAGTAGAAAATTGTTGTAACTGAGATAAGAATATTAAGATAGATATGTGGTAAAATTAGAAAAGATAGTATTAGAAATGAAGAGATATGCACTAAATTGGGAGTAAACTCAATTGTGGATAAGATGCTGGAGTATCACTTAAAATGGTTTGATCATGTATAACGAAAATTCAAAGATGCATCAGTTAGGAGAGTAGAGAGATTAAACATAGGAGATTTAGTAAAACGACGAGATAGACCCGTTAAAAACCTAGATGCAATGTATTCGCAAGGGTATGATAGCTAAGGAGTTAACTGAAAAATGATTTGGACAGGAATGAGTGGTGTAGGAGAATTAAAGTAAATTAAATCATTACTTTTCGTATTATAAATGTATTTGGGTAGTGTGTATGTTTATGTGTGTGTGTGTTGTTGTTTTTTTTTCTTTATATAAATTTCATATTATATATATATATATATATTTAATCATCTCATATTTATCTCTAAGAAGGCCGACCCTAAATTTTGGGATTAAGGTTCAAATTGTTGTTATTGTTGTATTGAGCATAGTCATTAAATTCAATCTCAATGTTTGATCTATGTGTCATGAAATTTATAGTTTTACCAATTGAACCGCTGGGTCATTGATTTAACCGTTGATTTTTTATTTTAAAATATAAAAATATATATAATTATATTTTTAAATATAAAATATCAATTACAATATTTATAAAAGATAATATATGTTTTAAATTTAGATGATAAATAATATTTATAAATATTGTAAAAATGAAATTTTCTCTATTATTTCAAATTTACCTTTATTAATGAGAGAGACAATTCCCCAAATATTATTTATAAAAGATATTTTATGCATAATCTTATTTAAACTCTATTTCTTTTAGAGAAATACGTAGTGACATCATCAGTAATGAGATAGATTGCCCTTCGTGAATTTAATTTCCTCTTTTATGGCATCAATCCACTTCTGAGAGTTAGAACTTTCTATGACTTAACAAAAGTTAATCGGATCATCTTCCTTAATGGCACAGCGGTTTTTCTTTCTCTTGTAGATATCCTTAATGGCATAATTTCTTGAGGTGATAGAGTTTGTTTTCGTGAACAATTTCTTGAATGGGAGATTGTCTAACATTATCTTATTTCTATTATGTATTGAATGAGATCAGAGATCGAATCCTAATCAAACATCTGTGGGAATATCATTATATTCCTTTTCAAAGATAAAGTCCCTATTTGTATCCTCTTCATAAACTCAACATTCTAAAAGAATAGGGTTTTTTTCAACTCGAAAATCAACTTAGTTATGGAATCATAAAACTTTTAACTCCTGAATCTTTCAAAGTATCCAACAAAATAGCAACTCAACAATTTTTAGTCCAATTTCCTTTCATTAGGTGTATAAGGTCTTGCCTCAGCAAGACATCCCCAAACATGTAAGTTCTTTAAACGCAACCTCTTGTAGGTCCAAAGTTTGTGAGAAGTTTTGGCAATCATTTTAGTTGGATCTCTATTAACGATATATGTTATAGTCTTAAGTGCTTCTCCCCAGAGTGATTCTGATTAAGTATAATGAGAAATCAAACTCCGCACCATGTCCTAGTGTCTTGCTTCATCTTTCAGCAACATCATTCAATGTGGCAGAACGTGGCATGGTATACTGCGAGATGTTATCACATTCCTCTATGAACTTAGCAAACAGTCCTCAATGTTATTCTTCGAAACCATCATATCTGCCATCATTTTCACCACCACAGTTAGATTTGATACTTTTGATTATTTTGTTGAGTTGGTTCTTAAATTTAGTTTTATAAATTTTGGATATGTCAACGACTATGACCTTTCATAAATGAGATATATATATATATAGCCATATCTGGAAAAATCATCTATGATCGTTATAAAATATTATTGACCATTCGAAGCAATCGTAGGAAATGGATTACAAATATCTGTGTGTATTAGTTCTAAAACGTCCAAAATCTTGTTGGTTTTACATCTCCTTTTCTGGTTTGTTCCCCTTTATGCAATTAACTAAAATATCAAAATTCATAAAATCAAGGGGATTATGAATTCCATCTGACACAAGTCTTTCAATTCTCTATCTAGAGATATGACATAATAAAGCAGAATTTCATTGATTAATTTTCATTTTATAACTTGTGTACTTAAATATCGGGATTCATTAAATAAAACAATTGTATAAATTAAATAGAAGATTGTTGTAACCTGATGAAGTACCAGAACCAACCAATTTGGAATTATGAAACGAACTGAATTTTCCATTTCTAAAGGAACAATAATAGCCAAATTTGTTCAAAATAGAAATAGAAATCAAATTATGTTTAAAAGATGGTACAATAGATGTCTCATTAAGATCCAAATAAAATCTAATCTTTAACAATAATTTAAATTTTCCTATTGCCTTGACTTGGACTGTTTTACCATCGCCTATATAAACGTATCTTTCACCATCACTTGACTATCGGCAACTTAGCCAACCCTATATACACGCACTTATGTGAGTTTTTATGGTAAAATCCATCTACCATGTGTGCCTGGATATTGAAATTAAATTAACCTCAAAACAAATGAAATTAAGAAGTGTACATTTATTAGCACATTATCTGTGATAGTTGATACACCTTATGTCCTTCAGGTCCACTAAGGAAACAACCGGTACCTTCCAGTTTATCCGATTTTATTTATTGTTTCTTTTGGGGCACCATATCTTTGGCTTTCTTATCGTTCTTCCTTTTTCTTTCCCTTATCTTTGACTTTAAAGAATGAGGCCAAGTGAGCACTCTCTATCTTATCTTGTTTCAATCTTTTCTCTTCCTAAACACTATGTGATGTGAGCTCATTTAAAGACCAAGTTTCTTTTTGATAGTTATAGTTCATTTTAAATTACTTAAACTATGTTGAAGAGAAATTGAAATCAAATGTACTAGTAATTTGGCAGAGAGTTCGAGTTTAAGTGCTTTCAACTTCGAAACAAGATGACATATCTCTAGGATGTACTCCCTAAAGGACAATTCCTCAACTTAAGTGCTTTCAAGCTTAAGTTTTCTGGCCATAACTTGAAATTCAAGCCATTTAGCATATGGATTGGGTTGATGTCGATAATAATATTAGTAGGAGTATTCATAATGGAATTCACGAAACAATAAACAAACAAAATAAGTCATATAAGTCTTAAAACAAAATAATAATAAATTCAAATAAAAGTAAGACCCATTTCAAGATACCAGATACTCTATTAATATTTTGTCTTTGAACAAAAAATATTAATTTGTAAGTGATATTATGATGTAGTAATCCAACAGTGAACAATTTCCTTTGGGTATATTCGTCTTTCACATGTAAAATATAATAATCATCATGCAATTATTATCACAGATGCACATACAATTCTGTTAAATATGATCTTACTTTGAACCGATCAATATTTACATAAGTTACATGCATACAACTATATATATTTCAAAATAAATTAATTTCCAGAGAGTTCGCACTAGCGACATATTATTTTAATTAATTTATCTTAATATATATATATATAACCATACTAATATTTGAATTTAAAATTATATCAATAAATGAACTTAGGTCAAATTTTATTTTGATAGGTTCGTTAAGGCTTATATCCATAAGCAACCCAATCTTGATAACCCAAAATAAAATAAAATTGAATGTACTATTCCAAAACCCATTATTTCACTTAAATAGGCAATTGATTACTTTACACTAACTGAAAATTGATGTTCCATTAGCAATTAATACAAAGTTCATTATTTCTTAATTTCAAATTCCTTTTTCTTTTATGAAAACTAATTCGGCTTCTAAATTTATAGAAATTAACCAAAGAAGACAAAAAATAGAAATTTTTTGAAATTTTCTTAATCAGGAAAACCGAATTTAACCAATAAAAACTATATATATATATATATATATATATATATATATATATATATATATATCTATATATCTATATGATTTGAATTCAAAATTAACAAGTCAAATAAGCAAAATCATATTTAATCAAATATTTTGAAAAATTATTTCTCAATGATTCAATATGGGGGTGCTCTAATATCAATTGTTAGAAAATAACTATTTGTTGAAAACTACAAATACATTTAGAAATTGTTATATTCACAAACGGAAGCGTATCTAAATTCTTAACGATCAATTACTGTTTAGAGTCATGCAATTGACCTTTCAAATCAACACATATTTCTAAAAGAATCCTTTATCTTCCTTTTTAGTTTTCTCTCTCAATGATAAAATACTAGAAAGAATGAACGTACCATAGAAGTGATTTGGGGACCATAACCATTATATATGGATAACTTTATTATCTCTTGATAATCTTACCTTATCCCATCATAAAAATGAGAATTACTCCTTGTGTCTCTATACATTAAATACGTATAGCTTATCATGTATTAAAATCTAAATATCTAAAATTTTAATATATCACTTTTAAATGGTTTTAAATTTATATGATAATTATTCATATATAAAGCCAATGTTGGATTAAAAATCCAACATTAGGCCCTTGGACTTATAGCCCATCCCTTGTCGGGGCTGGATGTGCCTTGATTTTTAAGGTCCTGCCCCTATAAAGGATAGGACAGGCCTTGCACGCTAGGGATGGACCGTGTCGAGAGTTCCTCACTCAAAGAACCGCCCAATTATTAGTTTTGCTTGGAGCATGATGTAATAATATGAACCAATACAAATTGTATTCCCTAAATGAGTTATGGTCATTTAAATAGAGAATACCCAGACAAGAGTTTTGCCTTCGTGTCAAAACAAAATAAAATATAAAAATTTGATAATAAAAAATATTAAACATATAATAAATCAAAATGGAAGAAATTATTCAAATCAAGAAACAGGGTAAAAAAATTGCTCTAGAGAATTATATTTCGAATTACAAAAAAAAAAAAAGGATTAATCTAACAAAATAGTTAGTTTAAAATCACTCAAATTGATTAGGATTAATAATTGCACAAGTACTTAATCACCAACAAATAGACTCAATCAAAAATAAATCACCAATATATATATACACACACACATATATATATAGACAGACTGAATTGCACAAAAACGGAAATGGGAAAACAGAAATAGATATGAAACGATACGTCAAAACATAAGGAAATACATAAATATAAAAAATATAAGATTTTTGTATAAACATTAATTATTTTATAAAAATAATAGAATAATTATATTTTATAATAAAAATCTGAAATGATTAAATACGTAATTATTAATCATAAAAAAATATAAAAATAAAAATTATAATTAAATATATAAATAGTTCATTAAATATGAAAAAAATATATAAATATAAAAAAATGTAACAAATTTTGTTTAAATATTAATTAATTAAACGTGTTGAAATATTTCAGAATTAAAAAACATTTCAAAAATGGGAAAATATTTGAATTGAGATGCTTTTATGCATCACGGTATACACACTCTATCAGAGGAGAAGAAGAAAAGAAGCTCATGCTTCACTGTTGCCCCCAAGATTTCTTTACATTTGATTCTATCTATTTCCATCTGCTTTGCCTGCTGATGGTACCCTATTTAATAGATTTCTAAAATCATGCATGGTTATCCGATAAGGAAGACAATCACCATCAATGTCAAATCTTTTCATATTTATTGAGGAAGTTTAAATATTTCAGAAGTCTCTAATTACAATCCTAACTATCTTGAAAGACTTCAAGATAAAGGAAACTAGAGTTTTCTATACACTTGAAAATGTTATAAATACAGAATATAGACAACCCTCAAAAGAGCGATTTAGTTTTACACACCAAAGGGAGACAATTCTATATGTCGTTCAAAGAAAAATTCTATATCTAATTCCATACATCAACGAAGATAGGGTCCTATACCCGATTCCATACATCAACATAGGTAGGACTCCATGCACAATTCTAGATGACTCGGTAGTTAGTTCCATATATCATTTAGAGGGGGTTTTCATATCCAAACATATTCCACAAGAGGTATGATTTTTAAACCGATTCTACATACGATCAGAGGTAAGACTCTATACATATGATTTTATATTGCATCACATGGTTTCATATATACAACATACATAATACTTACTGTGCAATATGCATACATGCTACACACACGCATGAGGGTTCCGACATCCATTCGATCGATACATCACATGACAGAGGCCATCAGGGTCATATTTCTCTCACTTGTATTCAATTTTCTTTTTGTTATTACCCTTCCTAACTTGAGCGTCGGAGTCCCCTTGTCGGGTTAGTCCCGGTGGGGTTTTTGCAGGTTTTCCATCCGAGAAGACCAGACGAATATATCAGCGCAGGCTTCCCATTCGAGTCAAAAAGGGTAGTTATCTGTGGTGTCAAAAATGTCTCTAATAGATTGGAGCCGTCTGTAGGAAACGACTAACTGATAAGCTGAAAAATCTTTACGACCCGACTCTATCGAATGAAGGGATCTGACTCCCTGAGTGAATGTTGGGCCTGAGTCGCCATGATTCTATTGAATGAACGGGCTTGAGATGCCATGTTCTTATCGAACGTCGGGTCTGAATCGCCCTGATTCTACCGAACATTGGGCCTGAGTCGCCTTGCTCTTATCGAATGTCGGGCCTGAGTCGCCCTGCTCCTATCGAACGTCGGGTCTAAATCGTCCTGATTCTATCGAGCGTCGGGCCTGAGTCGCCCTACTCTTACCGAACGTCTGGCCTGAGTCGCCCTGCTCCTATCAAACATCGGGTTTGAGTCGCCCTGCTCCTATCGAACGTCGAGTCTGAGTCACCCTGATTATACCGAACGTCGGGCCTAAGTCGCCCTGCTCTTACTGAATATCGGTCTAAGTCACCTTGATTCTACCGAACGTCGGACCTGAGTCCCCTTGCTTTTTCCGAACGTTAGGCCTGAGTCGCCCTGCTTCTTCCTAACGTCAGGCCTTAGTCGCCCTGCTCCTGTCGAATGTTGGGCCTGACTCGCCCTGATTCTATCGAACAAACGGGTCAAAGTTGCCCTACTCTTACCGCATATTGGGTCTGAGTTGCCCTGGTTCTATCGAACAAACGGACCAATGTCGCCCTGCTCTTACCAAACGTCAGGCCTGAGTCGCCCTGATACTATCGAACAAACGAGTTAGCATGCCCTGCTCCTACCGAATGTTAAGGCTAAGTCACCTTGATTCTATCGAACGAATGGGCTAGCATCACTCTAATCTTACCAAACGGAGGGCCTACGTCACCCTGATTCTACCGAACGTTGGGACCTAACTCCCCGAACGGGCTCACATCACCCTGCTCCTGCCGAATGTTAGGCCATCGTAGCCTAGTCTTGTCACAAGAATACGAGGGTGACAAGCGAACTTCTTTCGTACAAGGTCTTACTCATCACATAGTACAGCGGAAAAAGCAAACTCTTTGTAACAAGACGATATTGTTATCGATTCGATAACTTGTGGCGCGGCTCTATTTTCTCTTGTTTCAGCCACTAGCCTCTCGTATTGCCGGACACAGACTCCAGACCTCTTAATCATCCGAATCGTTCGACCCGTTGGTCTCTTAATCATTCGATCCATTGATCTCTAATGACCCGTTGGTCCCTAGACCTCCTAATCATCCGAATCGTTCGACCTGTTGGTCTTTCCATCGTTTGATCTGTCAATCTCTCGACTCCTGATCTCTCGATCGCTTGGTTATTCGACCCATGGCCTCATTCGATCTCTCAGCCTTGAATAGATAATCTATCGGTTTTCTATCTCATGATATTCTCTCATTTAAGCTCTCTCAAATAAACTTTCCAAAACGTAGAGTATCATCAATGAGGGATATAACTCCCTGAACGGGTGGACACAACCCCTTTATCTAAAGATTTCCTATTACTCGGAGGGTCTAAGTCGCCCAACTCCTATCGTTCGTACGTGTCATTAATAAGGAATGGAACTCCCCGGATGGGTGGACGCGGTCCCTTTATTTAAAGATTTCCTATTAGTCGGAGGGTCTAAATCGCCCAACTCCTATCGTTCATACACGTCATCAATAAGGGATGAAACTCCCCGAACGAGTGGACACGGTCCCTCTATTTGAAAGTTTCCTATCGTACGATAGATCTAAGTCGTCCAGATCCTATCATTTGAACATGTCATTAATAAGGGACGGAACTCCCCGGACTGACCCATGTCGCCCCGATCTACCGATGGGATTTAATTCCCCGAATGAACCTATGACGCCTTGATTTATAGTTCAACCTGTCGGTCTGGTATTCTCTCGATCGTTTGACCTATCGGTCTGATATTCTCTTGATCACTCGACCTGTCGGTTTGATATTCTCTCTATCGTTCGACCTGACGGTCTGGTATCCGCTCGATCGTTCGACCTCCGGATCTCACAATCAATCAACCTGTCAATCTACCAATCTCTCGATTATTTGATCTCTCAATCTATTAACCTACTGATCTCTTAACCTTTCGGTTTTCTGGAAGACCTCTTATAATTCACTCTACTCCTAATACCATTTCTTCAAAATACAATTAGGAGTGGGGGCAAATGATGGTACCCTATTTAATAGGTTTACAAAATCATGCATGGTTATCCGATAAGGAAGGTAATCACTATCAATGTCAAATCTTTCCATATTTCTTAAGGAAGTCTAAATTTTTCAAAAATTTTAAATTATAATCCTAACCATCTTGAAAGACTTCAAGATAAAGAAAACTAGGGTTTTCTACACCCTTGGGAATGTTATAAATACAGATTATAGACAACACTCAAAAGGGGGACTCAGTTTTACATATCAGAGGGAGACAATTCTATATATCGTTCAAAGAAGAGTTCAATACCCAATTTTATATATCAACGAAGGTAGGGTTCTATACCCAATTCCGTATATCAACGAAGGTATGACTCCATGCTCAATTCTAGATAACTCGGTAGTCAGTTCTATACATTATTCAGAGGAGGCTTTCATACCCAAACATATTCCACAAGAGGTACGATTTTTATACCGATTTTACACACGATCAGAGGTATGACTCTATAAGTATGTTTTTATATTGCATCACATTCCTGGGTAAAGCTTATTTCAATCTGGAGGAGTCGAAACTCAAGTCTTAAATTTGTAAAAATAAATTCAACGATTGTGGCCGTAAGTTTGGTTGGCATGTTACCCTCAGGGGGTATTAGTTAAAGGGTATGATTTTCAGAAATCGGAATGAAACTCATATAAGTTATTTGAATTCATAGAATGTGAATTAAGGTATAAGAATGAAGCTCTTAAGGTATGAGTTTTGTGAAATCCAAGTAAATTGATGGGTTTCAAGAGAAATCCATGGATGAAACCCAAAGAAAAAAATTGAATATATTTATTTTTCTTTATAAAAGGTGGTTTAAAATAAAAAATAATTTTAAAATATTATAAATTAAATTATTTTTCAAAAACAATTTTTTAATTAAAATATTATAAATTAAATTTTAAATCTTTTAAAATTAAAAGAATATTATTTTTTATCAAAAAATTTAATTAAAATAATTTTAAAATATTATCAATTAAATTTTTTAATCAAAAACAATTTTTTCAATAAAATAATTTTTTAATCAAAAAAATTTAAAAAACAATTTTTTAATTAAATAATTTAAAAATTTTTTGATAAATTAAATATTATAAATTAAATTTTTTTCATAAATTAAAAAAATAATTTAAAAATATTATAAATTAAATTATTTAAAATATTATAAATTAAAAAAAATTAAAAGTAATCTAAAAAATTGACAATTATAATTTCTAAACTTATGATTAAATTTTTTCTTCATTGTTTTCTCGAAGAAAAAAAGATTTAAAATTGAAAATGATTTTAAAAAATTGTAAATAAAATTTTTTCTCACTAAAAATTTTACAATTTTTATTTTTTTTAAAAAAAATTATTAAAACTATAATTTTAATTTTAATTTTAGAAATTAAAACAAAATTTTAAAAATGTTAATTTTAAAATATTTTTTTATAAAAAATAAAATTGACAATCAAATAATTTTTATTCCAAAAAATATACAAATCAAATATCAACAATGGTAATCAAATCCATTCCAGAATTTGAATCAAATAGTTAATATCGGAATTCAATTCCGATTCCAATTCTTGAGGTTTTTTATTACCATTCCGGTTTTGATTTCTGAGTACGAACCAAACGTAACCTCATTGATTCTAAATTTTAAGACATGACGAGCAATAAATATTATACCTCCATTTAAAATGCCCCAAACCCTAAACAATTCCACATCCAAACTGCATGAAAGGTGGCGGATAGAGAAAGATATATACATGAGAGAAAAGGGGGAGGGGTGCCAAAGGAATCAAAGAAGGGGCATCAAAGCATTTGTATAGCCCTTCCTCAATGAGGGGGGGAATAAAATAAAATAAAAATCAAAAATCAAAAATTTGAAAATTTTTAGGGGGCCATGGCCCTGCGAGCCCCCTCTATGCCAATACCATTCTAATTTTTTCCTCTTTTGTTTCGATTCAAATTATTCTATTTGCATGAGATATCTTATCAATGTGTCATGAGCCAATTTTTTTTCCCCAACATGTTTTGTTTGGGATTCTGGGATGGAAAGGTTTTAATTCTTTTGGGCATGTTAAGTGCCATAACTATTTTTATGTTCTAAAGATGGAGATAGCCCACGCACAAGACCTGGCATATGGAAAAAAAAAAGCCTCTCAAAATTGAACTCAAGTTTGATTGTACCCCAAATCGGAGATTTATGAGCATAATTAATGATGGAGTATGGCCCAAACGCTCATTATTATAATATCTTTGATCCGTTCGGCTCACAATTTGACAAGGTAGGATGCATCAAAAAGTGTGATCAATATGATATATATCTCCCGATCAGGTATGTTAGATTTATTCTACATATATGCAGATGTGGAAGTGTGAAAATTAAATAGATCATAATTTTTCAGAATACCTTAATGTGTAGGTCTGTCTACCGAAAATCCGTGAACTATGAATCCCTCAAATAAATCGCATGATCAGGATGGTGATCACAAAATCAAACTACCACAAAAAACCATGACATCTCAACCCTAAATTTGATGATAAAAATGATGAGAGAAAATTTTCTATTCGAAATTTTCTCAATTCCTCGAATTTTCACTCTAGAAAATATGTGTTTTCTCACAAATCTCTCACTTAGCAATTCTCAATTGCCTCTTTGATTGATCTGCACTCAATGTATCATTAGAGAGGCTAATCCCTGTCACGCCCCGACCCTCGAGTCGAGCACGAGACAACCGCCTCGATACCTCGGCATATGGACAGAACCTCCCCATATATGGGGACACCGCAAGGCTAACATCTTCACCTGTTTAAAAACCTGTGTATCCTCAAAATAAATTTCCCAAGTAAATGAAATTTAAAATGTAATTCTGCCTCAATGTGCACATATACAACACATTAGAGAGTTTCACTTTACATTTTTACAAATTTAAATACTGTCATCCCAATAAAGGTACAACGGTCATTCTATGACCTCAAATATACTTCATTATCAAAATCACCACGGAAGAGCAGCTAGAATCCATACCTAAAGTCCAGGTGTCTCCAAAAGTAAACCAGATGTCAAGCGTCACTTGACACGTCTCCCTACCAAGTCTAACTGAAATCAAGGAAAAGTGAGGGGTGAGTATTATGGGAAAATACTCAGTGCGTGAGGGGATCGATATTATGTTCTCAATATTAAGTGTGAAAATGGAGTGACAAAATTAAATCTAAAACAGGGTATCATTTCAATTAAATCATGGCATTTTCATAAGTCACAATAGTTATATATCACACAACATAAGTAAAACATATGCATCCATCAATAAATGTCAAGAATCATTCAGAGCTTGCCATAAATATTCCCAGCAAAGGTCTACCATGACCTATGACGGGCGCATTGTGGGTTTTTAATATACAAGTATAAAACAATAGCTCTCCTTCCCAATGTTGGCCAAGGTCTCACCACGAGCCTGTGTCAGATCGATTACATATCATCAACCATGTATAAAACCCCGCTCGGAGCTAGACAGTGGCGTCACACATGTCCTCCCCGATTTGGTTCATCTGGCCGCAACTATACATATGATGTTTACGGATACCTTCTGTAAAAGCATATCTGGGCAACACTGGTGCCTCTACAAACGCCCTTCGTAGCTACGGAATCATCAATGTCATCATCATAGTATCACAAGGGCACACTGACCGAATAGTAAGGATCATAATCATATCAATAAAAGAATGTGCCAATATTCAGTATTTCATAAACCATATCAATTATCAAAATGTGGCACAATATCATTTCAATACAAATTATGGATGCGTAATATTCAAATCATTATTGAGACACTCCAGTAATCACAAAAGCAACATTTGTAAGACATGCTTCAAAACACATAGTTACATACGCATCATAAGTCATGTCATTTGAAAACAAGTTAAAATTCATTAAATTTTGTTCAATCATGAACATTTCATCAAAGTCCCACTCACATATACAGGAGGGTCAATCACTCTCTACAATGCACAACAAGTGTTGAAAGTGTGCTTCCCCCGGTCGGTCTCCAAAAGTATCACTACAAGAACAATACAATATACATATAAATGCTTTGCATAACATAAAATCATTATGCTAAATTGCATTGAAACCCTTCACCTAAGACCAAGGTTTAGGTTTTCTAGGGGGGTCTCTAAAGGACACACAAACTGTCCCCATTTTCATCCCAAACCTTTACTTTAAATGTTCATCCCCAAGGCACAATAAAACCCATAAATGGACATGCATACACACTTATAACTCATCATCCAAAATTTCTGCACACATGCACATTTGCGCAGCCTTTGAAAAATGGCCATAACTTCCACTACACACATCGGATTTAATTGATTCTTATCTCAAATTAAAGATAAGATATAGATCTACATTTTTTATAACTAGAGTATAACCCAATTTGGCCTTGAGGACAGCTCAAAACCACAGTAAAGTCACGGACAGAAACAGGGCAAAACAGAGTTTGATCCTGCAGCATTCCTCATGTTGAAAAATCATTAAAATTTCGATTCTCATCATAATTTAGTGAACCATATGTCATTTTAAAACTCTTGAAGTCTAGTTTTGCCAAAAATTTACCTAATTCAATTTGCATCTATGTAGATAAGGTTATGATTTAAAAAGTGCAACAAGGTCATATGTCTAGAATTCCAAAAATCAGATTTTTCCCATCCTCATTCCTCCTATTCTTGGCCAAACACAAACAACTTTCAGCACATCTTTAATTCTCATTTCAACCAACACACACACACATATTTTCATAAACATTGCATTCAAATTCAGCACACAAGAATTATACTTAAACTCAAAGTTTTCAGCATACTAAGAACATGGTTTGTACAACAATTCCATGGCCAAACAAGTGCTGAATTCCTGCACACTACTTAGCTTCAAGAAGGGTAAATTTCAGCACACAAAACACCTTGTCACACTCCTATTTTTCAGCCACACAAGCCGCAGAATTTTTCTGCATAATATGTTTATAGTTTCTTGTCCCCCATTGTAACAAAATCAAGGCTCTACTAAGCTTCCATCCACTCAAAAAGTTCTGCACAGCCTCCTTGCATTTGGTAACTTGATTTTTTTTTTGTATCCTAATCTAAGTTAAAAAAAAACATCATGTTAAGACACCAACACAAGGTCCCCATCATCACAACATATGCAGAATTTTATTTCTTCCAATTTTTTTCCAATTTCGACCATGGTTGGTTCATATAGCTAGACTTCTTCTTTTTACTTCAATTCAAAGTATGTTAGAGTATAGGAGAAGAGAAGATTACCTTATGTTGTGCAGTCCAATTTGAGGCTTGAAAGACCAAGATTTCTTCCCTTCTTGCAGATTTTGGCCTCACTAAATCCACCAAAGTAGAGTGCTCCTTTTTGTCTAGTTTTTGGATATGTTATAATTGAACTAGTGAGGAAGGGATTTATGTAAAAACATTTAGGTAGTGTAGTAGAAAAATTTGAGATTTCTCACCTTGAACTCACGGTCCTTGAGAGAAAAAAATGAAGAGTATTTTGTGTTTCTTTGTTTGCTTTGGCTTCTCACGTTTGGAAGAAGATGAAGACTAATTGTTTTTAAGCTTTGTTAAATGCTTCAATCAATCTTAACCATTCACTTATTTTCAAGACAAATTTGTGGCCATTGGATTACATATTTACTTTAAGACTCATTCTCTCTCTTCCCCTCTCTCTCTCACGTTTTGGCCTCTTCCCTCTCTACAAGCACTCTCATTCACTCAACAATTTACTTCATTAATTACATGTCTCCCAACCACCGATATCTAATGGTCCAAAATTTTGATTCCATTTCAAGTTAACTCCTACCTTACATTCCACTATCTCCCTCTCTATTTTCTTTGTGTTACTTACGGTTTGGAGAAGTAAAAGAACATTTGTTACATATATATATATATATATATTTAAATTACAAATAAGTCCCTTGACTTATAAAAATTATAAATTGACTCCAAAATTTTCAAAAATGCATATTAGACCCAAAACCTTATTTTAGGTCTAACTCAATTTATTTCGCGTCAAAACGTGATCGTTTAATTGTGTCGGCTCATTTCCGTCCGATTAGGTTTTTTCGAGCGATTTTTCAGAAATCTCCGATTTGGCTCTACGAAGCACGATTCATTCATATTTGAGGTATCTATACACTCTAGAGTCATTTTTATTACATTTGGACCCTCTGTGGTTATTTTGAAAATTTTTAATTTCTGACGATTTTAGTCGAAATTTTCAAAAATAATTTTATCAGAAAAATTTCTGAGTGAATTTTTGATATATGACTAAGGAATATTTCATATATGTGTGAGGAGAAATACAATACAAATACATCGAGGTATCGGTGTTACATTTTCTAACCCCCAAAAAAAGAAGTTTCATCCTCGAAACTAAAAGAAAACTATACAGAGAAAAGCTGGGGGCGTTGTCTCCTCATAGCTTCCTCAAGCTCCCAGGTCTCCTTCTCGACCTGGTCACTCCTCCATAAAACTCGAACCAAAGGAACTTCCTTGCTTTGAAATTTCTTAGTCTGCCGATCAAGGATAACCACTGGCTGAACAGGTAGGCTCAAGTCCTCGCGCAACTCAACTGGCGGAGGCTCTAGAATATGTGATGGATCAGGTAGGTATTTCTTAAGTACCGAGACATGGAAGACATCATGAATACGTGAAAGCTCATCCGGCAGCTCTAGCCTATATGCCACATTTCTGACCCTATCAAGGATACAGAAAGGTCCAATATACCTAGGACTCAGATTGCCCCACTACCTGAATCGAATCACCCCTTTCCAGGGTGAGATCCGAAGGAAGACCATGTCTCCTACCTCGAACTCAAGTGGTCGCCGCCTCCTATTTGCATAAGCCTTCTGTCGATCCTGGGCGGCCTTCATCCGCTCATGGATGATTCTCACTTTTTCTTTCGTCTCCTCAACAATCTCTGCACTACTAAGTCGCCTCTCGCCTACTTCATCCCAACACACCGGAGTACGGCACTTCCTCCCATACAATGCCTCATATGGAGACTTCCCAATGCTAGCCTGATAGCTGTTATTATATGCAAACTCTACCAGTGGAAGGTGTCGATCCCAGCTATCTTGAAAATCTATAACACATACTCTCAGTATGTCCTCTAGAGTCTGAATGGTTCTCCCTGACTAACCATCGGTCTGGGGATGATATGTTGTGCTGAAGTTCAGCTTAGTACCCAAAGCCTCCTACAATCTGGGCCAAAATCTGGATGTGAATCTGGGGTCTCTGTCTGACACCTCGTGAAGTCTAACAATAATGTCGATGTAGAGGCGTGCCAACACCTCTAAGGAATAGTCTACTCTAATGGGAATAAAATGTGCGGATTTGGTGAGTCTATCAACGATCGCCCAAATAGCATCATGTCATACCGAAATCCGTGGTAATTCCATCACAAAATCCATCATGATATGTTCCCACTTCTACTTAGGAATAGGAAGAGGCTGTAAAGTGCCTGCGGGTCTCTGATGCTCGGCCTTCACCTGCTGAGAGACCAAGTATCGAGCTACAAACTTTACGATCTCCCTCTTCATACCGGGCCACCAATAACTACCTCAGATAGTCCGATACATCTTCGTACCGCCCGGATGCATAGCATAAGCGGAGGAATGAGCCTTAAGAATAGCTCTCCAAAGATCACTGTCAGTTGGAATACAAACCCGCTCTCGATATACTATCAGTCCATCATCATGGACTCGAAAGTCTTCGCCATCTCCCCTATGGATCCTATCAAGAATACCCCGGAGCTCCTCATCAAATCCTTGGAGCTCTCTAATACGGTCAAGCAAAGTCAGCCTCACCTCGAATCGGGCTAGTAGTGCTCCCCAATCATCACTAGCCAAACTGACTCCTAAAGCACGGAGTCCCACCAAACAAGAGAGATAAGCACTCTCTGTCGCCTGAGAAGAAGATGACTTCCGGCTCAAGGCATCTGCCACAACATTTGCCTTTTCTGGATAATAATCAATGCTAAGATCATAATCCTTCAGCAACTCCATCCATCTCCTCTGTCTGAGGTTCAATTCCCGCTGAGTGAACAAGTATTTCAGATTTTTATGATCCGTGAATACCCTACAGGTCGCCCCATACAAGTAATGTCGCCATATCTTCAAAGCAAAGACTATGGCTGGCAACTCAAGATCGTGTGTCGGATAGTTCAACTCATGCTTCTTCAATTGCTGAGAAGCATATGCAATCACCGGACCATCCTGCATCAGTACACAACCCAATCTCTGTCGGCTGGCATCACTGTACACTACATACTCTCGACTGCTAGTGGGAAGGGCCAAGATCGGGGCGGAAGTTAATTGTTGTTTGAGCTCCTGAAAGCTCGCCTCACAACGATAATCCTATTGAAATTTGATGTCCTTCCGCGTCAACCTAGACAATGGAGCAGCGATCCGAGAAAATCCCTTTACAAATCTTTGATAATAACCTGCAAGGCCAAGGAAACTCCGAACCTCAGTCACGGTCTTCAGCTGCTCCCATCTCAATATAGCATCGACTTTCTACGGATCAACAAATATACCTTCCGCAGAAATTATATGCCCTAGAAAACCAATATGCCGCAACCAAAATTCACACTTGGTGAACTTGGCATATAACTGTTTCTCATGGAGAATCTGCAAGACAACCCGAAGGTGCTGAGCATGCTCCTCGTCGCTTTGAGAGTAAACTAGTATGTCATCAATAAACACGATGACAACCGATCAAGAAGGTCGTGGAAAACCCGATTCATCAAGTCCATGAATTCGGCTAGCACATTGGTCAGCCCAAACGGCATGACCAAGAACTCAAAGTGTCCATACCGGGTGCGGAATGCAGTCTTAGGCACATCCTCAGCCCTAATCCAAAGCTGGTTAAAACCCGATCGATACATGGCAAAGGGTATCGATTCTTGATAGTGACTTTGTTCAATTATTGATAATCCACACAAAGCCGAAGGGTACCGTCCTTCTTCTTCACAAATAATACCGGAGCACCCCCAAGGTGAAGTGCTCGGACGAATGAATCCCTTGTCCAGCAATTCTTGCAATTGGACCTTGAGCTCTCTCAGCTCAGTTGGTGCCATCCTGTATGGCAGAATAGAAATAGGAGTAGTCCCTGGAGCTAAATCAATCTCAAAATTGAACTCCCGAACTGGTGGTAATCCGGGAAGCTCCTCGGGGAATACGTTGGGAAACTCTTGCACCACCGGAACCTCATCAAGCCTCAGACCCTCTATGGTGGTATTAATCACATGAGCCAGATATGCCGTGCATCCTCGGTGTATCATTCGTCTGGCTTCCATCACTGATACTACACAGCAAGGTAGTACCTGTCTTTCACCCACAAATGTCAATGGTGGCCTTCCGGACCTCCAGAACTCTACTTCCTTGGTAAAACAATCCACAGAAGCTCGACGAGTACTTAGCCAATCCATCCCTAGGATGGCATCAAAGTCTGTCATATCGAGTGGAATCAGATCTGCTTCTAACACTGTCTCCTCAATTATGACATCGCTCCCTCTGTACACGGAATCCCTGATCAACTGCTCATCAAGAGGAGTGATAACCAATAGCTCCTCATCAAGTGGTAATAGCTATCTACTCAACTATTGAGCGAAGGAAGCTCTCACGTAAGAATAATTCGACTCTGTGTCAATAAGAACACGGGCGTCGATTCTGAACACTTTCATGGTACCTAGATGCGAGAAATTAAAAAATGAATCAATTTAGAGTACGCAAAAGATATATGTATATATATATATATCAAAATAGTTAAGCCTCTAGGGCTTTAACTAGTCATGACTGTACATAATCATCATGATATACATGATTTCAAAAAAAAAAAAAAACAGTACACAAAAGCTTCTAAACAGGGGGATCTGTAGGAGGATTATCCATGATCACATCTAGGTTCATCTGGGCATCCTCCTGAGTCATAGCATACACATGGTCTTGTGCCCTCGGCTACTGTCGTGAGGAACCGGGTATAGTGTTGCTCCCGGCTACAGTCCAGGGAGTAGTGTGACTCGACTTATGCGGGTGCTTCCTACTGTCCTACCCGTGGACCACTCGGGTAACTCAAAGTCATCTGACCTCCAAGTACCAAATCAGGGCAAGTACTCCGGATATGCCCCGACTTCCCACACTGGAAGCAAGTAACTGGTGCTTTGCAAGCTCCTGGAGGGTGGTGCTTACTACATCTGCGGCAAGGTGGGTGCCGCTGCATAGTAGTCTGACTAGTGGCACTGGGGGCTGGTGCTCCAAACCCCTGGGGACGTGGTCCCTGACCGAAATGTACTGGTCTAAACTGAGAGGTGCCTCCACGAAATCCAAAAATCCTATCCCTCTTCGAGCTCTGACTAAAGTGTGACCTAGTCCTCTTCCTCCTCTACTTGTTGCTCTCCGTCTGTCTACCCTTAACGCGGACAATCTCTTCCGCACGGTAGGCCGAATCAACTATCTCTGCAAGGGAGAAGCTGGGTGTAACCGTCATGTATCTCTGAGTGTTCAAGTTGAGGCCAACCTCAAACTTGAACCTCACCTGCTTTGGCATCGCTAAGTCAGGGACAAAGGCTGCTAATCTCCTCAATTCAGCCTCATATTCTACAACTGATCTCGTCCCCTGCCGCAAGTGAAGAAACTCCATCCTCTTGCGGTCCTACTGAAACTCCAAGAAGTACCTGTAGTCAAACTCCCTCAAGAAGTCATCCCACCGCAGTGGCTGGGTAGCATCATCACAAATAGCGTCCCACCAAGTGAGGGTATCCCTGTCTAGTAACCTCTATGCTACCCGAAGCCGGTACTCCTCGCTCAACCCTAGGTCAGTCAAGATCCGGCGTGTCCAGTTGACCCAGTGCTTAGCCGTAGTGGTATCACCGAGTCCAGAGAAGTCCATGCATCCCAGCTGTCGAGCTTCTATAACCAGCTGAGTCAGTTCGTGAATGCGTCTAAGTGTAGAAGAAGTAATATCACTCGGACCAGAAACCGAGGAAGGACCGGCCACTGATGGAGGATCCGATGCCACAGGAGAAGGTACTACTATAGGAATAGGTATTGCCATAGGTGTCGGCGCTGCCATCGGTGGAGGTAGAGGTGGCATCTGAACCCCATGTGCAGCGTACCACTCGTACACCTGCCTAAAAGCATCAAAAGAAGGAGGTGGAACCGTAGCTGTAGTAGTCGGCTGAGGAGGTGCTGGAGGAGGCGCACATAACGAGGACTCACCCTCGGGCTGTCTAGGTGGCTCGAGGAGTGCAAACTTTGTACCCCGTCTAGTCGTCATAATTCTGCAAATGGAAACAATTTTCATTAGGCATGGTTTAAAGATTAGGGTTAATTAAGACGTAACTAACCTCCTAAAATAAATAAAGGAATCATTTTAAACATCAAGGGAAATACTATGTTAGGTTAGATATGACCCGTATCTAACCCCCTAAAAATAAATTAACTCATATGCCTATGACCATATACTGGGACATAATGACTGTAATGAAACTCTCACATGCATTAAGGACTTTTAAAATATACTTGGGAAATATTTTTCAAAAACTCTTTTCATAAAACAAAGCTCTAAACCTAAAGCTCTGATACCAATAGAATTGTTACGCCCCGACACTCGGGTCGAGCACGAAACAACCGTCGTGATATCTCGGCATACAGGCAGAACCTCCCCATATACCGGGACACCGCAAGGCTAACATCTTCACCTGTTTAAAACCTGTTTAAAAACCTGTATATCCTCAAAATAAAATTTCTCAAGTAAATGAAATTTAAAATGTACTCCTACCTCAATGCACACATATACAACACATTAGAGAGTTTCACTTTACATTTTTACAAATATATATACAGTCATCCCAATAAAGGTACAACGGTCATTCTATGACCTCAAATATACTTCATTATCAAATATCACCACGGAAGAGCAACTGGAATCCATACCCAAAGTCCAAGTGTCTCCAAAAGTAAACCAGATGTCAAGCGTCACTTGACACGTCTCCCTACCAAGTCTGACTGAAATCAAGGAAAAGTGAGGAGTGAGTATTATGGGAAAATACTCAGTGAATGTGGGGATCAACATTATGTTCTCAATATTAAGTGTGAAAATGGAGTGTAAAAATTAAATTTAAAACAGGGTATCATTTCAATTAAATCATGGCATTTTCATAAGTCACAATAGTTATATATCACACAACATAAGTAAAACATATGCATCCATCAATAAATATCAAGAATCATTCAGAGCTTGGCATAAATATTCCCAGCAAAGGTCTACCACTACCTATGACGGGCGCATTGGGAGTTTTTAATATGCAAGTATAAAACAATAGCTCTCCTCCCTAATGTTGACCAAGGTCTCACCACGAGCCCGTGTCAGATCGAACACATATCATCAACCATGTATAGAACCTCGCCCAGAACTAGACAGTGGCATCACACATGTCCTCCCCGATTTGGTTCATCCGGCCGCAAATATACATATGACGTTTGCAGATACCTCCTGCAGAAGTGTATCCGGGCAACACTGGTACCTCTACAAACGCCCTTCGTAGCTACGGAATCATCAATGTCATCGTCATAGTATCACAAGGGCACACCGACCCAATAGTAAGGATCATAATCATATCAATAAAAGAATGTGCCAATATTCAGTATTTCATAAACCATATCAATTATCAAAATGTGGCACAATATCATTTCAATACAAATTATGGATGCGTAATATTCAAATCATCATTGAGACACTACAGTAGTCATAAAAGCAACATTTGTAAGACATGCTTCAAAACTTATAGTTACATATGTATCATAAATCATGTCATTTGAAAACAAGTTAAAATTCATTAAATTTTATTCAATCAAGAACATTTCATCAAAGTCTCACTCACATATACGAGAGGGTCAATCACTCCCTACAATGCACAACAAGTGTTGAAAGTGTGCTTCCCTCGATCTGTCTCCAAAAGTATCACTACAAGAACAATATAATATACATATAAATGCTTTGCATAACATAAAATCATTATGTTAAATTTCATTGAAACCCTTCACCTAAGACCAAGGTTTAGGCATTCTAGGGGGGTATCTAAAGGACACACAAATTGTCCCCTTTTTTATCCCAAACCTTTACTTTAAATGTTCATTCCCAAGGTACAATAAAACCCATAAATTTCAAGACAATGCTATTTAAACCAAGAAACCATCATTCTAATAATCCACCTCTTGAATTCCCCGAAACAATCCGCCCTTTTATTTCGGTATTCATACATTCACCAATTTATTATCCTTAGCCAAAATTGATACACATACCTTGCATAGAAAATTTAATACTCATAAATGGACACATTTCATTTCCCAAAAATTCTGTATATATTTAGCCCCTTTCTTCCTCACCTTAACATACACACTTATAACTCATCATCCAAAATTTCTGCACACATGCACATTTGCGCAGCCTTTGAAAAATGGCCATAACTTCCACTACACACATCGGATTTAATTAATTCTTGTCTCAAATTAAATATAAGACATAGATCTATATTTTTCATACTAGAGCATATCCCAATTTGGCCTTGAAGACAGCTGAAAACCACAGTGAAGTCACGGACAGAAACAGGGCAAAATAGAGTTTGATCCTGCAGCATTCCTCATGTTGAAAAATCATTAAAATTTCGATTCTCATCATAATTTAGTGAACCATATGTCATTTTAAAACTCTTGAAGTCTAGTTTTACCAGAAATTTACATAGTTCAATTTGCATCTGTGTAGAAAAGGTTATGATTTAAAAAGTGCAATAAGGTCATATGTCTAGAATTCCAAAAATCAGATTTTTCCCATCCTCATTCCTCCTATTCTTGGCCAAACACAAACAACTTTCAGCACATCTTTAATTCTCATTTCAACCAACACACACATACACACATATTTTCATAAACATTGCATTAAAATTCAGCACACAAGAATTATACTTAAACTCAAACTTTTCCGCATACTAAGAATATGGTTTGTACAACAATTCCATGGCCAAACAAGTGCTGAATTCCTGCACACTACTTAGCTTCAAGAAGGGTAAATTTCAGCACACAAAACACCTTGTCACACTCCTATTTTTCAGCCACACAAGCCGCAGAATTTTTCTGCATAATATGTTTATAGTTTCTTATCCCCCATTGTAACAAAATCAAGGCTCTACTAAGCTTCCATCCACTCAAAAAGTTCTGCACAGCCTCCTTGCATTTGGTAACTTGATTTTTTTTTTTTTTTTTGTATCCTAATCTAAGTTAAAAAAAAACATCATGTTAAGACACCGACACAAGGTCCCCATCATCACAACATATGCAGAATTTTATTTCTTCCAATTTTTTTCCAATTTCGACCATGGTTGGTTCATATAGCTAGACTTCTTCTCTTTACTTCAATTCAAAGTATGTTAAAGTATAGGAGAAGAGAAGATTACCTTATGTTGTGCAGTCCAATTTGAGGCTTGAAAGACCAAGATTTCTTCCCTTCTTGGAGATTTTGGCCTCACTAAATCCACCAAAGTAGAGTGCTCCTTTTTGTCTAGTTTTTGGATATGTTATAATTGAACTAGTGAGGAAAGGATTTATATAAAAACATTTATGTAGTGTAGTAGAAAAATTTGAGATTTCTCACCTTGAACTCACAGTCCTTGAGAGAAAAAAATGAAGAGTACTTTGTGTTTCTTTGTTTGCTTTGGCTTCTCGCGTTTGGAAGAAGATGAAGACTAATTGTTTTTAAGCTTTGTTAAATGCTTTAATCAATCTTAACCATTCACTTATTTTCAAGACAAATTTGTGGCCATTGGATTACATATTTACTTTAAGACTCATTCTCTCTCTTCGCCTCTCTCTCTCTCACGTTTTGGCCTCTTCCCTCTCTACAAGCACTCTCATTCACTCAACAATTTACTTCATTAATTACATGTCTCCCATTCACCAATATCTAATGGTCCAAAATTTTGATTCCATTTCAAGTTAACTCCTCACCGTTGATTTATTTCCAAAAATCTCACATTTTCTTACAATGAATAGTCTCTTATCTTCCACTAACTCAATCCAAAGGTCCAAATTTATTGATCAAACCACAACTAATTCTCTACCATTGGATCAACATCTTAAAGGTAAATAACATAATATAAAATTAAATTAAATAAACAAAATTTTCTTCTCTCTTCACTACCTCACATTCCACTATCTCCCTCTCTATTTTCTTTGTGTTACTCACGGTTTGGAGTAGTAAAAGAACATTTGTTACATATATATATATATATATTTAAAATTACAAATAAGTTCCTTGACTTATAAAACTTATAAATTGATCCCAAAATTTTCAAAAATGCATATTAGACCCAAAACCTCATTTTAGGTTTAACTCAATTTATTCTGCCTGAAAACGTGGTCGTTTAGTTGTGCTGGGGCTCACTTCCATCCGATTAGGGTTTTTCGAGTGATTTTTCAAAAATCCTCGATTTGGCTCTACGAAGCACGATTCACTCATATTCTCCACCATTCGAGCGATTTTTATCTGCACTACCCTAATTTATCAATGGTATCTATCTCCTCGAACAGATTTGTGTCGCTGGAGGCCATTATCACCGAGACGCATAGAACATGCACCCCCTACTAGCGAACGATGTTCCACCTATCTCATATATAGAAATCATCGAAATGACCAATTGAATCTAGTCTCCAAAAGGACAAGTACATTTCGATCAACAAACTTCCTAACGAAAAGATACACTCTTGGGTAAGCTAATAACCTCCCTCAGGCCGATCAGTCTAGGAATGATCAAAGGTAACAAGCCGCATTGAGATAAAACAAATTAAACATATTTCTATCTAGACAGTTAAGGAAACATCTTCCGTAAGATGTACACATGATACAATTATACGAGAGGCTCTATAAAAGCTACATAGAGTCAGGAGGAATTGGGGGAAGTCTTAAAACCTCTCGAGTGGAGGACTCCACAGCCATTTGAGTCATGGCCAATCCAGTGTGATCACTAACCGAAGCTGTAGGAACCGAACCTTGGTCCCTCATCACTCGACCCGCTATCTCTTCGAGAGGAGGCAAAGCATCATATATTCTGATTTAGCAAGCTATCGCCTTAGTACATTTCAACCTTTCAAGCAATCTACATTGAGAATGCCTAAGGGCGACAACATCCCTAGTAATGGACCCTTCAAGATCAGATATCCTCTGTTCAACTGCTCGAAGAGGCTCCTCCCGTAACCAAATTAACATTTCGACAATAATTAGACTTGCCTTGTGAAGCTATATCTCAGCCTCCAACTCCTTGCAATGCTTCCAAGATAAGGCCAAGTCCTCTTAAAGATACTCGATCTGTTTGTCCCTCCCAGCGAGCAAAGCGCCTGAGGCTTTCTCTACTTTGGTGTATTCCTCCTTCTATGCGAGAGGATCCTACAATGATAAGACCTGGTTGCTCAATTGGTTAATATGCCTTTCTAACTGCTTCCTTTGTTGCCTTTAGAGTTCTATTAAGGTTGCAGTCTATGAAACAGAAATTGAGTCAGTGTAGGCCCAATGAAAATAAAGCAAAACAAGTGCTAGTGAAAAATAATACCATAAAGTTAAGAGATCGAAGGGCTTTGTCGATCTGCTCCTGAGACATCTTGTTCAATTCTGGTTCAGAGCAATGAAAGTCAAACCCATTCGACTAATCAAGATGCTTCTACTGCGTTGACGCAATTATACCGATAGCCCCCCACGCAGGCGGCAATCGATCCCTCCTCGTATAAATCCTTCCACCCGTCAAACGACCTAACAAGAATGGGCAAAGGAATAATAGCCTCATTTGCTTCCCGCCATGGAGAACATTTGGGCCCCCCGAGTGACTGCCCAGATATCTCACCCATAGAGGCAACATGAATATCTGACTCTCCTAGTGGCCCCTCCTGTACCACCAGAGCAAAAGCATCTGTCGACTCCCTTATTTCAGGAGCTTCCTTCATCGGGACGCCCTTATCAGCACTCCCTGCCGATGAAGATTTACCAAGCGATGAGCTATCGGTCCCCTCAGATCTCACTCTTATCGGTGTAGAATGCCTTGATGTCGTGAGAGACGTGTGCTCTTTGACCTCCTCGAATCCCTCCTCTCACACCTCCTCTATAGGCGACTCAGGTACTCGAACTTTTCTCTTTTTCAACGAAGGTGAAGAGACTTTCAACGATTGAGCCTCAAAAGGCTTATCGACCTCGGCTAAATATCTTTTGGCATTCGGCCTCACCTACTTGTTAGTCGAAACTTCCTCCAGAAGGATATCATCAACAGAATTCAAAACATCAACCAGTTCTTTCTCTTTCTGTCTCAACAAAACAAGCCTATCGATTTTCCTCCTTTCATCGATTAACAGACTAGCCAAAGACAACATTTGGTCCTCTACAAGGGGGTCTATCCAGATGTTCCACTAGGTAAACTCGCAATAGCTACTAACAGATCACAGAAAACGGGAATGGTGAGTAGGAGTCAAAGGTCTTACCTTTAGCAATGGCACCTGATCAGTATTCGGTAACACTAGTAAGAGACCCCTATCTAAAAACTTCAGAAAAATAACTTGTGCATCCAAAGCTTATCCTACGACTCGTTGCAATAAAACTTCCGGCAGGATTCCCGATGAGTCTATAACTTGTACAAGCCCTGGGTGGAACCTTTACGTCTACACCTCACCAGCAAAAAAAGAACCGTCAAAATCTCTAAGTCAAAACGAAGGCGACAAAACTCTAAGAGGGAAATCACCTCAATCACCAAGCGCCAAGCACTAGGGATCAATAGCATAGGGTAGACGTTCCAATAGTGCATTACTTCTCTAGTTAGGCCTGTATATGGGATTTTCAAATTGTACTTCACAGATTACCTATACATCAAGACACAACCATTGGGTGTCCTATTCGCCCTATCCCAATCAGTGGCTAACACCAATGCATAATCACTCCCTAATGACATATCGGCCTGAATTTCTTGAAGTTCCTTTCTAGTCATTATGTTTTGAATATCATTGATGCTCTGATAAGAAGAGGAAGAGAAACCCTTCGACATTTTTCCAATAAAGAGGGGCATAGGAAAGAAGTTATCCATCAAGGAAAAGGAAAATACGGAAGTGTATGATACACCCAAATGCATGACTTTATAAAGAGTACCGAAGACGATTCGCAAGAAATGAAACGATAAATGTTGTATTAAAATTTTTACGCCTTTTTTATAGTTATTACTCATGACACGCTTCTCACAAAACAATACCATGAGTCAAGAGTAAATGACGGGACCCGCTCAGAAGGCCCAATACAAAAAATGCTCAGTCCTACGAAACCCATGACCCAAAGAGGCATGATATACCTAGACGTGTCAACAAACAGAGATCAATCTCCCCGAAAGGTGGAAACGGCCCGACACACCATGTAATTACCATCGGTAGTAAGTTAATCGGTTGGTGACCTCCAGACGTCTCCAATGTTCCAAAAGACAACCTTGCTCCTACCACGTTGGCTAGAGACCAAATACAATTCCTACCACGTTGGCTCCCATATGTAAATAGTATCATATCGCATCTTAAAGATATAATATTTATTGACACTGTTCATATGAATAGTGTCATGTCGCATATTGAAGATGTGACATGATACTATTAACTTATTTCGTATGTCGCGTGTTGAAGATATGATATGATACTGTTCATATAAATAGTGTATGTCACGTCTTGAAGACGCGATATGTAGGTATTAGTTTTGAAATATTTTTGAGTGTATTATAAAATGTAAAGGAAATAGAAAGGACTCAAAGATAATGGGAGAACAATGATTTTATTTCTCTATTTTTTTATTGTACACCATGAGATTACAAGCATACCTATTTATAGGTATTTTAAGAGATAATGAAAAGACTACAATTTAATAACCATAAGTAAACTCAAAAGCCAAAGGTTATCATATCATTGAAGAGTAGTCCAAAAGCCAATAGTCATTCTTGAACATATGAATAGACATCCACAAATAAATACATATCATTTATAACACTCCCCCTTGGATGTCTATTGTATAAAGAATATGCCTCGTTAAAACCTTACTAGAGAAAAACCCTGTGGGACAAAAAACCCTAGCGAAGGAAAAAGAGTACATCATTCCTTATACATGTATTTTGATATTACACTCCCCCTGTTGAGGTCATTACTTAATATCCTTAGGACGTCGCATTCCAATCTTATGAATCAATTTCTCAAATATTGTGGTGGGTAATGCTTTTGTAAATAAATCAAGAGATTCTCACTTGATTGAATTTTCTGTATGTCAATATCTCCACTTTGTAGTAGATCATGTGTGAAAAATAATTTCGGGGAGATATGTTTCGTCCTATCACCTTTGATGTATCCACCCTTTAATTGGGCAATACAAGCTGCATTATCTTCAAAAAGTGTCGTTGGAGTCTTCTTGTTTATTAATAACCCGCATGATTCTTGAATGTGAGAAGTCATCGACCTCAACCACACGCATTCACGACTTGCCTCATGGAGTGCAATTAATTCGGCATGATTTGATGAAGTGGCAGTTAGAGTCCTTCATAGATCTCCAAGATATCGCTGTTCCACCATATGTAAATACATAACCTGATTGAGACTTGGCTTTGTGTGGATCAGATAAATATCCCGCATCTGCATACCCAAGTAATTGTGCATTTGATTCATGAGGATAAAATAGACCCATATCAGTCGTTCCTCGGAGATATCGAAAAATGTGCTTAACCCCGTTCCAATGTCTTCTGGTTGGAGTAGAACTATACCTTGCTAATAAATTTACAGCAAAAGCAATATCAGGTCGGGTATTATTAGCAAGATACATTAAAGCACCAATTGCGCTTAAATATGGCACTTCAGGACCAAGTATCTTCTCATTATTATCCCGAGGACGGAAAGGATCCTTTCGTATATCAAGTGACCGAACAACCATTGGGCTGGTTAATGGGTATGAGTTGTTCATATTAAATCGTTTTAAAACTTTCTCAATATAAGTTGATTGATGAACAAAAATCATATTTAAATACTCGAATTGCAGGCTGAGACAAAATTTAGTTTTATTAAGATCTTTTATTTCGAACTCTTTCTTTAAATAATTTATTGCATTTGAGATCTCTTCAGCAGTGCCAATAATATTTAAGTCATCAACATAAACAGCGATTATTACAAAACCATGTTCGGACTTCTTTATGAAAACACATGGGCAAATATGATTATTTGTATAACCCTCTTTTAACAAATATTCACTTAGACGATTATACCACATCCGCCCAGATTGTTTTAAACCATATAAAGATCTTTGTAATTTAATAGAAAATAATTCTCGAGAATTGCATGCTTCTGGCATCTTTAGTCCTTCTGGGACTTTCATATATATGTCATTATCTAGTGCACCATATAAATATGCTGTAACGACATCCATCATTTGCATATGAAACTTTTTCTGTGTTACTAAACCAATAAGATAACGAAAAGTAATAGCATCCATTACCGGGGAATATGTCTCTTCATAGTCAATCCCAAGTCTTTGCGAAAAAACCTTGAGCAACTAGTCGAGCTTTGTATCGCACAATCTCATTCTTCTCATTTCGTTTGCACGAATACCCATTTATATCCTATTGGTTTGACGCCTTCGGTGTTTTGACAATGGGCCCAAAAACGCACGGTTTGAGAGAGATATTAGCTCATCGAATTGCTTCTTTCCATTTTGGCCAATCCTCTCTTGATTGACATTCCTTTAAGGTCGTGGGTTCAAAGTCCTCATTTTCACTCAAAATGTCAATTGCCACATTATATGCAAATATATCATCAATGTTCGTATTTCTTCGATCCCATGTCTTCATTGTAGAAGTATAATTGTTCGATATTTCTTGATTGTCTATTTCAACTTCTTCTGAAAGTTTTTCTTCTTGGATCGGAGTATTCCCTTTTTCTATACAACGATTTGTTCATTTGTTCCTCTTTTCTTTCGAGGGTGTTTGTCCTTAGAACCCATTGGTCTTCCACGCTTCAGGCATGGTTTAGGTTCATTTGTTATGATGGGTTCTTTAGAGACATCAATTTTGATAGGAGCATTTTCTGCTGGAACATGTGATTTTGTTACTCGTTTTGGATCAGAGAAATTATCTGGTAATTGATTTGCAATTTGTTGCAAATGAATGATTCGTTGAACTTCTAGTTCACATTGTTTTGTGCGAGGATCAAAGTGACATAAGGATGGATTACTCCAAGTGATCACTTTTTCCATCTTTTCTTTCCTAGTATTATCGCTCCCTAAAGTTGGAAAGAATGTCTCATCAAACCGACAATCAAGAAATCTAGCATTAAAAACATCTCCTGTCATGGGTTCAAGATATTTGATGATAGAGGGAGAATCATAACCAATATAAATGCCTAATTTCCTTTGAGATCCCATTTTTGTTCTATAAGGGGGAGCAATGGGGACATATACTGCACATCCAAAAGTACGTAAATGAGAGATATTAGATTCTCTTCCAGAGACCAATTGGAAAGGGGAAGCTTGAGAACTAATTGGTCGGATGCGAACTAGTATTGCTGCATGTAAAATTGCATGTCCCCAAGCATGAACGGGAAGCTTGGATTTCAAAAGTAATGGTCTTGCTATTAATTGAAGGCGTTTAATAAATGACTCGGCTAGACCATTTTGAGTATGAACATAAGCTACAGGATGTTCAACCTTTATACCAATAGACATGCAATAGTCATTAAATGCTTGAGAAGTAAATTCTCCAAAGATTATCAAGGCGGATTGTTTTGATGGGATAATCAGGAAATTGTGCTCGTAATCGAATTATCTGAGCAAGTAATCTCGAAAACGCCAGGTTTCGAGTTGATAATAAGCACACATGTGACCATCTTGTAGATGCATCTATTAAAACCATAAAATATCTGAATGGCCCACATGGTGGGTGAATCGGTCCACATATATCACCTTGAATTCGACTCAAAAATGTGGGACATTCAAATTCAATCTTACTTGGTGATGGTTTTACTATTAATTTACCTTGATAACATGCAACACATGAGAATTCATTTGAATGAAGAATCTTCAAGTTCTTCAATGGATGTCCAGAGGAATGTTCCATAATTCGTCGCATCATTATAGATCCAGGATGACCCAATCTATCGTGCCATAAAAGGAATTCATTCTGACTAGTAAACTTCTGGTTTACTATGACATTTATTTCAATTGGTTTAATATATGTATAATAATGACCCGAAGAAAAGACAGTCAGTCTTTCCAAAATCTGTTTATGTCCCATTTTAATATTAGTAATGCACAAATACTCATTTTTTCCCAAATTAGTTGTTTCTATATGGTAGCCATTGAGACGAATATCTTTGAAACTTAATAAATTTCGGTGGGACTTGGGTGAGAATAATGCATTACTGACCAAGAAATTTGTTCCTCCTGGTAGTAAAACGTTTGCTCTTCCAGAGCCTTCGATTAAAGTTACACTACCAGATATAGTATTCACATTTTGTTTTTTCATAATAAGATGGGAGAAATATCTTTTACTTTTGAGAATTGTATGTGTAGTTGCACTGTCTACGAGACAAAGATCCTCATCTTCAATTTTTGATCCAATAATATCCATATGGCTTCAAAAACAATAAATAAATAAATAACCAAATAAATAAATAAACAAACAAACAATAAAGTTAAATTTATTATAAAGTTGAGAAACGAAAACAATTACATTAATTAAAATCATCATATTCAGTATTCTCAAGAAAATCACCAATTTCTAATTGGGGCAAATTTTCAAGACCTTCAAAAATATTATTGGGATCATTATTTCGGTATATTGCATTTGCCTCCACATTCTTATCTTTCTCCTTCAACGAGGCTTGATAAAGCTCGACAAGATGCTTTGGCGTACGACAAGTACGCGACCAATGTCCAATAACCCCACATCGGTAGCATTTATTTTCAACATTCTGGCTAGATCCACCCTTTTCTTGTTTCTTCTCATTACTTTTCCACTTCTGGTTGTTTGTATGATCATTACGATTATTACGGTAAGCATTCCAACCACGGCTACGGCCACGGCCACGACCACGACCATGGTGTCGTCCTCGACCACGACCATTTCCATATCCTCGTCCTCGTCCAGAATTGTTATGAGTTGTCGCATTCACTTAGGGAATGGACTAGAGCCGTTGGACGAGATTCATGGTTTTTCATTAATAACTCGTTATTTTGTTCAGCCACGAGTAAACAAGAAATTAGTTCGAATATTTCTTGAAACCTTTCTCTCGATATTGTTCTATAGGAGCATATTCGAGGCATGAAAAGTGGAGAGTGTTTTCTCTAACATATCATAATCAAGTAATATTCTCTCCACATAATTTTAATTGAGAACTAATTTTAAAAACGGCTGAATTATATTCACTCATGTATTTAAAATCTTGGAATCGCAAATGGATCCAATCATAACGAGCTTTAGGAAGTATTACCGTTTTTTGGTGGTTAAATCTTTCCTCCAAACTTTTCCACAATTCAAGTGGATCTTTCACCGTCAAATACTCGATTTTCAAATCTTCGTGGAGGTGGTGACGGAGAAAAATCATTGCCTTGGCTCGATTTTGCAATGTCTCTTGATTATTTTCTTTAATTGTTTCTCCGAGTCCGTTGGCATTCAAATGGATTTCAGCATCAAGGATCCATGACAAATAATTTTTTCCCGAAATGTCGAGGGCCACAAATTCAAGTTTGGTAAGATTTGCCATACAATACTAATACAAAAAAAAAAAAAAAACAGAAACGAATAGATTAGATTATAATTTATATAAATGTTACTAAGAAATATTATTAGTAATAATATGCTAAGAAATAAAAAAAAAACTAATATCACTCCGCTATATCATGTATGAACAACAACATGATTTTTATGAAAAATATCACTCCGCAATTAGGAAAATATTTATGTTTTCACAATCACAAAATAAATGCAATGACAACACAAAAGATTAATTACAATATGCAAATGACAAATCAATGTACCAAGAAAAGTCTAAGAATTGAATCCAAGAAATGCAACTAGTTGCCATGGTAATTGTATGTAAGTTGGAAAGCAAAATTGTTGAAAAACTAAAGGAGATATATGCTCTGGTGTTAGAGCCAATGATAACTTAATGTACTGAAAAAAAGCATACGACCAAAATAAAACAGTCTCATGCTTCTTCACCTGGTCAACAATCAAATAAAATCAAGCATAAATTCTTGCATCCGAACTCAATCATATATCCAAAAATTTGCACAAATCATAAGAGGTCAAGAAAAAAAATATGGATAAAAAAATATATATATATATAACTTACCGAATATCCTTTGATTGATTAGAGACTCGTGCTGATAACGTATTATAAAATGTAAAGGAAATAGAAAGGACTCAAAGATAATGGGAGAACAATGATTTTATTTCTCTATTTTTTTATTGTACACCATGAGATTACAAGCATACCTATTTATAGGTATTTCAAGAGATAATGAAAAGACTACAATTTAATAACCATAAGTAAACTCAAAAGCCAAAGGTTATCATATCATTGAAGAGTAGTCCAAAAGCCAATAGTCATTCTTGAACATATGAATAGACATCCACAAATAAATACATATCATTTATAACGGAGTGAAAATTGTTTTTTTTTTTATTTTTTCACGTAAAAAAGGTACATCTCTCCTGAACTACCAGCCTCCGCAACCACCAAACAAGCCTATCAAATATCAACTTCCAAATTTGCCCTCCCTTCAAATCTTAAAGACCTCTTTGTTGTCTGGTCACACTCTCTCTCTGTTTCACTGTTTCTCTCCCACGGGTCGCCAGGGATGACGGCTCCCATGAATTCAGTCCTTTCTTCCATAGAAACACTCTAATCTTACAAAATGTTCTTTTTCTAGACACGGAGAGAGAGCAAGAGAAATTCTACGCAAGAAGAGAAGAAAAGAAGAGAGAAGAAGAAGAAGATGAGGTCGTCTGGTAATGGAGGAATCAACATCGCCGCGAGTGCGCAGAGGCTCGAGGTTGATAATCGAATTTCTCTCCGGTTTTACTATCGGATCGCTGATAATATTCTTAAACAGGTCTTTCTTCATTTCTGGAATTCTGTAATTTTTTTTAATTAAAGTCAATTCTTAATCTTGCACAGTTCTTTAATAAGGTTTGATTTGATTCCAATGCCTAATTCGTTCAATTTTCCAATTCTCCATTGTGTATAAAGGAGGTGTAACTTTTTTAAGGAATCGTGTTTTTCTTTGATTAATTTTGGGATGTAGTCTTGAAAAACTAAGTTCGGTGTCATAATTGGGAGGCAAAAGGCTGTGGAAATGAAAATTCAGGGCTTTATACATGGTAAAGGCTGGCTGAAGAGATTGTGCATTGATTTTGAGGTAGAAGATTTGATGTTTCAACTAGACTTTGACTTGGTATTGTTTCTGCTTGGTTTGCAAGTAAGCTGCTGTGAGCTTGTAACTGCTAATTTAGGGTTTAGATGTGATAAGCTGGACTCTTCTTGATTGAAGCATTGTCTGCCCTGACAGGGCTTATGATTTTATGTCCTTTGCAATAGGAAGCTTGCAATGAGGACTTCTTTGGTGCTCATTGATCCTTGTACCCCAGTGTTCTTGGTTCCTAAGGTAAGAGGAACTAGAGTCTGGCGGATGAATCGTGAGCTCTTAATAATGGTTGCAGTTGTTGGATAAATGGTTCAGCTGTAAAGGATCATTCCCGACCTATGTTGCAGGGACAAGGTACGGGACATGGGACATGACATCACACGGACACCATGATATATCAAAATCCAAAAATGTAGGACATGACACAGGCATGGATATGTTTATTATTATTATTATTATCATCATCATAAATATTAGTATTATCACAGGCCCGGTCTATATTGCTAGAGTTATGTTTACTGAACCTCCCATGTACGTAATGAAGGAATTTCCAATGCCTGGTGGTGTTATTATTATTATATATATTATATAAATGCTAATATTTATGAGTTTAAAATCAAAATTAATGTAAAAGTATATTACTAACATAATAATTAATATGAAATTCAGCAGCAAAATCTACTTTGTTAAATAGTTAGATTCACATAATAGAGTTTACTTTAATCATATATATTTATCTTCTTTGAAAATAAGATTTCTTTTTCTAGGCTTGCCGTGTCCAAGTTTAAATTAATTGATTTTTATTTAGACATATATGGACATGTGTCCTTAATGTGTCGTAGGTGTGTCAGCAATGTATCATGGTCGGACACGAAGACATGCCAGTTGGATGGTGTCTCTATGCCTTATAACACCCATCAAGCTTAGGTTAGGTCAGGTGGTCAAGTGGTTGTCTGAACAAGAATCTTTGCAACAGCCCTCATGAGAGAGAATGGAACATGAAATATGAAAATAGAGGGGGTGGCAGGAGGTAATTATGCCATGGTTGACATTATAACACAAGCCTTTCCATAATTGATGTATTTTGGATTTAGAGAGGAGGATGCTGCTAAGGTAGAAGCTAGCTCATACAATAGGCTTGGTGGGGATCTCATGGCGTCATGAATGTGGAGTGCTTTGGCTTAATGAAGCAGACAAGAAACATGGGTAATATTCAATCTGCATTTCCTAGCTAACTATATTGGTTGTATAGAGGTCAACAAGGAGTGTTTTCTTAAGAGGGAAACAATCTGGGGGAGGCAATATGTGGGTGTACTAAGAGCTATACAATGAGTGGGCAGGTTACTAACTTCAAGGAAATGGGGTCCATTTTATTCTATTGTGGAGGAGAGTGCTGCGTCGTTCGAAATACAATAAGAAGGAAGTTTTTCAAGCTCTAATTGTGCCAGGTCTTGAAGGTTTACCAAGATCTCCTTTTGTTGGACCAGACCATGGTTCAAGAGGTTCTAGTTCCAACGGAAGAAGAACCGGAACCGAAGTCATGGTTCCAGTTCCAGTTGCAATTACCAGCGGTTCCGATTCATTCCGGTTTGGTACTGTTCCAATTTTGTTTTTAACGCAAAAAAAAAATAATAATAATAGAATAAATAAATGAGCTTCACTTGAGCTGCTTCAGGCTTCAGCCTTTTGCAGTCTCTCTCAAGATCGATGGAGGGTCTAGAGTTTCATTAGGGTTTTCAGCTTGAGAGGGAGGGAGGGAGGAAGAGGGTGGGTTTTGAATCGAAGAGAGGAGACAACAGAGTTTGCAATTGGAGAGGAGAGAGAGAGTGGAGGTCAGGGTTTTGATTTGGAGAGTAGAGAGAAAGGGGTTTGCAACTAGGGGGAGAGAGAGCAGATTGGGGAGGGGGAGGGGGGGGAGAGAGAGAGAGAGAGAGAGAGAGAGAGAGAGAAGACCGAATGAAGAGAAAATTGAATAAACCACTGGTGCAATTCCAGATCTGAGGTTCCTTTCCTTACAGTTCCACAGAATCATGAGCCATAACCGGACCCTGCACTTCATGGTTCAGGTTCACACCGGGCCCATATAAAACTGGTTGTGCAGAGCTGGTTCATGGTTCAAACAGATTGTGGCAGGGGCTAACATTTGTTATCACTCAATAGTTAGAGTTTTAGAAAATTCTATCGTAATTTATTTATTATTTCTTATATAACGTAGTTTGATTTTAATTCCATAATGTTTTTGGATCTTGCCTATCTATCTAAACAATGAGGTTTATTATTTGTTATGCTTCAATTAATAAATTGCATTGAGTTTTGTATCTAAATTATCTGTGAATTTTGGTAATTCCTCTGCCTATTTATTTTTCACTCTCTTCTTTGGTTTCTCTTGTCTCTCCTCCTTTATTTCTGTCTCTATTCTTCCTTGTTCTCCTACAGTAGTTGGTATCTGAGGTTTGCCCCAAAAGGCACCTTCTTCACTGCCATCCCATACAAAATATAATATTCACCTGATACTGTTCAGAAATTGCTATCCATACAATACTGAGTTACTATTCACAAGTTGCAAACTAATATTTCCTTTGGTTTTGGCTGCGTCTTGTGCATGGTAAAGCCATGTTGAGCCTTCTTGGTTAATTTTTTACCTGGTTTTGCAATTCAGATACAGTCTTCAGTCTCATTCAGTACTTTTTCGATTTGTTTTCAACCTGGTTCGGAGATTCTGAGTGGTTTTCCTATCCTAGACCTGCCGAGTCTGTTTTGCTTTTGTTTAGCTGCTTCAATTTTCAGTCTGCTTTAGCCCTATCTCTGTGTCTTTGATCTGGTTCAACATTACTTTTAGAATTTTTGGGCACATGCAGCGCTTGTGTGCATTTATTCAGCATATTTTTCATACTTTGTGCACTTCCACAACTGGTTCTTGCAGTTCTCACTTAGCTCATGCAAATTTGATGTGCCATAGTTGATTTGGGAAATGTTCTTAATTTAACATTTTGGACTATGATTTTGTTTGTGCATACATTGAATAACTTGACAGGGGTATACCTCAATTGTAATTGATATTAATGTAATTCTTATCATGATAAATATGCCAATGAAGAATATAAGTTATATAATCACATCCAATCCTATGCAACTCATTGTAGGGACATGCATTATGATCAAACATATGATTATTATCATAGTTATGGTTCTCGTTGTAGCAATTATAATGATAATGCATTTAATTATAGATAATGCCTGTATATGGGACCATAAATAATGATTACTCTTATATTGACTCTCATTCATTGGCTATTGCTCAAATTTCCATGATTTGGATAGCCTATCAACCAAATGGAGAAGTTCAATCTCAAGTTTTTAAATCATAATCTGAATGGATGGCATGTATGAAGTCAAGCATGTATGGACTACACTTGATGAATGCAAAAGTGAGCTTAGAGAAATTCAGGAAGAATTAATTAAATTCTAATTCCAGGATGCTGGACCAAAACTTCACTGTGTGCTTGAATCCAACATATTAAGAATCATTAAAGAGTCTTCCCAAATTACATGTTTTCTTAAAGAAGTATCCCCTCTAGACGATGAGGCCTTATTGCTGTTGATCATGTTCTTCTTTCATCTTTATGCAAAGGCGAAGGGAAATCTGAAATGGAGCTCACTGAGAAATTTGAAAATTTTTTTTGGGGGGGGGGGAAGAAAAGAATAGTTTGAGAAAGTTCTCTAAGGATGTGAGACAAATTTATTTTAATTCTAATATTGAAAAGATGCTTTTCTTTTGAATTGTAAGCGATTCTCATCCTCGGTTTTCTTCCATTGTTCTTAAGCACTATTTGCATATAATTTGCAGGTATTGATTTTATATTAATTTATTTATTTTAGCTTCAAATAGAATTATAAGTCTTGTTTTCTTTGATGATAATTTTCACTATTATTAATTCGTTCGTAAATTTTTTATTGTTGCTTGTTTTCAAGAGGAGCTCTTCTACAAAGTTTCCTTGTCATTTGGATTCACCCACGTTGATGAAAATGTTTTGACTCTTTGGAGGCAAGTCATTCAGTGAAGTAGAATTGGTGCAGAATATGGTTATTCAGTAATTAGGATTTTAGAATTATTCCATTGTTAGTTTATTTCTAATTTCAAATAATTGTTGTTTGATTTTATTTTCATATTTGTTTTAGGGATTTTACCATATATTTTACACCTTAGGGTTTATTTTGTGATATGCTTTAATTAATTAGTTGAATTTTGTATCTAAATTATCGGTGGGTTTTTATAGTCCCTCTCTCTATGTTTCTATCTCGCCCTTCTTTGGTTTTTTCTCTCTCTTCTTCCACTACATCTCTCTATTCTTGTATTGCTATGTTACATTATTATCACTTCACGTCATGTTCTCACAGTACTTCTCTATAGGGATCTCAATCTTTGATACAAGAAATTTAGCTTTACTATGTGCTAAGTCTGGCTGTCTAATTTAGAGGACTGAGTGAATTCGAAGCAAAATTGCTCTCATCCATTAGTACCCAACATATGACTGTACTTTGGTTCCTTTGATCTTTTGGTGTTTCCTTGTCTATGAGTAATCTTTTGCTGAAAAATTTTGACTTGTTTGCTTTCGCTCTTTCCTTTATTATTTTGCTAGATCCTTCAGTTGCTAAAATAATGTTAACATTGTAGGCTGATATCTTTCGAGCAGAACAGAACATTGTTGATCTATACGTTATGCTTTTAAGATTTTCAAGGTGAGTACTGGACATGGAATTGCATTACTTTCACTCAAATTAACCTTGGACTTGAACACTAAGTTTCCAGCTCATTTATATTTATAACCTATAGATCTTGGCATGTCCTTTTGTTCTATTGACCTGTTATGTTCTTATTCCAATTTACCACATTAATGTGTTCTTTTTTTCCCTTTCAGTTTGACGACAGAGACAATACCACGCCATCAAGATTACAGGCTGTTGCCACAAAGCCAAAAGAATTATCTTAAGAAGGTAACAATTATTGCATAGGATGTATGCTTTACCCTGAAAGCCAAATTCTATTAGGTGATTATATAGAATCAGTCACTCTGCCTGTAGAAATTATTGACTGCCCTGACTGAGCTTGAAGAGTTGAAGCCAGCAGTGCAACAGAAGGTCGACAAGCTGAACAGAAAAAGATGGACCAATCATAATCAGAATGTTTCTTTTGGTTCCTCCCCAGAATGGCCTCCTGTAAGAAACAGATTGTCGACGAATTCTGTGATAACAAAGGTGAATATTTCATTACATGCATTTAATAGAAGATTGTTATTCAACCTTGCCCTTGCCATTTGTGTCACTTTTTGGAGCAGATTAATTGGCATGATTTTTTCTTCATATGGAGTGATTACTTCACCAGTGTTGGTAAACATAATTATCTTGTGTGGATCATGCATAAGTAGAAGATCCAGAAGGTTCAACGTCTTGGAAAATCTGAAAAGAAATTTTATTTCTATGACTTGGAAGATTGTGTTTTATTATCTCAACCTCCTTGGAGTTCAACTTTGTCTTAGTTAACTGATCAACACTCTGATTAGACAGTGGTGCCTGTGTTGTAACCATGCATGCTTGTCTCCTGTACCCTTTTCTGCTTTTGCAAGTTATTTACCAGGTTAATTTGGTTCTTGCTATGAAATTACATATGACAGATGCCACAATCTACAGCACAAGAATTTTCCTTTCGAGGCTTAAGGAACCAGCAAGTCTCACGTTCCAGGCCAGTGGATGAGCATTTTCGCAGAATGTAAGTGGGCTGTTCATGTTTTACAGTTACATAATTCTGAATAGCATTGAATTTCAAATCCTTCTCTGATTATTTTTAAGTAGATTTGAAGGTCTTTTTTCCCTATTTTTTTCTGGTTTGTGTGAAAAATGTTGATTATTATTTTTTATTTTTATTTATTTGTTGTATTATACAACATCATTGAGGCATCTTTGTGCATTAAGTTGTTGCTTGAAAGTGATATTATCTGATTGGATACCCTCGTGTAAAGCACTATTCACAGTCTTAGCTCTTAGGAAGCAAATGCTTGTTCCTTTCTACTCTGTTAGCTTTATCCTCTGCGAATTTGATTTTCAGGGCCAGAATCTAAGTTAGTTATTGTTGCAGATGATAAAATATCAGGAGGTTTGGCGAGTGCAAAACAATACTTGGCAACTTATTTTTGTCTTTCTGTTTCTTTATGGTTCTTGTAGGTCAATAAGCTTCCTGCGACCAAGAGAGGAGACATTGTCCAGGCATTCTATACTGGGTCCAAATGGTCTCTGGGGCCAGTGGCAGCCACCTATTGCAGATAAAGGGGTATTGTAATGCTTGGCATTTTTGTTTGGTTCTTCCTAGCTGAATCTTGCTTACATTTTCTGAATAATGCAGATCCAATACCCAAGCAATTTAGACTTGACTCCAGTTGAAATTCCAAGGTTAGGGTTGTATCAGTGCACTTTATTGTTTTAGCATCCTGTTTTTTTGAGTCATGAGTCATATATGCTCAAAGTAAAAAACAAGATAATCTATGTGAAAGGTTTTTAGTTAACTCCTGATAGCAGTTTAATAGCTAAGAAAATGGAAAGGGTTTTTTGTTTCACTTTCTTTATCTCTTCTATTTTTTTTTCCTTCTATCGGAGGGCGGTGGGGAGTTGGTAAGAAAAAATGGTTGGGCTATTAATTATTATTATTGAGGTTTATAGTCTTAGTTTCAGAAATGTTAATGATTTTACAGTACAAGGATTAATGTTTCCTGATTGTGACCCAGGTTTCCACAGCATGTGGAGGATGGTTTTACATGTATTACGGACAACAGTTCCTTAGACTCCAAAAAATTAAGCTCAGAACCAGTTGCTAGACCAAATGATGGTACAAATGTTGTCAAGCCTGTGGAACCTCAGCCTATGATTTCATTCGATACAACGGAAGATTCTGTTCCAGATATCATCAGGCAACCTTCTCCTCCGCCTGTTCTTGCTGAGGTCCAAGATTTAATTGTTGAGCCATCCAACCAAGTGTCTGAGCCAGAATGTAAAATGGAAAATACCTCCTTGGATAGTTTAGTTGGCTCTGATGCACCCCTGCAGTTGCACATTGTGAGATTTTTAACTGTCTCTAGTAAAATTTCTTTGGTTGAGACTTGTTTCTTTCTTCCTCTTCCCATTTGACTCTGGAAGTAATGGGAATGCTATTGTCCTGAACTTTTTACTGTTTTTTTGCAGTCAACCTCTTTGATGGAGAGCTTCATGAAACAGGCTAAATCAAACACTGAAAAAAACTTGGAAACATGTGGAGTTCTTGCAGGCTTACTCGTAAGAACTCAATAATAGTGACATTATTGTGCTCAGCTTGTTTGGCCACATGAAGCTGTTGTTTAATATACATGGTTAATTATGTTCAACAGAAAAACAGAAAATTCTATGTTACTGCTCTCATAATTCCAAAGCAGGAGTCAACATCAGATCAGGTAGCTTGGTCTAATTGATGTTTTTGAAACTATTGCCTTTCTTACCTGCATTTATTTTCCATGATTTAATATTGCATGTACTTGTTTTTCAGTGTCAGACAACAAATGAAGAGGAGATATTCGAAGTGCAGGATAAACGATCGCTCTTTCCTCTTGGGTGGATTCATGTGAGTATGAATTGATGGGATAATAATGTGCATGGATTTCTATCTAAAAAAATTGTGTTTGGATGCAAATTGAATAAGGAAAAGAATAAAAATTTTACTTTTCATGTTTGGAGGAAACATGTGAGATTCGAGAGTTTGTTTTCTCTTATTCGAATGGATTTCAAGAGGGCTGAGAATATGTGTATGAGTGTTGATTTAGAGAATATGAGGTTTTGGTATTTGATGGCCCATAAAGTTTTTCTGAATATGTATGTGGCAGTATTTCAGCCAGTGCTGATAAGAAAGACATGCCACAATTGTATGGTGCATCTAGATTAAGATCTGGCTGCTTATTGTATTGCATGTGTGACATGTAACCAGGAGGCTTATGATTAGTTGCTGACATGTCAATTTTTAGGAAGTCTAATAAAATTTTCAAGCACATATAATTTGGTACTCTGATTAACCTGTGTTTTGTTACACATTCTCACATTGTAACTGTTCGGATTTTTTGAGATATCTATAACAACAATTGTAAACATTTTGCTCAATAAATTGATGAGTGCAAATGACATTTGCAGTTTCCAAGTTTAAGTAAACCATAAATCTGTGCACGTCCATGCTGGTGTAATTAATTTTTATCCTGAATTTGTAAGTATTCATATTGGATCAAATGGTACAAATATTGCAAAAATTTCAAGTCCCCCAGGTTTGGTTCAAAGCAAGGAAATAGAGTAGCTTTCAGATTTGGTTTTGAATACCATGTGATGTTCATATCTGTTTCTGATCTAAGAATGATGCCATGAGCCCTTTTGTTATTCAATTACTTGATTTTGGTAGTTATTAAATTCTGTAATAATAATTACCCAAACTATTTTACACAGGAACTCCGTAGGAGAATAAAGAGTAATGTAAGATTGTGTGCATGCTGCAGAAGGGGGAATTAGCATATTCTTATTGTTTTTTTAGTTTGATGCTATCTTCTTCCTCATTTTGGTAACTAGTTGGCACTACAGCAGATCTGCATCCTATTCTGTGTTTTTCAAACTTGAATGTTTTACTGTTCTTATTTTCTTTTTCTTTAATGGACTTGGTAAAGGTAATGGCTTATGACTTATGCTCTTTTAGCTTAATGAATGGTCTGACATTTAATAGAGCTCTAAAGATTAGTTCATGTGGGCAGCAACAACTAATTATGTACTGCTTAGTTGAGTTGACTGGCATCAACAAGATCCTAAACTGGGAGAGAGAAACTAGATTGCTTCCTCCATTTTCTTATACATTTTTTTTTTCCAAAATGGAAATGGAAATTACTAGTTGCTTATGACTGCAGTAGAATAGATCATGCAAAATGCTCAGAGTCATCGGAATAGACAATATCTTTATATGCTCTCCTAAATCACATTTATACCGGTGGCGACTGCTTCTGTTTGGTGCCCATGCTGCTCTATCATTTTATTCATTGAAGTAGGATTTCTCTTTGCTTGCTAATTTTGATAATTTTTTTTTTCAGACACATCCTACTCAATCGTGTTTCATGTCTTCCATTGATGTTCACACGCATTACTCATATCAGGTGTGTTTTTCTCACTAATCAAGCTTCTTTTGATTCTATATTTACTTATATGTTAGTGACAATCTGAGGAATCTGTTGGTTGCCCTAGCGACTTCCGTATCTTAGGTGATGGCAGTTTGTCAGTTTTTCCTGGTTAGTTTAATGATTGATAGAATTAAACGCCTAAGGAAAATTTTCCACATTTTTGATCCATGAGTGAAGAGGCGAAACACATAATTGTAAAAATATGTTTTGGTGTATTATGGAACTATGCTTCTAATATGTTTTCCATATCTGTATGCATGTCTGCATAGATTTCTTTCCATGTGAGTATAAGTTTTACGGCATCACTAAGACCAGATCTCATTTATGATACAAAGTGCAATGTTTTTCTCACAATTTCTCCTGTTCTCTTTAGATTATGTTGCCCGAAGCAATTGCAATTGTTATGGCACCAAGCGATGCTTCAAGGTAAGAGTCACTGAACACGGTTTAGGCGCAAAATTTATCATATAGATATTCTATATATATTGCTGATTAGAATAAGAAAAGGGAAAAACGGTAAGCTGAAAATATTCATGTGCTTGATAGGAGCAAGATATTTTCAAAACTGATCCTTGTATCTACTCAATACTCCTATCATTGCAAGAACTAGCAAGTATGATAGCTTTCCTGATTAGCTGTATGTGATCTCTAGATTTGTCTTTGTTGCAGAAAGCATGGTATCTTTCGGCTTACCACCCCGGGGGGCATGTCAGTTATAAGACACTGCCACCGACGAGGCTTTCATCCTCATGATCCACCTACAGATGGTAGCCCAATTTACAAACAATGTACAGATGTCTATATGAGTCCCAGTCTGAAGTTTGATGTCATTGACCTTCGGTGATCTTATTTCTTGACAAGTGCACGGGTAATGACCAATTGGCTTAAGTTTTCATATTATGTGAATAGACTATTACTGGCTCATCAACATCGCCACTCAATCCTGACTGGATGAAAGTCCCATTTGGTAAGTATATTTTCTAGGCACATGTATGAAACACTAGTTCTGGCCTTTCCTGTTGAGCTGCTTTCAAAAGCTGGGAAGTGGCTGAACTATGGGTGCTTTTCGGTCATAATGGTACAGAAAAAGAATTATAGTCCACTATAATTCTTAGTCACATTTGTTTGTACTATATAAGATCCCTGAGCCTGCAAAACAGTTTCTAACATTCTGTTCCCTCTACCAACAGGGGGAGAAAAAGGATTCAATAGATCTAATGATATGTGATTCATTTGCCTTGGTGATAAAATGCTACTCTGTTACTATTGTTTTTGTTGTATTCTTTTTTCTCTTTTTATATGTATATGATATCAACAATTTCAATTTGTGTTGCTATGGGACAATTCTTCCAGATCTAAAAATCCAGAGTCCTGTCGCAGGTATAATTAGCCATCACTTCCATCATTTTCTATGCGATTTTGGCCTTCAAACTATGGGCAAAAGTGCTTTTGGCTCCTTGAACTTTTATCTCGTCACTTGGCCAAACTTTTATCTTATATCCAATTTGGCCACTTGGGAATGGGATTTGGACATTGTCTGAATAAGGCTAAGGTGAGGTGACCTATCTTCATTTTGCAATGTGTGCATTTAAGTGCCAAAGTGAGAAATCAGAGTTTTGATGGTCATGGTGAACAAAATGAAATTATTGCCTATTGATTGGGGTTCAAAAATGGATTCAACGCTTTATCATAATGTATATGTTAAAACGATTCACATAAGCCTGAGATTTTACTCCATTAACATGCTATAATCAAACACCCATAAAAAGTGCATCTGGTATTTAAATCATCTATTAAATATGTGAAGTAGATACCTGGTAGGCCCTGTCTACAGATGGTTATATATTCTTTCTGCGGGAATTGAACTAGCAAAGGTAATAGGTTTTTGTTAATATATACAGATTCTTATTTTTGTTTCCTATGTAATACTCGACATAATAATGGTGTTGTGTAGCTTAGGATTGGATTTCTCTTATGAGCATATTGATTCTCTGACTGCAAAGATATGGAAGTGCATGTAGGTCAATATTTTGAACCCTGGTTGATACCGAAGGATGCTCCAAACTATCTGATTTGTACTCACCTTTCTCTCTCTGAAAGATTGTCCATCTGTTGGATGGTGCGGTGTCTGCAAATAGCAGTGCAGGTGCTAGGCATGGGGCATAATTATTTTTGCTTCTCATGCTTTGGCATGTCATGGTACTTTTGGCAGTGTTTGGTTTTGTGAACATAACCATGAGTGCAGCAACCTCACAGTCACAGTGACAAAGAAGAAATCATGGGGGAGTGAAAAGAGTAGGACTAAAGCAATGTCTCACATTACTCAAAAGAGAGCATAAGAAAAAGTGAAATGGTGAGAAAAAAAAAATGCCCCAAAAGGGTTCTTTGAGTGGAGAAGTCAATTTTAGTTGTTGGTGGATGCTTTTGCTTCGCGGTTTCTTTTTGGCCATTTTCCATAAAGCTCTATCTTGCTTTTCTCTATTAGGGTATTTTAGGTATTGCCTTTGTGTTCAAGAAACCTAGTAACATGACCCATCTCTTTCAAACAAGGTTTTCCATTCTTGCAAAATTTACTAGAAACCCCATTTCTTTAATTATAAGCAATTGGCACTGCATTACTTATCTACTACTTTTACTATTAGTTCACTTCCAAATCAAAATCAGAGATCTCTCTATCTTGTTTTTACTTGCGTACGGTGCTAGAAAAGGGTAATACTTTTGGGTACATATGTTTGTTAAATTGGGTAAAGCTACACAAGATACGATCAAGCTCGACAGATCGCCAAACTTCATCCGCCACATTCTATTGGGTATTGTCGTACTAATTGGCTTTTGCATTTTATATGTTGTAAATCTTGTGATGTGAGGTTTTGTAATGGAGTCACCTAATTTTTTTTTTCTTTTTGCCCTTCATTAATTTGACTACGTCTCTAGGTTTCTCTATGATTTATAATACTTAAATGTCAGACGATTTTCTTGCAGAGGATCATGGGAAGATTTGGTGCGCAATTGAATATTGATATAGATCAAGAAGGGAATGAAGGGAAAAAATGTTAAGAAATCAGAGAATCTATTAATCTGAGGACTGACGATTCACAGCTGCATTATGGATATCAGATATGGGCTTTGAATATTTAAAAACTTACTATTTAACCTTGACTGTATTGATTGGATTACTTTGGTTGGTCTGCCACAACTGCAAATACTAGAATATCCCAAGTGGGCCCAATCAAAAGGTTCTGAAATCAGTCCTTTTGTAGTCGTCCACGTGGACAGTTTGTCCACGTGGCAGTTAGTGAAACAGTGGTTTATCTGATCCGCACAGAAGGAGAAGAAACAATGACAGATAGGTTTTGTCTCTTAGATTAAAAGGACCATTATCATCTGTTGTGTGTTTGCTGAATCTGACCCCATGCCCCCCTCACAGTTCCTCCATCTACTGATGGATCTTGACCCTTCACCACTTTGAGTTGTTCCTTTTACTTTTCATACTATTTTATTCACAACCTTAGTTATTCCCAACGATTTCTAGGTCTTTGGATTATCATCAATCATTATCCTTCCTCTTTGTTATTTTGATTACTATGGTATAAATTATGACCAAAATCCAAAAATAAATCCTATTTGAATTATTAGTTTTCAAAGTGAAAAATATGTATAAATGTCTTGTTACATATTTCTCAACATATTCGTTTGTATAGTCAATAAATTATCACATGTATCGGATGAGCAATATTAGTATTGGTGATTAAAATTTACTATTACTACGTAGGAGAAGAGTTACTAGGGTTTTTACAAAAATAATATTTTTTTATTTAAAATTAAATAAATAGGGTTATTTTTTCTTTCTTTTTCAAATTAGTGATATCATGATCTGAGATCGCGACATTTACTGTATATTTCAATTTTAAAAAAATAAAAACCTGTTTTTCTTTTTTATTAAAAAAGAAAAAGAATTGATGTCGCGGTTGGAAAGTGCAACACAAGTGTCGTGGTCCCTGACTGCGACATCCAATGTACTCAACCCAGACAGCATCCAATCGGCATCCAATTTGCTTAACTTGGTTCCCACAAGCTCAACCCCTTCAAGATGGGCATACCATTCTCCAGGACCTCAGTTGTTGAGACAGGTTTCAGATAGCCATATTATTGGATTAAACTCTCCAAATAACAACTCAAATTCTGAAGGAACGCCATCTTTTGTATTCTCAACTTGTAGCAATGACTTAATAGCTATATCAGACGGGTCTTCTGATGGTTGTCCATGCGTATATTTTTTAAGCTTGTAGCATCTTCTCAAAGACAAAGATGGTCTTTTGACAATGAGCACTTTGGATCTGGATACAGGAAGATTAGTATTGCCTGAGCAGATTGGATGTCGCGGTTTCCAATCCGACATTAATTCTTTTTCTTTTTTTTTTTTTTAAAAAAGGTTTTTATTTTTTTAAATTAGAATATACAGTAAATGTCGCGATCTGAGATCGCGACATCACTAGTTTGGGAAAGAAAAAAAAAAAACAACTCTATTTATTTAATTTTAAATTAAAAAAAAACATTATTTTTGTAAAACAGCCAGAGTTACTCCTATATGTGATTTTAATCTTTTTCTATATAGCAAAAAAGGGGGAAAAGAATATTCTGTAGTCTTGTGCACGCTATTATGACAGTGATTAATTTAAAAAAAAAAAAGTAAAAACTCTAAAGTTCTAGATGCCACAAGTTTAGTATGGAAAATACAACTGATTGTAAATTGTGATAATTCACTTCTACAATACCATACAGGTAGTGGTGAGGTGAGACTAGGAGCCAATTACTCCTTGGTAATTAGTGGAAACATCTATTGATCAAATGACTATCCCTATCATGTGGCTCTACAAATGGCTGTGAACAAAGAAAGAAATACTAGGGTGAAAAATGGAGGTCATTGCCTTGCCGTTGATAGAGTGCGATTGAGGGATATATATATATATATATATATATGAGATGAAGATGAGAGGTCTTAGTCACTGTATGCAAATTTGAACATCTTCCATTGATATGACTCTTGTGACTAATCATTGTGTACTACTATATTGGAACTTTTTAATAATATATAGAGCATAGGAAATGTTCAATTTTCTTTATTTCCTCCGTTGCAATGGCTGTATTTTTGTAACACAATAAATTAGAATATGGAGTGAGTGTCTATGAAAACAAAATGCAAGCCCCCCCCCCCCCCCCCCAAAAAAAAAAAGCTAAACTTGGAAGCATCTTTCGACTAAACCCCACTATACTATTAACCAACAACTCTTAGAAACAAAAGTCATACTCTTGTCTGCACAGAGATTGTGTAGGGGTATCATTGTTTTGTTAATATTAATAATATTATCATTAATGTGGATGTTCCTAAAATAGACAAGATCTAAATATGAGAGAGAGAGAGAGAGAGAGAGAAGTCTTCTAGCTAATTCATATGATTTTTATTTGTGTTATATTGTTTATAGGCAGCCACTGAATTGTGGATCCAATAGGGTAAATGAAGAAAAGAAAAATGCCCAAATATTCTTGTGATGTAAGAATGGTAAAGGCATAGAGCAGAATTGTTCAAAAAGAGAGGAAAAAGGTTCAGTCGGTGGTTGAAAAGTGCAGGCCCCAAAAAGTCAATTATGGAGACAATGTGGGTGAACATTATGTATTGCCTCACTCAACGCTTCCTCCACCTGTGCTTAGTTGATCCGGTGGCTAATATTGATGCTTTTTAAGTAATATCTCAAATTCAAATCTTATGTATAGAAAAAACAAATATCGAAAAGTTTTTCTTTAAGGGTCCAATCCAGATTAAATCGGATTTAACTGGATCAAAACTGGTTATTAGATACCCGTTGTTTATATATATATATATATATATATATATATATATATATATGTGTGTGTATATATATATAACTCAACCCTCCCTCCACCTTATATTGTATTGCATTCTATCTCAATAATTCAAACATAAATCACCTTTTCCTTATTGTCAATTACCAATTACCACTTCTTTCCTATTATCACTTTGGTTACCATTCATCAAAAGGTAAAAGGTAAAAAAGTCAATAAAATATACCTAATCCAATCCAATGTAATACAATTTCTTTTGGCAAGATATTATCTCTAGAAGAAAGGTACTTGAGCATTTATTTTTTTGGGGGAGGGGGAATTTGTTTGTTTCTACACCTAACATTAATCAAGAAATGGGTACTTAAGTTAGAGGTCTGATATTTCTGTTGCCTACCAAAGAGGTAACTCTTTTGTGAAAGTTTTTCAGACCCTCTCCCTCCTCTCTCACCATCATTTTCTCTTGAAATCTCCCAACCATACATCCCTTTAAGAGTACAATACAGTCTCTCAATCTCTCCTTTTGATTATGTGTGTGTGTGTATGTGTGATTCTTTTCACTTGAAGGAAGGACTCCTCTGCTGCAATTCAAATTCATGTTGAAATTGAATTTGGCATGTCTTTTGCAAATGGTCCAACTTTGACAGCACTGCAACACAAGCTTTAATAATTTTTATGTGGTTGAAAAAACAGGTATCCGTCTTGTCCTCTTTTTCTTCATGCACATTTCAAAATTTTCACAATTAATCTCCTTCATTGGCTTCTATGTTCACCCCTTTTGTCTTCCTCTACACATTTGAATCTTTTTTCTCTTTCCTCAATACAAATCTTGTGTCTATATTATTTCCTTGTTTTTTCCTTTCACAGACAACAATAGTTGAAGAAGCCAAAAAATGGCTGTGAAAGTGGAACTATGCTCAGAGAGTCCTAGTTTAGGAACTAGTCCAAGAATTTCATTCTCTAAGGATCTTGAATCAAATGAGAAAAACCCATTTCGATTGGATTCAGTACCCTTGGATGGTGATTCAGATTTTGAATTCACTGTATGTGATAGCATATCTGGGCAAGAATTTTCATGTTCAGCTGATGAGCTTTTCTCACAAGGCAAAATTCTTCCAACTTGCCAAATAGCTGAAAAAATTAATGCATCCAGACAAGGCCTCGATGACAAGCCTCCAAACCCCACTTCTCTTCCTCCTCTTCCTTCAGCTAGAGATCAATGCTTGAAGAAAGAGAACTTGAAAGACGTCACGGTACCCGAGTCCGAAGAGAAGACTCAACAAGTGAAGTCCTTTTGGGGGTTCAAAAGAAGCAGTAGCATGCATTGTGAGAATGGTTACAAGAGAAGTTTGAGCATATGCGCGTTGCCAATTCTATCAAGGAGCAAGTCAACAGGTTCAGTCTCAAATCCTAAAAGATCACAAAAGCAGCCTTTGATTTCGATGAAATCTTCTACTAGTACTAATACTAGTAATAGTAGTTTTCATTCCTATGCATTGTCTCATAAGTCTGTTCCTAAGAAGACTCATGGAGGAAACTATGGTAATGTTTTGAACATCCCACCTCCATATATTTCTAAAGGCACTGTGAATCTGTTTGGTTTTGGTTCATTTTTTCGCAATGTGAAGGATAAGAACTCCAAGAAATGATTGTACATAGGGACTTTTGCTTGTTTTGACTAAATGGGTGGATTTTTAATCAAGTAGACTTAATGAGTTCTTGGTATCCATTTGTCACTATGGCTCATCTTCAATTTTTGTTACTACTTGTATTATTTATATTAAACATAATACGAGAGTTCATTGTTATGTGTTTTATATATAAAAACAAGCAAAAAAGTATGAGTATTTTACCAAGAAAAATACCATTAATGCTGATAGAAATAACCCAAACTTTGCTAGGTCCGGCTTGGTTACCACAACAATCAATAGCAAGGCATCACATGCGGCAGTAATGATCGACTCTTCAGGACGTAAGGTGTAAGGTATGCACAACATTGTGGATCTAAAAAGTTGGAGCAGTTTTGAGGAGTTGAAAAGATTTCACAGGTTTTGTTAGGGGCAGTTATGCAGTAGAGAGAGAGGGGGGGGGGAGTCATGGGATGTTCATGCATTATCAAGATGTCACAAGCATAGGAGACACATCAACATGTATTCTTTTTTCATGATTGTCCCCATTCTCTTTCTTTTCCCTGATTTTTATTGAATGGATTAGATGGAATGGTTACAATTATTAAGGGCTTGCCTTTTGGGCTTTGTTGTTATGTCACACATTATTATGTGATGGGTAAGCATTTATTTTTTGTCCATTTTTCCAATAATAAATGAAGCTTTTGGCTTTTAGGTTGCTCTTTTGCTTGTTGTAGGGAATGAAATCCAATGTTCTGATTGCAGTTTACTTTCCCTAAAACTTGTCATTTGTTTTAGCTTTTGGTTACCAAACTAAACCATGGACCCTTTTTTGGATTACCATTTCTCTTTCTTATGATATGAACTCTTTAAAATAGACAAATTAGTTCTTTATTAGCCCTGTTGATTTCTTTAATAAAAACACACATGGACACAAATATACCATTATCAGTTCCAATCTATCCATGCCCACGTTTTCCTTTATCACTACTCCTTGTCATGATCATCATCTTTTTGGTAAAACTTGAAGACTCAAATAGTCACATGATTTGGGAGGACCCCCTCTTTGATTTTCTTGTCCTCATGTTAGATTCCTTGATGAAAGTAGTATATGACTGGTCATGGAAACCTCATTCCTTACATTGTCAAATAATGTGCATTATCCACTTGATTGTGTCCTTGTTTTTCTCAATTAACCCATTATTTGGTACATACGCCCATATTTATGTACCTCTTTCCATCATGAATAACTAAACTCTTATCCTTCATATTTGTAATTGAGACTCAAAACTAGTGATTGAGACTTCCACCATTACTAGGGGAAAAAGAAAATACATGGTCCATACTTCAAAAAAATCTCACGCCATTCATAGATGACTAAAATCAATGCTTGAAGCATAAACCACATTAAGATGTACTTGTAGGGACAGCCCGAGTGATAGTGAACTCTTATTCAAATATTTTTTTCGAGATCTAATATTTAAACATTCGTGGACACGTATATTTTTACAATTTTCATAATCCCTATATAACAAAAAAAATAAATAAATAAATCATACTAAAATACTTTAAGAAATTTTGAAATCAAATTGGATGTCAACCAAATAACATACTGTAAAAATAAGAAATTTTAAAAATCAAATTTTGCCAATCTACCAAATCAGAAAGTTCAGGCTATTCTACCAAAAAAAAAAAAAATGAAAGAAAGTTTAGGGGAAGAACCCTGGGAGAAGAGAACAGACAACCTTGTGGACTTTTAGCCACAAACCACAACATTGCAACACTATTTCCCACTTTAACCAATAAAAGAGGGAAATTTGGGACTTGCGTCCAATCTGTTTTTGTTCAACATTTGACTTAACAACATTTTCTCCACATATTTAATCTAAAGATGTGACTTAAAAGTGTCATTCAATGGTTAGGAATCAGTAGATGTTTGATTGACTGGTTGAAACACCCACAATTATGTATTCCAAGTCATTTGATTGTACCCAGTCAAAAGACCCTTTTTTCATTGCTAGGTTGGATGAAATGATAATAACATTTATATAGGCCCCTGATAAAGAACTTCGAATACAATATCTTTTTATGCCTTCACAACCAAACATGCAAAATAACCCACAAAAAATCACAAAGTACTAAGCAAGAACACACAATTACTGGTGCGGTGAAAACTTCCAAGTGAATCAAAAGAAAATGAGATCCTTCACGGTCGAAATCTTTGGGCATATGTAAGTACCCAACAGGTACGATCATGATCATATAAAGTGGTTGGATACCAAATTTGGTACACATTGCGGACCTTAAAAGAAAATCACCACAAAATTTTTTGGAGCCAGAGCTTCTCTTTCGCAATACGCTTTACAAAATGCTCCTACTTCCTCCTATAGATTTGATATACATTTGAAGAAAAGATTAAGGTAGAAAAAATTGAAGAGGAAAAATTGATTTACTGTACAGTATTCACAGACTGAACATGATTATAAGAGACATTTTATTGGTTTGAAGCAGAGCAGTCGGGGATTGTTGCCCCACTTTTGATCACCCGGGTGTTGTATGATCCGCAAAATCCACATTTGTGGTATAACCAATGGAAGCGTGATGTTCCCTTCTTTTCACAGTCATTGCAAAGTATATCCTGGAATTGCAAAATCATAGTTGTGGTCAAGTGGAACAAAGTAGGCAGGAACCAAAACTTTTCAACTTTCTTTCTTTCAATGTACATAACATCGCATCCATCAGATAAATTGGACCATTACCACTGGAAGTGCGAAAAAATCAAGTACCTGACACCGATCCTTGTACTCTTCTGGAAGTTCCTCTGCAGCCAACAAAGCATCAAGCATGCCAAAGTAAACCTGAATAAGTAGATAAAATTTGAATGAATAACAGATGAAGTGTTTACAACTCAAAATTATGCCATTTGGGAGGTTTGAAAAAAGAAATCAATTTAATTTAAACAAGCCCTGGCTCAACACTAAACGTCACCAGAGCCACCCCACTGCAAGTTGGGGGTTATAGATGAAGTGGAAAGGGAAAAACTGGATCTTCAGGTTGTAAATGTATTTTTCTTGTAAATTTCAGAAGTCCTTTTTATACCTTGCATGCTTTGGAGGATCAAGTGAACGAATTTTCATAAACAGAGATTATGGAAAGTTAGATGTGGGGACTTATTTTTCTAAATGAAGTACATGAAGAGATTTACATGGCACATTTGCCATTCACATCTACTTAGTCGACTCAGTAACGCATTAGATGGACTAAAACAAGCAAATTTGGGTTCAGAAACAAGGGTCACTGACATGAAAATGACAATGAATCTTGTACAATAGCCTCAGAACATTTATTTTCTTTAAGTGCATCAACTTTTTGAACCACACAAGGTACAAGATGCTGATCACTGAAAAGACTCATATTCAAGGCCTAACTACAGCCATGCGAGCAGAAGTTTAGACCAAAGCCACTCTTGCAGCATGTACATGTGAAAATAGAGTAGTTCGGCAACAATTTTAAATGAAAAAAGAAAGTAAATGTCAACATACTGATAGAATTTCATTAAAGGCATCAACCTATGCACTAAAAAAACTACTACAGCGAATGCATAAGAAAGAAAGAACTTACTGCCATATCACCCAGAGATTTGCTACAAATTGGACAGATGTAGTGACTGCATGTGTATGCCTACAGATCAAGAATTGTTCATTTAAGTTCACATAGTTCACACTAATTTCTCACATTGAAGTATAAAGAAGATACTGCGATACAGAAACAAATAGGAAACATATGATATAACTTATTGCAGACCTGAAAGCAAGCTGAATGCATGAAATGGCCACAAGGGAGAGCTCTTACTGCAGTGCTTGATGTGAATAAAAAGTCACAGCAGATTGGGCAGTTTGCTTCTAATCCTTTCTCCAGGCATTTGTGATTGACTAACTTCATACCCAAACAACAGTTGCACTTCATGCAATGAAAGTAATCAACTCCAAGACCCTTTCCAAGACGGCATAAGTTGCAAAAGGGACAATGATATACAATCCTGGAATAAAAGAACGCATTTGAAGGAAGTGAATACTGGAAGTCAAAGCTTAAGAAATACAAAAACAAGGTAGGCTTAGATGTAGGAGGTCGGACAAGGGAAGCTTTTGTAATACATATGCAGTATACATATTTTCATAGGATAGATTAGACAAAACACATATGCAGTGTTCTGGTCCATATAATCTTTGCAATATCATTGAACATGCTACTATGATCTTAGACCATTACTCTTTTACAGGAAGAAACAAGAAATCATGATATACATGTTTGCTTAATTTTGACATACATTTCTGTAGGTTAATGTGCCCACGTAGAGGCATTTACCAAAGGTAAGAATTTCAAATCAAGGATAATGGGATAACTTCCATTTATCCCACTAACCTATTATTATTATCTCCCTAATTAGTCTCCCTCTGTCTCTCTCTCTCCAATTGGTGTGTTGTAACCTCTTTCTCAATTGAATGACCTCTCCATTCTTACGTGAGGATGAGTAGAGTGAGATCCAAGTCATTAGAGAATGGCTGGACATTTTCATGTTAATTATTCATGAGACTTGATATGAGAGGTCAAGAGAAATATCGAGGGAACAAGAAATTTTTTAGTAGGAAAATTTCTTCGTCACTATGAATCATCGGATCTAGGATTGTGGTACTGTGACATTGCGGTGATGGTTCGATTAACCTCGTGACCATCATCCCGGCCGCGCGATCCATTCGAGAGACATGCCGTTTGGTTCGATTGATTTTGGAGGCCCTACAATGAGGTATTTACCCAAGATCCCGATCTTTTATTTTTTCGAAAATTTATTCCCTTCCACAGCGCATGTGTAAGATTAATTCCAACATTGGTATCAGAGCTCTCGTTGAATTAATTAAAATAATTTTCGGAATTATTTTTCAGGAATAAAAAATATAGGGAATCAAATTTAGGGTTCAGATCACGAATGAGTTTCGTGAATCCGAGGACACAATGATATTGTCTATGATCTGTAGAGTATGAAAATAATTTTTGTTGAATTTTTAGAGTACATTTAGGGCATGAAAAGTGAGGTTGAAGTTTTTGGTCCAAATATTGACCAAACCTTTAGATCTTAGATCAGTCAAGTTTAAGGACAAACTGATCTAAATAAATGGTTAAAATGTGTTCTACGTGTGCTGATCTACGTTTTGATATATATATTGTGAATTGCCGTCGCCAGAAATTTAGATTTCCAACATTGGCCACGAGGACCGTGACTTTGGGTGTTCGATTCGGAATATTTGAGCTTTAATTCTCCAAAAAATCGAATTAAGATGAATGGAGGAGATCCGAATTGTAAATTCCAATCAAAATCCGCCAGAAAAACAAGTCGGAAATGAGATTTCCGGCAACCGGGTCGAAAGACCCGGTTGCAGACCCATCGGGCAAAGAAGAAAGGCACCAAACCCGCAAGCATGTGCAATGCACACGTGCAGGAGGAGCGTGAGAGCCAGGGTAGCAAGCACGTGAGGTTCATGTGCGCATGAGGCGCGTAAACCGAGTCGGGCGGTACAGGAAGGCCGGTCGCGCACATGCAAGTGCGTGACCCACGCCCCTGCGCGTTTGGCGTGTGCCGACGCACAAGGCGCCTGTGCAGGCACGTGCTAGACGCGCTGCGTGTCTAGAGCATGCGCCAGCCCTTCCCCTGCACGTGCAATGTGTGGGGAGGTGCCGCCGGCGCGTGGCAGCGCGTGTGGTCATCAAGAATTGGAATTTTCCAATTTTATGAGGATCCCACATCCAAAAATGTGACTTTTTGTGGGTTTTTTGTGCCGAATTCTAGTCCGAATGGTGAGATGCAGTCCCGCGTTGTGGTGTATGGTATCCATTGACTCATACGCTCGTCTTGGAGTTTGTACTCAAGTCATTTTGGTCTTGTTGATTCGAAAGGTGCATAAAATTATGAGAATTAAGTATCACAAGTCACTATTGTCACTAAGACTATTTCAAAGATTGTCATATTAGATCTTTGCAAGAGGAATAAAGCTGAATGGTGATAATTACGAGTTTTTATACCGGTAGATTTATTTTGTTCTCAAGGAACAAGATTAATTTGAAATTCTGAGTCATGAGATAGCGGATTCCGGGGAGGGTACCACATCTCAGAGAGACGTGATTATGAGGCATTACGTGTATGGAAGAGGAAAGATGACCAAGTTAGGGCAATCCTCTTAAGCAGCATGCACGATGATGTGATCCCGGTCTATGTGCAATATCCTATAGTTTTGTCGGTTTGGCTCACCCTAAAGAGAGCATTATGGTGCTCTTACGGCTCCTAAGGTGAGGATACTGACTTGTAAGTTTAATAACTTATAAGAAAAAGAGTTGATCATACAATGATGCAATATTTGATGCAAATATCGAGTATGATCGCCGAGTTAGGAAAAGTGAACGAACCTATTCCGGATGTGTTTTTCAAGTACCGGATGCAATCCAATTTTAACTTGATTCATGAAAAATAATGAAAACCTATTTCAAATACGATGAAAGTATTCGTACTTTTATTAATGTGAATAGACATAGTGAGCTTGAGTAGGAGCATTTATAGGCAAGTAGGTCATACTCGGATCATGCTTATGCAGTGAAGTTGAGCAAAGACTCATATGGCACCAAACACAAAAAATGACATAAGCATGAGTAAAAGACTCGAGATTCAGGTAAGAAGAAACCATCTGAGAAATCCAACTACTAAGTATTAAAGCGCAAGAAGGAGTTGGATGAGACCAACTTGAAATACTACATCCGTAGTAGATTTAGTCATTTCGCTCGTAAGTGTGACAAGTGAAAATTATCTCTTCCTTCTTTACGTGGTTTGAAATGCTCACTAATTTCTCTCCTTCATGGATTGTAGACTTATGAGCCATTGACCATGTAGTTCGAGACAAGAGTGCGTATAAAGAGTTCCGCCAAGTGAATTCTCAGATAGGACGATTTACGTGGAGAATGGAGCGTGTGTCGACATCAGAGAGAATGACACTTGCAAGTTGGAATTGCAAAGTTGCCAAACTCTGTATGTTTTTTACGCTCCGGATCTTCGACGGAACTTGATTTCAGCTAAAGATATGTTGTGTTATTTAGAAACTTTATAGTTTCTAATTATTATGACGATTCTTTGATTGGTTCTGCCTTAGTCCATGACGGACTATATGTACTGGATGTAAATCCTTTTAATGGTGTTTCTTGTTATCCTCCTAGGGTGAGAGAGGATGAACTGGTTAGCAGTGAGTGATCTGTAAGGCCCGCTAACCATTTTTGCCTAGATGGCAAAATTATAAGAAAATCATTCGACAATGCAATGAGGGCTGTGACTCCATTGTAGTCGGTTCACTCCAACATCTATGGCCTTATGATTGTGAGAACCCAAAACAGAGTTGTGTACTCTATTAAGTTCATAAACGATTACACGCGTTTCGGTTATATCTATCTGATCTCGCATAAATCTAAGGTATTGAGATGCTTTAAGAGGTTTATTAGCGAGTTTGAAAATCAGTTAGAGTTGAGAGTGGAGACTCAAAATCGATCGAGGGCGCAAGTATTTGTTAGAAGAGCTATGTTTCGAGAAGGGTATTATGAGATAACTGACTATTCCTGTTCCTCAGTGGAGTAGAGTAGCCGTGAGGAGGAATAGGACTTTGTTTGAGACGATGAGATCGATGATGGCGCATGCCAATTTGCTCGTTTCCCAATGGGCTTTGGACAGGGAGATAGTCTGATCTTAGCCATTTGAGATTATGAGATTGTGTCGCATATATTCACGAAGGCTTGCGAGAAATGAAGTGTATCTCTATGCGATACTCAGAACACTCTAAGGGAAATGTGTTCTAGGTGAACATACGAACGATACTGTCACTGAGATTGGGTCTCGTGATACCGAGTTTCTTGGAAATGATTTCCCTATGAGAGGTGAAATCGATTGGGACTTTACCTTCTATAAGATGGATGAACCTAGTGGCTTAGCTGAACCTAGCAGCGGGACCTAAGAATCCATTACAAATCTTGGTTCTAGTGGGAGCGATCCATCAAGAGGTGAAAAGGTCTTCCCTCCTCGTAAGAGTAGTTGACGCGTACCTAACCGTTGTTTCCCGATTGAGAAAGAGTCTCTCATTGTGACTCTTGAAGATGATGAGAAATCTTAAACAATTCTAGAGGCTCTTGAGGGTTTTCTGAGAAGGATCATTAGTTAAAGGCCATGGATGAGAGGAGTTGATGAAAATCAACGGGATCTGGGATTTAGTTGATTTGCCTGAAAGTAATAAGGCCATTGGGAACAAGTGGATTCTCAAGATTAAAAGAAAGACCGACGGATCAATGGAGAGGTATAAGGCTCGTCTGATAACCAGGGGGGTTACACAGACTGAGGGTGAGATTACCTCGATCTGTTTACTTTTAGCGATTGTTGCGGATATGGATCTGAAGTGACACCAGATAGACGTTGAGACTGTCTTCCGAAGTGAGAGTTTGGATGAAAAGATCTATAAGGAACAGCCATTTGGCTTTATTCCTGTAGATATGGATAATAAAGTCTATCGACTTCGGAAGCCAGCGTACGACTTTAATCATCAATCCAAGCAAAGGCACTTAAGATTTCACGAGGAAGTGATATCTCACGGTTTCGTGATGATCGAGGAGGATCATTGCGAATACGTTATACGTCTTTCTGACTCTTTTGTAATCATGTCCTTATGTGAATAACATTCTATTGACCGGAAACAATAGAGAGTATCTGATGACAATGATGACGTGATCGTTGTCGAGTTTTGATATGAAGAACATGGGTGAAACTCAGTTTTTCCTCAAAGTTAAGATCCAGAGGGATCGCTCGAGACAGGTGTTAACTCTTTTGCAGGAGTCTAACATCAAGGGAGTTCTCGAGCGCTTCGAGAAGAACGATTACAACCCTATAGATACTCCTATCGCTAAAATATTAAAACCTAAGTCTTTGACATGTGCCCTAAGACTCAAGAAAGGACAAGGGAGAAAAGTAGAATCCCTTGTACCAGTGCAGTGAGTAGTCTAATGTACACAGTGTTGCGTACACGACCAGACATTTGTTTTGTCGTCAGTTTGATTAGTAGATATCAATCAAATCGTAAAAGGAATCACTGGAGAGCAGTGAAAGGAATTCAGAGATATCTCGAGTGAACTGCGGACCTCTCCTTATGTAACGGAGGAGATGATTTGCGTCTCGTTGAATATTCAGACGCCGACTGAGGTGATGATTTGAATAGACACAAATCGACAGGTTTTGTAAGAAACTTGTGTATCTCTATCTACGATAGAGGCTAAGCTTATAGCATGCTCAGCAGCAATTCAGAAGAGTATTTGGCTCCGAAAATTTTCGGATAACCTAAGGATTGTGACAAATAGTAAGAGGCCAGTGATGATTTATTGTGAAAATCAGGTCACCATTGACCATACTTGAAACCCTAAGTATCACAATAGGACCAAACACATTGATATCTAATACAACTTGATAAGAGATATCATTGACAAGAGTGACGTGACAATTAAATACACTACTATACAGCGTGGTGAATGATCCTTTCACTATACCCATTGTGAGAGATTCTTATATGAGATATAGAAATCATTGGGTTTACCTGTATTTTTGACATTTCTCACTTTATACTAGTACTTATTGTGCTTTATATATATATATATATATATATATATATATATATATATATGACATGTGCACTATTTAGTCACAAGTTTATTTAAGACACTATTTTAGTTGTCATATATATTTTGTGATTTATTGTGATAAATGATGTTAGGCAGACATGGTCGACTCTCTCACACGAGCGACCACCTCCAACTCTGAGTGAGCAAAGATGAGACGGTTTCTAATTGTAAGAGATTTTGAGAGTAATCCTGCTAGAACAGAAGTCGCCCTAATACGTGTTCAGGATGAGATCATATACGATATGACCGACATAGATATACCCACATCCATATTACCTATAAGTAGTCAGATCTGAAATCTCATAGATCACCAACGACTAGTGATATTATCTCTGAGACACTCTCTCTAAGATCTCTGAGTAAAGTTTTATGTATAAATTAAGTCTTATACCTGCACAATATTAGAGAAATCTAGCATATGCCCTTTTCAGAGATGAGGGAATAACACTGTAACACACGTTTCAAACCGCGTGTGCAAAGACGACAGGGGATAATGGGAGCATTATTTAAGATATTGAAATGATTTAGATCCCCGTTCCCACTGTATGAGACCCAAGATCCATTAGGAAGGATCTCTTGTACCCTTATCACTTTCGACTGTTTCTAGAAATCTTGATTCAGTGATACTATTTTAGTCTGTTTACCAATTGCCCAAAAGATAAATTGAGCTCTAAGGGACAGGTCTAGTAAAGCAGCTGAATTAAGGCTAATAGATTCGAGTTTGGGAAAAGAAAAACCAATCGACATTACATCATTGTATTATATTCACCGGCTAGCCTATTATGTCTGTTCATGTTGGGATGTAAGCATAATAGTAGATACACAATCAAATAATTATTAAGGATTATTTTCAATGAGGAAAATAGCTCAATAGATGTAATTAGTCTTGAATCTAGGGTGCAGCGAGTTCTTTTTGGTACTAACAATGGTTTCTCGGTCATCCTAACAGGTGTATCGAAAGACTTTTGCTTGCAGGTACACTCGCCGGTCGCATGGCACCCAATCCTATATGAAGATCCAGCAGGGTGATGTAAAAGATCGCATGAGTTGTAAACTTGTGATGGACGTAAATTGCCCTCGTGTGCAAGTGAGAGATGTAGATTAATATACCCACGTAGGGGCATTTCCCAAAGGTAAGAATTTCAAATTAAGGAAAATAGGATAATTTCCATTTATCCCACTAACCAATTATTATTATCTCCCTAATTAGTCTCCCTCTCTCTCTCTCTCCAATTGGTGTGTTGTAACCTCTTTCTCAATTGAATGACCTCTCGATTCTTACGTGAGGATGAGTAGAGTGAGATCCAAACCATTAGAGAATAGTTGGACATTTTTATGTTAATTATTCATGAGACTTGAGATGAGAGGTCAAGAGAAATATCAAGAGAATAAGAAATTTTTGAGTAGGAAAATTTCTTCATCACTACGAATCATCGGATTTAGGACTGTGGTGCTGTGACATTGCGGTAATGGTTCAATTAACCTTGTGACCATCATCCCGTCCACGTGATCCGTTCGAGGGATGTCGTTTGGTTCGATTGATTTTGGATGCCCTACATTGAGGTATTTACCCTAAATCTCAATCTTTTATTTTTCCAAAAATTTATTCCCTTCCGCTGCGCATGTGTAAGATTAATTCCAACAATTTCAATTTCTATGGATCTACATAAACATGGACATACAAATATGCCAACATGGCTTGGCTTTTTGCCACTACATAAAGCAAGTTCAGGCAAGGGGAATAAAAGCAATGGGTATGAGTTTTCATATGAGGCATTAAACGGGCTTCCCCATGAAGATACAGAATGTGCACCACCTTTAGACGTATATTTTGATAGCAGGATATCCATAAACAAAGTAACATCAAGGACATTTCCTCAGTGGTTCACTTCCAAAAAATTTCCAAGTTAGCAAGAAAAAAGGAATTCAGCAATAAAGTCATCACATGAAACCATAAACAAAGTGGAAAAGAACTGCTATGGAAATGGTTGAGATGTGATCTTTTCATAGCAGTGTATGAGTGCTGTGATCAAGGACATGTTGAACAGAGACTTCACCCCATTCCCTTCTTAGAAGTATCCATACAACATGGGCCTTGGATGATTGACTAGTAGCTATTCCATCCAAGAAATTAAAAAATAAAATAAAATAAAATACAGAGTAGAGTGAAATATCTACAAAGATGCAAAAGCTTCATAAGGGATTTTTTTCCTAGTATTATTATAATATTTTTTTCATGATTAGAAGCTTCAGATAGATGGGGTTTTAAAAAATTTGAAGCCTTAAGAACAAATGGGAAAGCAAGTGATCACAAAGCCTAATCTAACAGAAATATAGGTTTAAGAGTTTTAGGAACTTAGTAATTTAGTGAGTTTCTATTTCAGTCATGCAATTTTTCAAGTCATCCCATCAGCATGAAGTGACACAGAATTTTGCCTGTTATTAATGCCCTTGGACACCTGCACAACATTTTTGAGGATGCTATTCTTTCTCCTCAAACTCTTGGAGTGTCATCACCACCACCACCATACCATAATAATATGATTTTGCAGCGAATTGTGGGGTGAAAATTACATAAACAATGCCATTATTTTATCTGTAGATATGGTTAGTAATTTCTACTTGGTAAACACTAAAATTTTAAACTCATATTAATTATTGCATGTCCACGTTGTGTCTTACACTGCATATTTTACTTGTGCTGTGTCATTGTGTATATGTAGCTCATGTCCTATGTTCAAACCAGAGTTCATCCTAGTACGTTAGATTAAAAGTCTTTAAGTCGTACTAAAATTTTTTATTACCACCCTTAAATTCATCTCAAGTCATACAAAATTTTTATTACCACCCTTAAATTCCTGCTTGAGCACAATCGTAGGTACCTATCATCATCCTCTTTTCTTCAATTCTTAGTGTTAAAGGTAGCATTTGGTACCAGATTAAGATTAGAGAGGAAAAGCATAAAGAGGCAATGTTCTCAAATTATTTATGTTGAATATGCTCATTAACACTTGGGTAACCATTACCCCTCTATAATTTAATCAATATTTTTCTCTCTCTAAAAATCAATTTATTTCATATTTTCTCACCCTAAACACATTTTATTTTTATTTTTCTCTCTAAAAGAATGAGATATAATTTTTTTTCCTCTTTCAAACTAATCAAATTAATTTTCTCTATCTAAAATAATTAAATTATTTCAAAATTTATCTCTTTAATCACATTAATTTTAAATTTTCCCTAGAAAAATTCAATTCAATTTTTTTTCTCTCTAAAATTAAACACATTAGTTTTAACTTTTTTATTAAAAAAAAAAAAATCAGTTAAATTCAAATTTTATCTCTTTAACTATATCTGTTTTGGGATTTCTATCACTAAAAAACCCAAGAATAGTTTTTTTCTCTCTAAAACTACACTCGTCAATTGTCTCTCAAAAAGTAATTTGATTTACATTCTCTAAACTCAATGGACTTAAATTTTCTCCTCTCTAAAATACCAAATTCATTTTTCCTCTCTCTAAAACCAAGCATATTAATTTTTTCTCTAAAATATTGTAATATTATCTCTTTAAATGCATTGGTTTTAAATTTTCCCTGTTAAAGAGTCAAGTTTTCTCATTTTAAAAATCAATTTAATTTATTTCTATCTCTAAACATACTAGCCTTTATATTTCTCTTGCGAAAAACACAAATTTAGTTTTTTATTATCTGAAATAAAACATATTAATTTAATATATTGTTTTATTCTAGAGGGGGCAATGCTTTTAACCCCTTCAAAAATGGATATGCTTTTACCCCCATTTGGGAATGCTTTTATCCCCTCCGTAATATATCCATCTTGAATTTCACATATTAAACATGGAAAAATAGTTTAAAAGGTTATCAAGGTAATTGTAAAGCCATTCTACCCCATTGCAAACGTTAAAGTCCAATGGAGAAATCAAATAAGACAATTATTAAAATATATATAAAAAAAAAAAATGCAAGCTCAAACTTACTATACCTTTCATCATCAAAAAATTTGCAGATATTGCAGTAGTACTTTGCCATTGCAAATCCATTACATGCAGGTGTAACACAATTTGGTCCAACAGTTTGAATCTCTAGGCAGCGCATACACATCATTTCTGATGTTGCCTTTCTGAAAAACATTGATAACAAGTATCAGAAATAACAGAACTGCAACCTGTAGTTCAGAGACCCAATTAGGAAAATCACCTGTCCATTGTGTGATCGCTCACATTGTCATGACAGAATCTGCATGTAAACAACTTGCCACAGCAAGCAGCAAGGAGTTTGCAGTTTCTTTTGTAGTGCTCACATCCATAGACTTGCTTCTCTGGATCTCGAAATGAAGGTGAGCGTCCAGGTACATCTTCATTCAAAGTAACCCCACCCACTTCTTGAGGTAACATCTGCTGAGCAGCTATCCATCGACTGAAATAAAATGTGCATGAGATCTTTAGAAGTACACCAACTAAAATTCATAATATATCAGTTTAAGCCACAAAAAATGAATGGCACCCCATTTGATTATGCACTAGGTACCAAGAATGGCAATTGTTTTAATTAAGCTGATAGCGGTTCATCATCAGTGTGAATCACCTAGTCATCAGGTTTTGGACAAGATATGCTTTTCTCCGTGGATCAAGAGAGGAATCACGATAAACCTTTCTAATCTCTGACTCAAGCTCATTTTGATTCATCCGGAATATATCTTTCCAACCAGGCTTGAACATCTGATCACTCTGGTCCAGGCTCTCCAACGAATCAGTCCCTACAAGTGAACAATTAGATGTAACATAGCAATTTTATGATTATAACCACAAAAGATTACATTCAGATAAAACAAAATGAGCTATATGTCAGAATATCTCATTATATTATTGGCGTATTAACTTAGACACCAATTAACAACATTTTCTTGTCCCAGCCTATGTCAAACAACAGTGCAGTTTCCAATTAGTGTCTCATGGGTTTTATGAAATCCTTGCATAATAAATACCTTTCTGAGAAGTAGTACCAGCTGATTCATCACCCTGTACTGATGGAGTTCCTTTCCAGCACTCATTCAACCACTCATTGAACATGGTATTCTTTGCTGCATGTTTCCATGTATCCATCATTTTATTTTGTTCATCTTCAGTTAGCGCAGAAGTCACCCAAGGCAACATTGACTGGAGCACCTCAGCGCCTGTGGTTCCGATTATGCGGCCAACAATCTTGTCTTGCTCCTCCACAGAAAAGTGCCAGCCAAATAATGGCCACAGCTCAAGCTCTTCCCTATAGATATGCTGATCAAGAGTGACTCTAACAGATTTACACATGCCTTGTAGTTTTGTGGCTTGTGCATCGTATTTCTTCTCACAGTCGTCATTAGGCCCAGTGGGAGAGTCAATTTCCATTTTTGTTGGGTCTTCCTTAAAGGACACCTTTCTCAATTTTTCATGAAGTTGCGATAGCTCGGAAAGATCACATGAAATATCTTCAAATAGTTTCTCTTCCTGCTGATGGTCTAGTGTATATGAGTGACTCACATTATGAAGTGCCTCCTTGGATTCCAGAGCTGGAAAAACTATTTCATCTTCAGCATTGCTATGTGCTCTTTGTAGACCCCATAAGAGATGAAACCTTCCAATGAACTGTCTAAGGAATGTCTCATTGCATTCATTTAGCTTTCCAGATTCAACATCTAAATATTCCAAATCTTTGCGTATGGCCTTATGGAACTTAAATATTGCATCAATTGGGCATGCTGCAGATTCTGTATTAACAGGACCATTGTCTATTTCCCAGTTAAAAAGGCTGGAATTAAGTGAAGGAGAAGAAGTGCTGAAAGACAATGAACGAAAGGGCTTCACTGTTGAAAGAGAACTTAATGCCAGACTACCAGTAGTTACTCCTAAGCATGGGACATGGCAAGACTGATCACTGCAAGATGGCTTCTGGACATTTGCAACCTCCGAAAGGTTGGTTGCTTGGTTACTCTTAGATGCAAGGCTAGCATTTTGTTCGACAAGCATTGTGACTTCATCTTCATTGACTAAGTTTGGTCTGTCCGCTATAGAATATGCAGGAGCACATATGCAGTATGGCCGAACCAAGGCTTCTTCAATATCAGTAAGTTTGTCCACTGAACAGCAACCAATCGCACTTGAAGACAAGCACACACCCTGGTTTCGTCCTTTGCAAGCCCAGCCAGAAAAAAGTGTTACCAAAGCAGTATCGGATGGAGGAGCTGGATGAAAGAAACCATGAATGATTAAAACTGATATATATACTGCATATAACAACAATTAAGACTCATAAGATATTGAATGAAATTATAACCTGCTAAATGCATATTTTTAAGGAAATCTTTAGCTTCTTCTTCACTTAATGATCCCACCAGCCATGGTAAGACACACTCGATCAATTTCAAGGGCATCATGCACAAGCTCTGGTACAACAGTTGCCGCTGTTTTCTGAAACTAAAATGTCTTCTAGCAAGTGGAAGGACCTAAATACAAGGCATATTCAGCACAAGGCCTGAAGGGATTAAAGGAAAGCTTGATAATACAAGTGCAAGTCATGGACATCAAAATGCACACAGAAAATAAATAAAGCCAAAGCTTCTTATACCATCTCAATCAGAGAGGAGGATAATACATGAACTTTAATCTACTAATGACATCATTTTCTAACTCAGTCCCCATAGACTTCTATAGACAACATAGCCCCACCAAGAATAAGTTCTCAATTTCTCATAAAAACAAATGGCCTGTACCAGAGATTATCTTTAACATTACTTGATTACAAGTCACCAAACATCCTTCTGCACACCACAAGGATAAAATGAAAAAGCTGACCTGAGATTCTTCATTTTGGAAGTGCCTCTGAATAGTCTCCATTATTTGATCAGCATGTAAGCATAACTTTACATTGAACTCTGCAACAGATGTAGAGTTTGCACCTACAGCTTGAATACTTTTGATCAAGAGCCTGAAGTTGTTAAGTTGATTTTCTTCTTCAGCATGCTCCTGAAAGAAAGATATTTCTTCATCAACTGCTGGGAATATGATTTTGTCCTCTGCAATACTGCAGCAAGAATAACAAATTGTGTACAGTTACCCATGAAGAAATTAGATACTGAGCTGAGCATAACACAACATAAGGCATTTTGTTGCTATTTTTGCTGATGTAGATTAAAGAGACTAAGGTAGAATTAAAAGAGAGAGATTACAGAAGAAGAAGGAGAGAGAGAGAGAGAGGAAACTATCATAAGCTTTGGCTCCTGAAGAATAGATGGTGTCACCCAAACAAGTTTTATCATTTGACCAGTTGACCAAGGGCGAGCAGGTAGCACGTGATTTGGCATACGTAGTGGTAGCACTAGCATGTCCTTGATTGTCAAACAAAGAAAGCTTAATCCAACAAGTTCAGGGACAAAGAAAACCCATTCTTTACAATGACAAATGTAATGGAAAGATACTTGTATAAGAGATAATTAAATGGAAGACTTGGAAGTAAACCCATAGAAGAATCTGCAGCATCAGCTCATAAGATAACCATTAGACTATGAAGTGCTGGACTTTGAAACCGAAGCTGTGTCCACCTTAAACACCATGCAATATATGAGACTTGCCTGGCACGTGCCCAATATATGTCACTTTATCCCAGTGTTTAATACTTGTATTACATACTCAAGAAAACCTTAAATAGTCATTCAAGATGCCACTGGGATGCTCTTGTTCTTTCAGATGTTTATAGGAGTCTCTTGCTTTATGGAAAATCATAATAGAAATTATACAGATGGCAACATGATATGTTCAAATTAGGGGCACTGCCAGAAATTTATTTTATCGGGGGCGAAGTACAACATGCATGACATTGTGACATGGGCATTATAAGCTTTTGGAAATAAACAACATTTTTAAGAACTTTATTGGCATTTTTAAGATTTTTAGCGACTTTTGTATGATTTTTAATGGCAGAGACTTTTAGCGGCTTCTAAAATGCTGTAAAAGTGTACACATTATTTTTTTTTTCAAAATTTCAGGGGGGCTCATATCTTTTGTCCGTGTGTCATAGTCCTAGAGCAATGGAATGACATCGTATGGCTCAAATTCAAAACATTAAGATGTTAAAAGAAAACAAGAATCGTCAATTTTACTGATTAAGCATGGATATGGAGAAATTAATACCTGTGGAAGATGCAAACTTCTGCAATAAATTGCAACCTTTGATTGAATGCTGATATATTACAGAAATCTCCAGAAAGCTGTATCTTTCTTGCCTCACCAGCTATCTCAGTCAACTCTCTTCTGATTGCATTATGCCAGTGCAATATTTCATTTATTGGATGTGGCTCACTTGAATCAGAAACATCAGTGCTTGACTCCAGCTTTTTTCTTTTCCCAGAGTTAAAAGACTGGCATGCGCATTGTACACTCTCCAATTGATGCTTTAATGTGGCAGTGCCAGAATTAATGCAACAGCTAGAATTGATATCATCTCCATTTTCAAATATATCAGCATCCTTTCTCCCATTCATCCAGCTAAAAATAACCTTCCATTAATGAAGCAATTATCAAGAATAAGCATTTGTGGAAGAACAATTCAATGAAAGCCCATATACACAATTTACCTGCTGAAGAAGCTTCTCTTCTGGAACTATCTTGTGTAAACATCTAAGCATATCTTGATATTCATCACGTGAAATAGATGATGCAATCCATGGAAGGAACTCAGCCATCATATTCACTGGAATGCTGCAGAAAAATTGCCAGACTAATGACGCCTGTTCTTTAAAAGAGTATTTCTCCTTTAGCAGGGGAAAGACCTGCCCTATAAGAAGAGATATCAGCATAATTCATGATATTTAATCAGAAAAGCATATTGGGAAAAGAAACAGATGACAATTGTATACATGGAAAGTAGGAGGGTTGCAAAATGAACTGGCATGTTTCTATCAAAATCCCTATGTTAATGGCTCCTTCAAGCTTTCTAAGAATACCAAGCAAGCCAAGCCTGAACATGTTTCTTAGGCACAACTATGAAATGTACAGAACTTGAGCAAACATAAGGCTCTGTTCTCACGTGTCTGTGTGCAATTATGTAATGATCCATAAAGAACAGAGACGGACACAAGAAACAAATCAGAATGATAGAAAAGAAACAAAACAGAGCAACAGTGCAGACATACAAGACAAGACAAGGCATAGAAACTACCAAAAGACGCAAGAAATAAATGTTTAAAACCTAGTGTTCCCATGTCTAGTCATCTTGATAGTGTGACCAAGCTGGGATAATTCCAAAGGTTAAAGTTGATTGTGGATTACAACTACTAACTATTATTTCCATTCTAGTTATACAATTTGAGCTTTCCAGAAAGAAAGATATATACCATTCTGATTTTCATTATTATTCATTTAAAACCCATCAGCTAGCCAAAATAGATTACATCCTCACTTTTTTTCATAGTAAATTAGTATTAGATACAAGGGAGAATATACATAGGGCCTAAGGATGGGAAACCTCAAAGCCAAAAAAAAGTAGGGGTCAAGAGCAAATGCCAATGAAGGACCACATTCCAATCCCTCTTCAAATCCCCTCCAGCTATAATCTGTAAAGACTCCTAAAACACAAGGCTAAAGAGATGCATAAAAAACAATATTGTCCCAAAGAGAGAGGGACCAATAGTCTAATTTTTAAAGATTCTAGCATTGCGTTCCCTCTACACAGAAATAACAATAAGAGCACATTTCTAAAGAAAAGACAAATCTTTCTGCCACCAAAATCTCTAAACTTGACAAAAACAAATCAAATAGATTTATCAAACAAATCCACCGTTGTCATAAATAGTGAAGGGATAGTTTCACATCTCTCAAGCTACAAAGCAATGTAGAAATAAGCGATCTCTAGTTTTAGCATCTTTATGGAACATAATACATTTTAGATTTTAAATGGAGAAAAATCTAAAAATCGGAGTCAATCAATTTAACCTCCCTTCTTGATTGCCATAGGGACCAACAAGTGATACCAGAGCAAGTGCTTTATCTCCAAAAAGTGTTCACTTTCGAGCCAAAGATCCAGTAGCATCAAAGTTAACTTCTGGCCAATCCACCAATAGGACTCCATACTTTGATAGAGTGAATTTTCCCATTGGAAGTGTAGGATGGAAACCTTTATTCAAGCCGCCGATTATGAGGCATGGGAAGTCATAACCTCTAGAAATTTAGATGTTAAATATCCTAAGTAGCAGAGGATGATAAGAGAAAGATTTTAATAAACTCTAGGAAAAAGCATCAACTCTTATATGTTATTTCTCCCACAGAATTTAACCTTGTTTCTTCCACTTGGAAAGACCTTTGCAAATGCAGATCTTATCAGAAAATTCTGTGAGTTCTTCCTAGAACTTGGGATGCAAAAAAGACAGCAATAGAAGAAACCCAAGATCTATCCAAATTGTCACAGAATGAGTTGGGAGGAAAACTCATGTCTTATTAAGCAGATTTCTTCCATGTTGCTGAGAATGAAAGCAAGAGAAAGCTGATTGCATTTGCAGCAAAGAAGAAAGAAGAATCTGAGATGAAAAATCCAGCAATGAGGAAGTGAACGTGTTGGCAAAAAGACTGTCTTGAGTCATTAAAAAGAGAGATAAAATGTTTAACAAATTTAAGAACACTAATATCTCTCAAAAGCTCGATGATGCAGGAAAAAACAGAAAAATGAAGGAAAAGAAATATGAAATTATCTATTACGACAGCAAAAAATCTGGACATATCAAGTATAAGTGTCCTTTTCTACTAAAAAAACTCTAAAAATTCAAGAAGAAAGGAAAGGCTATGATGGCAACCTGGAGTGAAGAAGAGGACACAGACTCTGACTCAGAATCTGAACAATCAGAAAATGCAAAAGAAGCACACTTTTGTCTCATGGCAAAATCTCAGCTCAATTCTGAAACTGAACTTGATCTTTTTGCAGAAATTAATAGAATGTTAAGAGTTGTTTCAAAACTAAAATGTAGGAATTTTGATTTGGAAAATGAAAAAAAATATATTTTGAAACAAACAAACTCAGTTTTGAATCTGAATTAAATGTTGTAAAAAAAAAAAAAAAAAAAAAAAAAAAAAAAAAAAAAAGAAAGAAAGAAAGAAAATATTGCCTTAAAAGATGAAATCAACAAATTGAAAACAATGGTAGAAAAACTGTCTATGTTCGTTAAAAACACCTTCCAAAAATTTTATAAAAATGATGAAAAATTGACTATACTTCATGCAATTCAAAGAAAAGATTTTTCTAAGAGGGGTTTAGGCTATTAGAATGGAAATGTATCAGTTTCACAAATTAAAAGAACTATTTTTATGAAAGAAGCAAAAAAGGGGGCAAAACATAAAAACACGGACCGTAGATTTCAAGCATAGAAGCAGTGGTCATAGAAACACAGTTTCTAGTGATAGAACAAATTATGAAACAATTTATTTTCACAAAAATTTCAAAATTTTTTCTAAAAATAAAAAAAATCTAATTTTTTAAATATAAAATATAGATATAGGGATAATTTTCTAAAAATGGAAAACAATTTTTCATACTATTATTATTATAAAGATGGTCATATTACAAAATTTTGTTTTTTAATATTGAACATGCTTAGTGAAAAACAAGATAAATACAATATAGGTACAAGATTGTTTTTTAGAGGACCCAAACTTGTTTGATTCCTAAATATAGCTGATGCACTACTTTATTATGCACGAACTTGAGGCAAAAATCAAAGGAAAATGGTATGTGAATAGTGGATATTCAAGACACGTGATGGGAGACATCTCATTGTTCAAAGAGCTAGAAAAGAAAGATCATGGAGTTGTGATCTTTGATTATAATAAGTAAGAAAAGATCATTGGCAAAGGCACCATCAGTATAAATTCTAAATATATTAAATATGTTTTATTTGTAGATAAATTGATGCATAATCTTTTAAGTGTGAGTCAATTGTGTGACATGGACTATGATGTGTTATTCAAAAGAAATAAATGCAATGTCTTTATTGGTGAAACACAAGAAAAGACTTTTAAAGAAAGTAGGATAGAAAATGTTTATATGGTAGATTCAACAATTTTAAATAATCTAAAGGAAAATTGGTTGATGTCCATAAACAATGACATCTTTACATGGCATTAAAAATTAAGTCATATTAATTTTAAACAATTAGAAAATTTGTCTAAGAAAAATTTAATAAAGGCTACCAAAAATAACTCTAAAGGAATATATAAATTATGACACATGTTCACTAAATAAACAAGTAAAATTATCATTTAAAAATCAAGATTATATCTCAATATCTAGATCTTTAGAAATTTTATATATGGATCTTTTGGACCTGTTAGAAAACTAAATTTATGAGAAAATAAATATGGCCTAATAATTGTAAATAACTTTTCTAAGTTTACTTGGATATTGTTTCTAGGAAATAAGAATGAAACTTCCGAGTATTTTAAAACTTTTGCTAAGAAAATTCAAAGTGAAAAAAGTTTTAAAATAGTCAATTTATGAACAGACCATGGAAAAAAATTTGACAACATTGAATTTTTAGAATATTATAATAAAAAGAGAATTAATCAAAATTTCTGGGCTCCTTATACACCTCAACAAAATGGAGTGGTAAAATGTAAGAACAAAACAATTTAAAAAATGACTAAAACTATGTTAAATAATAGTGGCGTAAGAAATGGACCGAAAGTGCTTCTATGAAATGTTATATAATTAATAGAGTTTATCTTAGACATATGACCAATAAAAACCCTATGAAATTTTTAAAGGTAAAAAAATCTAGTGGTTCATATTTTTACACATTCGGTTGCACATGTTACATTTTAAAAAATAATTTAAACAACCCTAGATAAATTTGATAAGAAAGCTATAAAAGGAATTTTTCTAGGCTATTCATTAAATCGTAAAACATTTAGAGTGTTTAATAAAAAATCTAAGATTGTAGAAAAAACAATTAATGTCAGTTTCATGAAAATGAATTTCAAAACTTAAAAAATGAAGAAAATAATGAAAATACAAAAATACAAAAACTCCTCTGTGAAAGTGATACATATAGAAGATTTAATAAAACATAGAGATAGACCGTTGAAAACTTGAATGTAATGTATTCGTAAAAACATGATAATTATGAATTTAGTTGAAGAGATGATTCTAGATAGGAATAAGTGGTGTAGAACCTGCACAAACTAAATCAATCTTTTCTTTCTTTTTTTTTTCTCCTTCCTCGCTATTTGTCTCTCATATGACCGACCCCAAATTTTGGAATAGAAGACCTAGATTGTTGTTATTGTTGAAAGTGATAAAAATAAAGATTTAGAAATTGAAAATGAATCTAAAGAAGAGGTCATTAAATATCAGAAAATTTTATCTAGTCATTCACAAGATAATATATTCGTGATATAGATAAAGGCAGAAGAACTAAATCAAATTATAGAAATTCAAAGAATCAATTTGTATTTTTGTCAAGCATAGAATAAAAAATAAAAGTTTGATAGAAACAATGTAAGATGAACTAAATCAATTTAAAAAAAATAAGGTACGGTCTTAGGTTCTTAAACCAAATGATAAATCTATAATTGGAATAAAATGAGTTTTTAGAAATAAAATGGATGAAAATCAAAATATTGTAAAAAAAATAAAGCTAGATTAGTTGCAAAAGGATATTCATAACAAGAAAAAATAGATTATGATAAAACATTTACACTGATAGTTCGGTTAAAAGCAATTAGGTTACTGAGCCTATGCATGCTTTAAAAATTTTAAATTATTTCAAATGAATGTAAAAAGTGCTTTTTTGGATACTAATATAAAAGAAAAAGTATATGTTAGTCAACCCCCAGAATTTATAGAAAATTATGTTTATAAATTACAAAAAATAATATATGTTTTAAAACAAACACCTAGGGCATGGTATGAGAAGTTAAGTAATTTTCTTTCGAAAAATAATTTTAAGAAATGAAATATTGATACTACTTTGTTTATTAAACATGTTGATAATGATATTTTGGTTATACAAATTTATATTGATGATATTATTTTTGGTAGTACTAATGAATACTTATATGATAATTTTAGTAATATGATGAAAAGTAAATTTGAAATGTTTATGATAGGTGAATTAATTTTTTTTTTTTTAAGATTTGCAAATTAAACAAACACCCAAAAGAATTTTTATTAGTCAAGAAAAATATGCAACAGAGTTAATTAAAAAATTTTGTATGAAAAATTCAAAACATGTTAGTACTCAAATATCTATCTCTATTAAGCTAGATTTAGATAAAAAAGGAAAAAAAATATAAATTAAATACTTTATAGAAGCATTATAGAATTTTTGTTATATTTGATCACTTCACGTGCCAATATTTTATATAGTGCATGTTTATGTGCTAAATTTCAAAATAAACTCAATGACTTACATTTAAAAGTCACAAAAAAATTTTGAAATATGTAGCGGGTACCTATAATCTAAGGATTTGGTATCTAAGAAATTTAAATTTTAAATTAATTACATATTTGGACGCTGACTATGTCGGATGTAAAATTGAACGGAAAAGTATCTTAGGTACTAATCAATTTTTAGGAAATAGGATTGTAAACTGGGTATCTAAAAAGCAAAATTCAGTTGTTTTATCCTCGATTAAGTTAGAATATGTGTCAACAGAAAGTTGTTATGTTCAATTCTTATAGTTAAAACAGCTAAAAGATTATGAGTTGAATTATAAGAAAATATTGATAAAATTTGATAATACAAGTGTTATATGTCTTATCAAAAATCTCATAAATCATTTTAGGTCTAAAGACATAAAATTTAGACACGATTTTATAAGAGATCATGTTTTGAATGGAGATGTGTTAGAATGTGTTGAAACTAAAAATCAATTGACGAATATTTTTACAAAATCCTTAGATAGAAAAAGGTTTGCATTCATTAGAAATGAAATTAGAGTTTGTTTTCCCTTTTAGAAAGAGAAAATATATTAATAAAAAGAAAGTGTTATAGAAGCGTGGGTAGAAGCAAGAATTGGTTCTATGTTCTGTCTATTTTTATATGAATTTTTATGTACAGCTAGTTCTATCTTAATGAAACTATGTTTCTTTTCTGTCTTTCAATAAATGTCTGCAATTTTTGAATTTAAATTTAAAGTTTCTTATTTTTTATGAAACAAAAAAGTGGAGATAGAGAAAATATTTAAAAAAAAATGGTGAAGGGAGAGATAACAAAATATTCATTTATTCATTAATAGAGGGAGAGCATGAATGCTCAAGATCATTCGTTCATAAGCAAATTGTTTTCAATTTTTTATGGTTTTGTTGTCATAAAGAGAAAAAATTGTTAGCGAATGATAATATTTTGATGATTTATGTTACTAATCAATTTACTAAGTGTGTAAATTTTTAAAATATTAATTTAAGTTGAGGTTCTATAAAATTTTTTATGAAAACAACAGTTGCATAGAAAATGCTGGCATAGAAGATGCTTTTATGGGTAGAAGAAATCAAAAATCTCAAATAAGGGGTAGATGATGAACTGTTGTGATTTTAGTTCAATTTCAAGACCTAACTCAGCTAATTAAGTACAAACTGGGAGCTGTACTTAATCCTTAAATATGTTTAAATGGGTTAATCAAGATCAAACTAATTGGAAGATTTAAATCCAAGTTTTTATTGAAGGTAAAGCTAAAATTCAAAATTTGAAGTACTTTTCCAGAAGATAAAGGCTGATTTTCAGGTGTTGTTCTCTCATCTGTTACTTCTCCAACAACCCACCATTTTCAAATTTGAAAATATCAAATTAAAGAGGGATTGTTAATGTTTAAATTCAAATATTTACATAGATAAAAATCAGAGCATAAGGTGGAGAAAATCAACCACAAAATCAGCAATTTAACTAGATTTTTACAATAATAAAAGTTGGCTGGAAAATCATATTTGCAGCCTTAAATCTTCTCAATAGTGTCCTAGGATTTATAGTTCAATAAATAGAGAATATTCAGTATCTTTTACAAAATCATTTTGATACTTTGAGAGTGAGATATTCGGTCTGAAAGTTGGCTACTTGAATGGCCTGTGAATCTGTCTGCTGAAGTCTCTTTGAGATTATTTTGTACATGTTTATGTTTGTAATGTCTCACAAGTTTGGAGAAAGTGTGAGAAACACTTTATTGGGGGAGGTAGGCTAATTGGATGAGAATTAAAACCACCTTTTTGTTGGACTAAGCCATCTTCAAGAGGGGAAAATGTAGATTGCCAACAAAGAAAAATTGTACTCATATTTGTAACTCTCTTCACATAGTAGAAACTATTGCTAGACCCTAACTTGCTGAGCTGGAAGAGTAGACGTAAGTATAAAGTTGAACCACTATAAATCGGGCTTATTTTCTTCTCTTACTTTTATTTTTCCTACACATTTGCATACATTTTTGGCTCTAGGATTACTTAAGTTAGTCGAAGACTAATCTAAGCCTTTTTAAGATTATTTTAGATTTGAAGTGGAGAAAAATCTAAAATTAGAGTCAATCAATTCAACCTCCTTCTTCATTTGCCATAGGGACCAAAAAACACAAATATCCAACCAGCAGATTGAAAAGGCCTCTGTTTTTGTAACAAATCATTTGTTAAACGCCATAGAGAGAGGGGGGAAAATTGTCCTTAACTTTGGGGGGAACCTCCTTCTTTCCAATGAAATGGTAAAGGGAAAAGAGACGGTGCAGAGAAGGCAAATAATATGATTAGAAAAGGACTTGCAAGAGAAAGTTCCTGAAACATCAAGGCTCCAAACTCTAGTATCAAGGAGATTGGGAGGGTTAATTTCCTTGAAGCAATCTCTCTTCAACCGGTACTAGTTGAAATAAAAGAAATTTCCATATTTGTTTCATGAGAAATGCGAAACGAAAAAGGAAAAAAAAATAAGGATTCCACCTCTATTCTCTTAGCTAGGAAATAAATAATTCTTTTTTTCTTTCTATTTTAGGGTCCCATTGAAAAAAGAACAAACTCTAAAATAGTGAATTTGATGCAATAAGGGAGGAAAACTCTATAGCATCTCTATCATTACATCCTTACCTGATCTAAATAAGATTATAATGTGAGCAAAACATCAATGATATTACCTGCTCCTCTTCTTTTAACAAATGCTGGTTTACTGATGTTCGAAGGGCGCCAGTACAAGATGCCAACTCTCTTAGAAAATCTTCACCATTAGGGTTAGTAGAATTTAGCAGATCAAATAAATGATCAAATAGGTCACTTTCACCCTTATGTTCCAGGGAGTAAGTCTGTGCAACATTCTTTACACGAATATCAAGGGCTGGGAAGATAACCTGCCAGATTCCAAAACCACAGGGTCATGACTATTGGTCAGAACAAGGATTAGATACAATTCTCACGCAATATGTTGCTTCAAAAAATAAGGTAATTTTCTTTTACTCTGCATTATATAAGTGATTTCAATAAATCCAACCAACTAGGAAAATACATAGCTACCAACTTAAGTTTCGGGCAAGTTGATTGCTTGTGCTGGTTTTGCGAGTCACTAGCATTTCCCCAATCAGAATATCTAGTCCAAATATTCTGATTAGTGGTGTACATGTTCTTAACTTCACAAGTAGGAGAGAAATAGGGGCTTTCCAATCCACTTGCAACTTGGTATTTTTTTCCTTTTTTAGCCATTGAAGATTTTATTTGCTCGTAAGCTATCACATACCACCAGTCCAGCAAGTTCTTTTAGCATTTAACTTATGCAACATAAGGTTTATTCCAGCCTCTGCAGCGTGAGACTTCAATGCAAGTTCTGTCTGTGTGTCAACACCATTTTTCATACCGCACTCCCTAATGCTTAGTTAATGTTTATTGAATGTACCACAACTCATCATTTTCTATTATTTTTCTTACAGGTGATAAATCAGGGGTACTATGAGTCATCTTTGCTAAAAATTACAGACAAGTGGATATTTAAATATTTATTAGTGTCAAACTTAGATGGAAATCATGATGAGATCAATATTTGAGTAACTAAGACATCATTTATTTTTGTGTTTAAAATATTTGCTATCTAAAACCATTTAGAGGATATAGAAATTTTATTTGCATTACAATAAGATAAAAAAATTATTTTCAATTGCATCACATTATCATGTCTTTTCTTATGTCTGCATCGATGCTTCATGGGTACCACCACCATGTCTATGCACCCAATTTTTTTTTCCCCCTTGGTAAATTTTGATGGTGAGGAAGACTTGAATCCAGTCTGAGTCCAAGGGGTGGGAGAAGGTATCTACAATAATATGAAGAGGCCTTTGGTGTACATGGTACCTACTTGCTGTATAGGTGGGTGAAATCATACCCCTGGTCGGCCAAACAATAGATAGATGCTCCACAGAAGAACATGCAGTAAAAAGAAATGTCAAGCATACTTTGCAAAGCAAACAATCCTTAAGGAAATTGATCAGAGAATCAGCATTAACTCAAGTAATTTTTGCTTTTTCTAGGATTTCCTTATAAGAGTTTATCAAATCACTGTCTGTTTTAGATTAAACCCAATAAAATGTGCCTCAATAATATATGGTGGCATTACAAAATTGAGGTGATCACTAGTGCAATGGCCTAGCAAACAACTTGACTGGGACCAAGTCCAACAAATTTATCCTAGATGATTCAAGTCTTGTTTAGCTGGTCCAGTCAATATCCTACAAGGCAATCCACAAGTTATACAAAAAGAAGAAGAAATATTACTTCAAACTGGTCGGGAATTCCCAAAGACAAAACATTTCTGATCCATGCCCAGCACACACAAGTTGCAAAGCTCGTAACATCCATGGGGAAATAACATAAGTTGGAAGGAAAGACTTCAGAGGGCCCAAGTAAGCTTCACTCTCCAAGGCCAACAAGCCTCTGAAGATTCTAGGAGGAGATCTTAAGGGTATCCTCCAGAAGAATAAGGAATGCTGGTAGAAGGCTAGGCCAAGGTTGTGTGTGTTTCCTGGAAAATATTCTCCATAGGGAAAATGTTTTCAAGAAATATATTTACTAAGAAAAATTTTATTGTTTGAAAATTTTAATTATTCAAAATTTTCCTTAAAAAACTGCTATTATTACCAAAATTGCAACTTTCCACCTTTTCTCGTGCTCAGAACTACCATACAAGAAAATTTTCCCAGATGTATCTTCCCTAATAGTAATACCCTTTTAGGAAATATTCATCCAGATTTGAGCAGATTTCCAACTTTTTATTTTATTTTATTTTATTTTCCCTTTCAAGGATTTCTGGGAAACAAACACAACCTAATGGATTTGGAACAAAGCTACCTATGTGCCCTGGAACCCTGAGAGGCTCAAGAAATGGAAATGTTCCAGTGTCACCAAAACACGCCCTCAAGGCATTGCTTCAATACATTGGATGAGAGGAGTCATGTCCTTTTATGGGCATTAAATACCATTACCAACTCATCTTCCACAGTCTCAAGTGAAACAATTTGGAAGTGCTGGGGTCATTGATCAAACTGGAAAATCACCGATGCAGACAAAAGGTATTTTTGTTCCAGAGTGGATAAACTAAGGTTGGTAATTTCTTTCCCTATAAATTGACATGGAAAAAACTGTTGCATTGAGTAATCCAAAACATAAATCAGCATGTTATCCCAAAACATAAATTAGCATGCTGGAATAAAGTATTTACCGCTGACCCTTTAGGCAACCAAGATTTAACCACAATTAATAGCTAAAGGTATGAAAATTATACACCGAAGAGAAAATGGTGCTACCTTCATGAATTCATCTTACTGCTATTTGTTATAGTAAGAGAAGCACTTTTGGTGTACAATTAAGTCCTGGAGATATTTTCTAGGATAAAGATAACCCTAATTCAAACATCAGCACAGAAAAGGGGGGAAAAACCAAAATTACCTACTTATAACTTTCTCTAACTTCCCTTTACTATTGTGGTTAAAAAAAAAGGGTAGTTCAATACCTCAAGTATTTATAAACTTAATGCATTTGGATTATCAAATGACAAATTTAACCTTTTTGCAAACTTATATCCTCAACAACAGCCAATCTCAAGAGCCCTTTCATTTGACAATGCAAATTCACTGACATTTGAAAAGCCTTTTCCAGCCCAAAGAAAATACTTGTCACAAATCATATTATTCTAGAATTTCTGGCCCAAATTGAGTAACATAGAAATGCAAATACGTATGTATTACTAATTTGTTGCATTGCACCTCTAAGTTCAAGTATTTGATAAAAATGTGGCAACCCTTTTGTATTGTAATTGTCAACAATATGACCTTCAACCAGTTCTTCAGTGGAAAAATTCAAATGGGCTCGTACAAAATTTTACAAAAATTTTGACCATAAAAATTCAAGTTCGTTTCTCTATTATCATTTACCCAATAAGGAAATGAATATCTAGGATTTTTTATCATTTCCCCTTCCTCTCCTGTCTGTTCAATACAAGGTTTCTGCAAACAAGTGTCTACATTTGCCCAAAAAGGCAAGGTGACGAGAGAGAGAGAGAGAGAGAGAGAGAGAACAAATGGGTTTTCTGCAAACAAGAGTCTTCATGAGTTAACAAAAACAAAAAGGAAAGAAAAAGAGTGAAGGTTTTTCCCAATTGAATCCCATAACTCTGCAGTTAAGAAAACAAAAATTCCACCTTGAAGTGGCCACCAATATGACATCGTTGACCATATGCCTCTTTAATCCTTCATATGCACATTTGCTTTCTATTGCAGTGTTCTTCATACAACAAAGTGAGGGACAGAGAGTCCAAACTACTCTTTGTATCACAAATATTGCACCTCACATCCCCTTCTTTCTATGATTTCCATAACTTCTAAGATTTATCTTGAACACTAGATGCTACACACGATGTAAGACCAAAACCTAAACCCACAAAAAAAAAAAAAAAAAAAAAAAAAAAAATCGATGCTTTAGATTTTTCGGTATTTCACACTTTTTATTCATAAACTCTACTGCAATCTTGCATATCTTTCGATAAGCACAAGGGGGAAAATGTCCGAATTCAACTACTTATCTATCAACAATGATAAGTGACAGCCTAATCTTCAACCTCTCTCTCTCTCTCTCTCTCACACACACACACACTCTCTCTCTCAACACAACACAATCAACAATGAAATTGAAAATGTAAACTAAATGCAAGAAATAAAAATCATTTCCAAAATTAAGGGAACACCTCGTCTTCAGCATTGGAATGGTGCTTGTAAATGGATCGAAGAAAGTGGTAGCGATTAATTAGAGGACGAATATCAGCTTTGTGACCTGTCGCGAAGGCCAAAGCGTCCTTGTGAAGGGCGTCCAGCTCTGTTTTAATGGCCTTGTGGAAGAACATGAAGATTAAAATCGGCGACTTTAGGGCCGTTGAAGACGACAACGATGACTCTAAGCCGCCGTTTATCGAGCTCGAAGATAGAACCGACACTCCGTCACCGGCTGCCGTTGAACCGCCGTCTGCTAAGGGCTTCGCCATTCAGACTCTCTCTCTCTCTCTCTCTCTCTCTCTCACTCTCTCCCTCTCTCTCTCTCTCTCTCTCTCTCTCCCAACACAGTTCTGTTTGTCTTTCTTCCGGCTCTCTTTTCTCTCTCTTTTGGAGCTATTTTTCCAGGCTCGATATGGATTTATAATTGACTTTGTGCCACGTGGAAGGAATGGCCACTGGTGTAATTGGTGATGTCACAAGGGCTTTTTGGCACGTGATTGGCTCGTGACAAAAACGGGTGGAGACTTGTTTGATGGTTTTTTACTGGTCAGATGGGCAGACGCAGACAAGGGTCGATTGTAACTCATAATAAGAGATAATTCCATAGCAGATTAATCATTTCAATAAATTAATTATCACATATCATTTAATAAAATAATAATTAAAACCAACTTGTGTCTTTTTTCCAATAATTCCATAATAGATAATAAGAAAATTGACATTTTTTTATATTAATAGTGTATTTATAACCTAAAAATATAAATAAATTTTTATTATCTGGATTAAATACAATCCAAGCAGTTTAATATTATTTTTTATTATTTTTATTTTTATTTTTGTTGAAAAATATCAACATGTGTGAGAAACACTTGTTAAGCAACATTTATCAAAAATATTTTACCTGAAAAGCATATTTTGGTATTACTTTATCTAAAATTGTTAATATATATATATATATGATCTCATTTGCTTTTGCTTATGATATAGGTTTATAATTATTTATCAAAAATATAGTAATTTTTAAGAGCTAGCATGGCATGGAGGCACTCATTAATAGGAAGACACCATCTTTTCATTTTTGATATTTTTTGCATACGTCATAATTATACTTTAAGCACAATAAATGGGAACTAAATTAATTTAACAAATTCTAAAAAGATTAAAATTAAACCATAAAGTCCCTTCCCAATTATATAATATTCAATAAAATACACCATCTATTCCACTTCAAATGACAATTCTTTTTTCCACTTCAAGTACCATTTCAGAAACTTAAGAAAATATTAATATTTTTTAAAATACTCTTATCTCTTATTATTCTCTTGTTTTTCACTAAATGTTCAATTTCAGCATGCCATAAAATTGACTTTTTAAATTGTAATTTAGTAATTAATGTTACTTTTTAGAAATTATATTTATTTAATTATTTCTTTAATATTTATTTAATAATTTTAAAAAATATTTAAAATATAGAATAGGGTTAATATAATAATAACTATATATCTAATGAGCCATGAGCACAACCCTAATATAGATTTTTGTCATACTCAAAAGACAAAAGTAACCTCATCATTGGTTCATGAAAAGGTGTAGAATGCCACAAGTGATTTATCTAATGATTTTTTTTTTTTTTTTTTGTCCGCAATAACGTTGCTTTCTCAATTTATTCTTCATTAGAAATTTATACATATATTTTTCCTACGAAAATGATATGTTTCGTTAAATGTCATAATCCGGAAAAACGTCAAAGCCACCGTTCCGGCATGATGCTTGTCATAAGCTGATTGCCATCTGTTTAGCACATGTTTTTCCGAGACTAACCCAATGGTAGGATATGGACTACACAATCCCTATTCTTTTTTCTTTTTTTTGGTATTTCTATCTGGTATCCGGAGTTTAACCCTAATTAATTTGGATCGACCTACTGTTGGACTCATTTAAGGGGTGAGATCTTATTTTTTCCATTCTTATAGAGACTCGAACCAGAATACATGATTAAGAGATGAGACACCCTTCCTACCACACCAATATTACTTTGATTCATAATTCTTATTTATTTTTATTTTATAAATTATTGATATTCGATAATCACAATACAATTGATTAAAATTAATCTATAACAAATTAAAAACTTAAAAAATAAAATTCTACCAATATATATATTTGATATACATAAAAATCAAATTCAAAAACTTATTTAAAAAAAATCAATATCTAATCAACAAACTAACAAAATCGATACACATTCGCTTCTTCAGGTCTCATCACTTCTCTTCCATATCAATGCACCTAACTGCCTTAATTATTATAAACTCGAACACGTTTACTTGATGGAAATTGTCAACTGCACCATCATGAGTTTGTAACTCTTCGTATGCTAAGGGCAAGTGCCCATTTGAAATTTTCGAAAGTTATGAAACATTTGTGTAAATACTGTATTTGCTAATTTTTTTTAAAGGATAGTCTTCACTAATTTTTATTAATTACTTTTCAGTGTATAAAATTTTTATCACAATGTTATCTCTCTTCTTCTTTGCTTATTAAAGTAAATAAGGCTCAGAGTAAGTAATCGAAATTTGTTAGCAATTAACTTTGACAAAATGTTAGGAAGTGTTTTGGGGGATTTTAATAATAAAAGTAGCATTTTTTAATAAAATAAATATAATTTTTCCAAAGGCTTTTTTAAATAAATAAATAAAATCCCAATCTCTGTTTTTTTTTTTTTGGAGGGCTAATAGATAATAAGAAAAGTCCAAATTAGAAATTTAAAATTATGACTTGTGGGTCAATGTCGAGCCCCTTGGCTTTAAGCTCAAAAAAGAATATTAACCCCAAATTGGACCTATTCAAATTAAATAGAAATATGATCTGTTGGCGAACCAATACCAACTGAGGAATCAGCTGCTTTTCACCTTTTCTTTATAAGCTTTACTCTTTTTAAATTCCAAAGCAACCTTTCTCCCTTGGAAAAGCCAAAATAAATAAAAAAAAAAAAATTATTGCTTAAACAATTGAAGCTTAATTCAGTGGTCATCGATACAAAGGGCAAAAGCCGCCATCCACTGATTAATCAAGAGATAATAAATATTTGGTGCCTTTTTTATTTTTCAAATATTATTAAATAATTGAAGGTTGGGAAAAATTGCTTGAATCTGGTACATGAGATCTCTAATCGGAGATGTATATAGCAGTATTATCAATAAGTTATAACTCAATTGTCACCGTCACCTTCTTTTTAAAGATTTTGAATTCGAATTATATATATATATATATATATATGTATATATAAAGGAGATATGGTATATAAAATAGATTCGGAGCACAAGTTAAAAAAGAAAACCAAAAAATAGGACTAGTGTAAAACTATGATTTTTAACTAATAATTCATAATATAAATTTAAGGAGGGCGAATTTTGATATAACAGTAGAGTTGTTTTTTTGGTGATCTTAAGATTACATATTCGAAATGTAAAAATAGTTTTTTTGAAAAAATGTAAGAGAAATATTACGTATATATACGTCCACCCTCCCCTCACACTAAGTTGGGGAACACTTTGTGTACTAGTAAGTTCTTTAATTCATAATATGAATTCATACTTGGAATTTGTATTTTTAGTATTTTCCCAAATCAAATTCCTCATCTATCAAGAGTAGTAGATTTATGAAAAACTAAAAATAAAATTTTAAAACACTTAAAAGTGTAACAATTGACTAATAATGGAGTTTGGAATCCTCAGAATTCAAGATATGTTCCTTAACCCTAACATAATATAGATCAAACCTCTACTATTTTAGAACAAAGTGATGGAAGTATACTCTATGATCTGAAATTCGATTTCTGTTATAACCAAACAGACAAAGTGATGGAAGTATCAATACTGAATTCTTAAGCGATTATTTTTTTTTTCAACCTAAACTCTCTATTTCTACCCCTTCTCATACTTCAAAATAAGGTTACATAGAGTCAATTTTTCAATTACTATTTATAAACCTAATTATGTGAGAACTGATGATGATAATTTATCTCATGTTTCACTTTCTGGGTTACAAAATACTGATTTTAATACTATATCTAAATTAAATATGATTTCAACTATCATTACTACTGATAAAAAAATATTTGAGAAATAAATTTAATAGGCCAGAAAATTTATGAGATAAAACCATATTTGCCTCAAGTTTTGATAAAGAAGAGCATAATCAAATAGAGAAATTTATTGTAATGAATTAATTTTTTTTGTTACACGAAATTGGAACCCTGGATCACATGATTGAGAGAGAGGGTTGTGACCTGTCTCCTTGGAGACTACAATGAATTAAATCTCAAATAACTACACCTTCTTCAGTTGATAATAAATATATTTTTGCAAATAATACCATATATAAAACATAGTTTTTATTTTCTCAAAAAAAAAAAAGTTGTTTCTTTACATTGTTCTTTAGATGAAATAGTTATTACTTACAGAAATAATGAAATTCTTGTCTCTCCTTTTAAATTTACATCTATTCTTGTTGATAAATAACACACTTTCTGATTATTTAATAAAATAGAATCTCAAATAACACACTTTTTTTTTCTCTAATAGAACAATCAAGTATTTCGAACCTACAAAACTTATATTCAGATCCTTTGATATTTTTCTGGATCATCCTCCTCATACTATTTATAAAATTGAAACTTTTGATATGTTCTATGTTGTTCTTCTAAATTACTAAACAAACTATATCTCTTAATTGAGACATATATATATTTTTTGTTACATAACGATTTGAATCCTAAATTTCAAAATTGGGGAAAGGGATTATGACCACTATTCACTAGACTGTCCCATTGCAGACCTCTTAATTGAGATTAAAAAACTATTCAATTATTTTCAAAAGAAACACTTTTAAAACAGCACGAAAATATAAATATGTTCAAATTGCTAATAAATGATCTCTTTCTAAATTAGAATCAGATATTTCTATTTTCTAATATCTTCGAGATGTTAAATATGGACACTTTCATAACTCTCTTGTAGCTAGGAATCTGTATTATACAGGGCCTTCACCATTTTATTTTTTTTTTTGTGGGAAATAGATTGTGAATCTCTCAGTATTAGAAAAAGGGCCTTCAGCTACAGAAATTACCGACGGATAAAAATCAATCGCTATTAGAGACGGATTTGCGACGGATTACTGATAGAAAAATCAGCGACGGATTTAGCGACGGAAATTTTCCGTCGCTAAATCCGTCGCTAATTTTAGCGACGGAAATTTTCTATCGCTAAATCCATCGCTAAAACTTTTTCGGGTAAATTTGCAACGGATTTAGCGACGAAAAATTTTCGTCCCTAATTTTCCATCGCTAATCTGTCGCTAAAAGTTAAAAAAAAATGTGTTTTTGTTAAATATAATTTTTTTTTGTTTTTATTAAATATAATTTGTATTTTTATTAAATATAATTTGTATTTTTATTAAATATAATTTTATTTTTATTAAATATAATTTTATATTTTTATTAAATATAATTTTGTATTTTTATTAAATATAATTTTATGTTTTTGTTAAATATAATTTTTTGTTTTTATTAAATATAATTTTACTTTTTATTAAATATAATTTTATATTTTTATTAAATATAATTTGTATTTTTATTAAATATAATTTTGTATTTTTATTAAATCTAATTTTTTGTTTTTATTAAATATAATTTTTTATTTTTATTAAATATAATTTTTATTTTTATTAAATATAATTTTATTTTTTCTTTAAATATAATTTTATTTTTTTGTTAAATATAATTTTTTGTTTTTATTAAATATAATTTTGTATTTTTATTAAATATAATTTTGTATTTTTATTAAATATAAATTTGTATTTTTATTAAATATAAATTTGTATTTTTATTAAATATAATTTTTTGTTTTTCTTAAATATAATTTTGTATTTTTATTAAATATAATTTTTTTGTTTTTATTAAATATAATTTTGTATTTTTATTAAATATAATTTTATTTTTTTATTAAATATAATTTTTTATTTTTATTAAATATAATTTTTATTTTTATTAAATATAATTTTATTTTTTTATTACATATAATTTTTATTTTAATTAAATATAATTTTGTATTTTTATTAGATATTATTTTTTGTTTTTTAAATATAATTTTATGTTTTTATTAAATAAAATTTTATATTTTTATTAAATAAGTGAACTGTATTTTTAATATTAAGAGTTACAAATAAAATATAGAAGTATAAAAAAAATAAACTAATAACACAAATGTAATGGTGGTATGGTGGTTAAGGTTCTCAAATTCCTTCTCTCACACCCGGGTTCGAACCCGAGTGAGAGTATATTTTCAATGCATTTTCATCACATTTAAGGTACGGGTGGACGGGCAGGCAGGCGGGCTGGCTGGAGTCCAGATGGGCCATAGGCAGGCGATTTTGGGTATTTGGGTTTACTGTTGTTACTCATATCAGTGACGGATTAACGACGGAAATTTTTCGTCGCTAAAAAATTCATCGCTAAAAAATTCATCGCTGATCATTCGCTAAAATTAGCGATGTGATTTTTAGCGACGAAAAAATCCGTCACTGAATTTCTGTCGCTGAAACCGTGTTTTCTGATAGTGTCTTTGCAAAAATTTTATTTGATTGAATGCCATATTGCTAATGATAACTTAACACAATGAACATTTGGCTCAACACTGACCAACGTGATTAAGAGTTAAAGACCTAGAGTAATTTCGAACGTAGTTTGAAAAATCTTATCTTGACTCAATTTATCGAATTTATCTCTATTTATCTTATTTTACTCATCATATTTTTAATTAAAATAAACAATTTTGATATAAAATATAGAATTTTATACTTAAAAATCAAATTTCTCCATGAAAGTTATTAAAATATGTATAACAAACTTTGCCATTTCCAAGCAAACCATTGGCATAAAAAAGAATATTAAAATTTCCTTCCATTTATTATAGATATAGCCCCCTTTTTGACTAAAATAAGAATATAAAGTACACAACACAATATAAAGGCTCGTTCATGAGCTTATAACATCCAATCAAACCCTATATGTTGTTGATGGCAATATAAAGTTAAAGAAAATGATATTTTTACTTTTTATTATTTGTTTTCTATTGACAGTACTTTACAAAATTATTAAATTATTCCACCCTTTTCATATAAAATTAGTAAAACTAATTGGCATAACAATCGAAGGTCTGTTTGGGTACAGTTTTATATATAAGTTAAAAAGTTAATAAATTTCTAATTTTTTTTTAAATAAGTATTTTTGGTGCAAGTGCCAAACCCATGTGTGGCACCCATTTTTGATTAAATTATTTCATGATCTTCATATTATAATTAATCCACTGCAAGAAATAGACACTACCAGAAAACACGGCTTCAGCGACGGATTTTTCCATCACTGATACCCAAATTTCCGTCACTTTAGCGACGGAAAATCAGCGACGGATTTTTCCGTCGCTGAAAGTCACATCGCTAATTTTAGCGAAGAATCAATGATGGATTTTTTAGCGATGGAATTTTTCCATCGCTAATTACCGAAGGATTGTTTTAGCGACGAAAAATTCCGTCGCTAAATCCGTCGCTAATTTTATTTTAGAATTTTCAAATTACCGACGGATTAGTAATGAAAAATTTCCGTTGCTAATCCGTCGGTGAAATTAGTAAGACCAAACCCAAATGCCGGAAGGGAAGCTGGACGTTCGACCCACCCACCCGCCTGCCCGACCCGCTTCCACCACCATCCAGAACCCGTCCCGCCCGCGTAAATGTGCTGAAAATGTTCTGAAAATATGCTCTCCCCCAAGTTCGAACCCGGGTGTGAGAGAGAAAACTTGAGAGTCTTAACCACCATGCCACCATTACATTTGTGTTATTGGTTTATTTGTTTTTTATTTCTATACTTTATTTATAACTCTCAATATTAAAAATACAATACTCTTATTTAATAAAAATATAAAATTTTATTTAATAAAAATATAAAATTATATTTAAAAAACAAAAAATTATATCTAATAAAAATACAAAATTATATTTAATAAAAATACAAAATTATATTTAATAAAAAACACATAATTATATTCAATAAAAATACAAAATTATATTTAATAAAAACAAAAAATTATATTTAATAAAAAAATAAAATTATATTTAATAAAAATACAAAATTAAATTTAATAAAAAAATAAAATTATATTTAATAAAAACAAAAATTATATTTAATAAAAATACAAAATTATATTTAATAAAAACAAAAAATTATATTTAATAAAAATACAAAATTATATTTAATAAAAATAAAAAGTTATATTTAATAAAAAATAAAATTATATTTAATAAAAATAAAAAATTATATTTAATAAAAATAGAAATTATATTTAATAAAAAATAAAAATATATTTAATAAAACTACAAAATAATATTTAATAAAAATAAAAAAGTTATATTTAATAAAAAATAAAATTATATTTAATAAAAATGCAAAATTATATTTAATAAAAATAGAAATTATATTTAATAAAAAATAAAAATATATTTAATAAAAATACAAAATTATATTTAATAAAAATACAAAATTATATTTAATAAAAACCAAAAATATATTCAATAAAAAAAATTCAGACCTATTAGCGATGGATTTTTTCCGTCGCTAATCCGTCTCTAATAGGTCCGAATTTTTTTCTTTCAGCGACGGAATTTTTTCCGACGGAATTTTTTCGTCACTAATTCCGTCGCTAATAGGTCCAATTTTTTTTTTGTTTCAGCGACGGATTAGTGATGGAATTTTTCGTCATTAATTTTTCTGTCGTTGTTTCGTCGTAATTTTGTTTTTAATTAGCGACGGATAACTATCCGTCGCTAATTTCCATCGCTGAAGCCGTGTTTTCTGGTAGTGAGAAGCTTTTCCATAAAAAATTTATATCTACGTTGGAGATGTTCTTTATACATCCAAGAATTCATTTGAAAATATAATGCAATAGTTTTTCTCTAGGTTGCACTCAAATAAAAATTGAGAAATAAAAATAGATATGAAATGATATGGAAACGACATTTTATAAAAATACAAAAAATAAAAACACTAGAAAACACATACACTACAATATTAAAGCCCAATGTGGATGGTGACTTTTATTATTGGTGAGTTTTAATGACGGTATTTTATGATCTATAGAGACACTTTTTGAAAATATCATTGGGAAATGTATACATTATCCGATAGTTTATAATTGTCTATCAGAAGAAATTTATCAATCATCAGTGAAGTAGCAAAACCGTTTGTAGAAAACGATGTTCAATATTGATGGTAATTACTTGCGGTCCCTAAATGTAATAGTGTTTAGAGACGATTTGAAAATAATATCTATATAACTCTTCTATACTATCTATTTAACAATACCGTTTGCATAAATTCTTTATCTATGCTAACAGATATATTTTACCATATATAAATGTCATCTACCATTTAGACGGTTATCACTTGTAATCAATAAATGTGACAACCTTTACTAACGATTTGAAAAAAAAGTTTCTATAAGAGTTTTCTTTACTAACGGATAAACATTCCATTTGCATAAATCTATACCTATAATAACTTATATATTGCACTGTTTGTAAAAGGAATGTTCAATTATGACGGTTATTAGTTGTCATCAGTAAATGTGACACTATATAATACAAGTTGTAATTTTATGATAATTTATGGTAAAGTTATGATAACTAGTAGTAATATAGTGATAATTAAAATTATGGTAAATTTAGAATAACTAGTAGTAATATTATAGTAATATAGTGGTAACTTAAATTACAGTAAGTTTAGAATAACTAGTAGTAATATAATGGTAACTAATAGTAATATAGTAGTAACTAATAATAAATAGTGGTAATTTAAATTGTGATAAGTTTATGATAACTAGTAATGTGGTAACTAATAGTAATATGGTGGTAATTTAAATTGTGGTAACTTTACGATAATTAGTAGTAATATAGTGGTAATTAATAGTAATATAGTGGTAACTTAAATTGTGATAAATTTAGAATAAATAGTAGTAATATAATGATAACTAATAGTAATATAATGGTAACTTAAATTGTGATAAATTTAGAATAATTAGTAATAATATAGTGGTAATTTAAATTGTGGTAAGTTTACTATAACTAGTATCAATATAATAGTAATTTAAATTGTGGAAAGTTTCTGATAACTAATAGTAATATAGCGATAACTCATAGTAATATAGTGATAACTTAAAACATATAAACAAATACAATGATTATCTTAAAATTTTAAAAAAATATATTTGTTTTTTTCTTTAGTCCTACCCCCTTTCTTTTATTGGCATTCAGAATCTCTAATTCAATTTATTCAAATTTTTTGATAATATTAATTTTATGATTTTTTTCATTTATTGGAAATTGATCCTACTATAATCAATAAGGTATGTTCTATGATTTTTCCATTTTTTCGGGTAAGTAAGGTGGTAACCATTTTTTCCATTTATCAAAAAATTATTTAAAAATTTTTGTTTTGCCTTTTTACAAATAATTTATAAAATCTTAAATTAAATATTTAATTATTTATATAAAATATGGTAAGTGAGTAATAAGTGTAGTTGAAATATTATTATACATTGGAGTTACGATATCTATGGTAGTAAGTGATGGTAAGATTACGATAACTGGTGGTGAGTCGCAGTATATCGCCTGTTATCATTATATTACCACTAGTTATCACAAATTTATCATTAATTATCATTATATTTCACTTTGATAAATAATAATATTACCAAACTATATTACCACTAGATATCACAAACTTATCACAAGTTATCAAAATATTAATTATCAATATTAGTAGTTTAAATAATATAACATAATATCTAATATTAGTAAATATATAAAATTAGTAATTATCATGATAATTGTTACATAATGTAGTGCTATAATGTGACATTATGACAATTCATTGACTAATTGGATTAATTGTTATATTATGTTACATAATGCAGTGTTATAATATAAAATTATGATAATTCATTGACTAATTGGATATTATAACCAATTGTTACATAATATAGTATTACAATATAATATGATATTACGATATTATGATATTATGACTATCACATGTTAGTAATTTAATGGTATAATTGACATTATGTTACATAAGATAATTAATTATCAATATTAATAATTTAAATAATATTACATGATATCTAATATTAATAATTATATATTTTAATTATCAATATTATATTCAATGAAAAAAAAAGAATCTTCTACAATGAGCCTTTTCATGTGTGAAACAAAAAAAAAACACAAAATAGAAATCTAAAGTGTGTAATGAAAAGACAGGTAGGTAAAAAATAAAAGAATGAAAAAAAAATGGGAAAATTTATTGGGAAACAAAAGGCTGAAAAAATAGTGGGTTTTGAAAATTCTTTTGTGAAAATTAGGGGGCCATATGATTAAAATCAAATACATTATTAGAATAGTTTTCATGATAAATGTGGCACCTTTAGGGACTATTTGAAAATAGTCTCTATTGTGCCATTAACTATGGCAAGTTGCAAGAGATAATCTGGACAATTGGTGTAAGTTATTATAACAAGTGTGGTAAATTCGTGATAACATGTAGTAAAAGGTGGTAAGATTAGGATTAATAGTAAGGTTGCAAAACTATAAATGAGTAATAACTAATGATATGTGTGGTAATATTATTATATATTGGAATAAAATATTGTAACCTTATTCATAATTAATTATTAGTAGCATATGGTAATGCATGGTTTTGCCTATTAGCATTATTAAATAGATATAGATTATAGAGAGAAAAATGTTAGAGGTGACATTTTTACATGATATAGTAATTGTTACATGATTTAGTAAAATAATGTGGTGTTACAATCTAACACTATGACAATTCATTGATCAATTGTTACATGACATAGTAATTGTTATATGATATAGTATTACAATATGATATTATGACAATTCACACATTAGTAATTTAATAGTATATAATGACATTATGTTACATAACGTAATTAATTATCAATATTTGCAATTTAAATAATGTTACATGATTTTCAATATTGATAATTACTAATATTAATAATTACATAAAATTAGTAATTATCAATATTAGTTATATAATTTAATTATCAATATTATATAATTTTACATAATGTAATATTAATTATCAATGTCCAATAACTTCTCCCAATTCTGTTTAAGTTAAAATGACATCCAACCCAACCATTAGATCATTGGTTGCATTGTGATATATCCACCATTTAATCGTGCATAATGTTATCATTATTAGTAATTTAAATAATCAATAATTTAAATAATGTTACATGATATCCAATTTATCCTATATTAGTGAAATATTACTGAAAGAAAAGGAAGTGAATAGGTTTATCTAAATAATTTTGACAATTATTACTTATTTAAATAAGAATTCGGTGAATGAAGGCTAAACACAATGAGCAAAGAAAAGTTGCTGGTTTAAATAAGAATTTCGTGCATGCACCATTGAAATGATTTTCTAATAATGTCAATGTTTATAATGCTACATTATTATATAAAGTTAGATTACTATATATGTAATATATGTAATGCTAAATTATACAAATAATTGTTATGTATTTTTTCACTATATAAATATTTGTAAAATTTATAATTAGCTGAATATTTAAATTAAATTATTGTAAAAAAAAGATCATAATTTTTATCTTTTTTGACCCTAGATTGCATGAAAAATTATACAAAAAGGGACAATCACACACACACACATACACTCTCTCTCTCCCTTCTCTATCTTTCTCTCTGCCCCTACTTCACTTCAATATAAAAATATCTAAGATATAAAATAAAAAATCAATTTCACAAAATTAAAAACACCTAAAATATTAAAATATTAAAAAATATCATTAAAAATGTTTTAAAATATTAAAAATATTAAAAATATTAAAAATTTCCATTAAAAACATCTATAATATAAAAATATTAAAAGAATATTCTTTAAAATATAAAAAAATTTACAAAATAAAATTTTAGAAGTCCATAAAAATATTAAAAAAAAAGAATATAAAATCAAAAAAATTTGATCTCGTTTTTTAATAGTTTTTAATATTTTTTTAAAATTCCTTCAAATAAAAATTAAATACACAAATAAAAAATTGTCTTAAAATAAAAAAAAATTATTAATTTTTTTTTCTTTAGTCCTACCTCATTCCTTTTACGGCATTCAGAATTATTTTGCTTTTAATTCAATTTATTCAAATTTTTAGATAATATTAATTTTTTCATTTTTTCATTTTTTATTAAAAATTGATCCTACTATCATCAGCAAGTAGGCTCTATGATTTTTCAAATTTTCCATTTTCTTTTCTATTTTTGCAAAAAAAAATATATTAAAAATTTATTTTCAAATTTTTACATTGCCTTTTTACGAATAATTGATTATTTACAATATTAAATTAAAATTAAAATATTTATGAAATATTAAATTAAATATTAAATTATTTATTTAAGTTAGTGGTAAGTCAGTGGTAAATGAATGATAACTTGCGATAAGTCAATGGTAACTGGCCGCACAGGCGACTATGTATGCTACTTGCGAGTGATCGCGCATGCGATGCGCGGGTGACCACGCATGCAATGCGTGCTCTACTGTGGGCAACCGCACATGCGGCACGCTACATGCCCGTTTGGTCAACACATTATTTTTTTAACTTGTTTTTTTAACACTTTTTTTTAATTGTCTTTTTTTATCTTTCTTTTTTTCTGCTTGGTCAACACATTATTTTCCATTTATCCACATTTTCCTCTTTACTTAAAAACATATAAACAAATAAAAGTTAAATATACAAATAAAAAAATTATCTTATAATTAAAAAAATTATTAGTTCTTTTTCTTCGGTCTTATCTATTGATATTCAGAATCATTTTTTTTCTAATTCAATTTATTTAATTTTTTTGATAATATTAATTTTATGGTTTTTTTTTGTTTTTTTATTGGAAATTGATCCTATTATTCCTAGAAAGGTTGCTTCTATGATTTTTTTTTTATTTTTCCATTTCTTTTCTTTTTTTTCCCAAAAAAAATTGTCAAGAATTTATTTTAAAATTTTTGCCTTGCCTTTTTACAAATAAGTTTAGGCTTTAAAATAAAATATTTAACTCTTAAAACTTTAATTAAAATATAAAATTTAAAACTAAAAATAATTATATTATAAAAATTTGAGAACATGCAAGATTTATTTATTAAATTTAAATAATACATGTAAATTTATTAATTACTATAACTATATATAACTATAAGATAATTTAAAAATTTATGAAAATATATAAAATAGGGTTGACTCAAATTCTCGGTGACGAACTACGGTGCACTGTAGGTAAAAAATCTCAGAAAAATAAAAGAAAGGAAAAGAAGAAAGAAAAAGAAGAAAGAAGGTGGCGGATAATCATATTACATCAAATTCAAATTCGATGATGTGTAGTTTATTTGAATATTACATGATGATAATTCACATAAAATTATCAACATTAATATTAATTTAAATATTATAATTACATAAATTAATAAATACATAAATAATATTACATGATAAATAATATAAATAATTATATAATTTTATATAATATTAATAATTACATAACTGGCCGTAAGTCAGTGGTAAGTAGTGGTAACTAACAATTTACCGCGTGCCTATGCGGGTGATTGTGCAAACTGGTGCAAAATTATATAATTTTATATAATATTAATATTTACAAAAAATTAATAATTTTACGTAATTTAGTGATTTATATAATATAGTGTTACAATATGATATTATAAAAATTTATTGAACAATTAGTTATTATGATCAATTTGACTATTACAACGAATTATAAAAAAAAATTACACTTTAAAAATGTAATTATCAATATTAATAATTTAAATAATGTGTAATACTAAATTATATAATTGAATGCTAGCCGTTGAACTAGTTTGGGATAAGTTCATGTGGTATTATAGTTCTCTCATGCATTGGACGAGTGGAGAAAGTTGTTTAACAAAATGACATTATATTAGATAATGTAGTGTAATAATATGAAATTATGACAATTTATTGACCAATTGGACATATGACCTATTAATTCATAATGTAATATTACAATATGACATTATTATAATTTATTGACCAATTAGACATTATGACTAATTGTTACATGATATAATGTTATAATATGATATTATGATAATTCAAGCATTAGAAATGTAATGATACATAATAATATTATGTTATATTACCTAATTAATTATCAATATTAGTAATTTAAATAATGTTACACGTAGTGTTATTGTAATTTACTGTTGGTTCAAGTGACATTATAATTCTCTCATGTGTAGAGGAAATTATTGAAATGTAATGATAATATAGTGTTACAGTGTGACAATTTATTAACCAATTGGACATTATATAATGTAGTATTACAGTATGATATTATAACAGCTCTTTGACCAATTGGATATTATGATCAATTGTTACAACAATTCACAAATTAGAAATGTAATGGTACATAATAATATTATATTACTCAATATTAGTAATTATCAATATAATATAATTTTAAATGGAAAGGACGTTCAACCAATTACCCTCCACCCGTTGGATCAATTGCAGTGTGATATGTCAATTTCAGAGTTAATAAAATGTGGTTTATCCAATTTGGAATTAACAACGTGGTAGAAAATGAACCAATTCTAGATTGCTTTCGTAACATTAAATGTAAAAGTTGTGAGTTTTTAGTGGGTAAAAGTAAAAGTGTGGAAAAAAAGGCGAAAGTTAAGATTTTACAAAAGGGAGAATTTTAAAAATTTGTTTGTGAAAATAAGGCGGTTAAATGATTAACGCTTTTCTAACAATTAGTATAGATTTACGACACGCTCCAACGGCGACCAAAACCATTGAAATAAACCTATATATTACTAGTAAAAATTGCATGAAATGTAGCAGTAATAGGCAGGGCAACAAGTAATAGGTAATGATTTTTTTTAAAAAGTGTATAATAAAAAAAGAGACGGGTAAAGTAAAAGTGTAAGTGTTGAAAAAAGCGTGAAAAAATGGTGGGTTTTACAAATTTGTTTTTTAAAAATTTGTTTACGAAAATGACAGTAAACAATGCAAGCAGACCGCTTGCGCCTTTTTTTTTACACTCTTTTTTTTACTCTCTTTATTTTTTTCTCTCTCTTTTTTTTTTCCCCCTACTTGATCAACACATTATTTTTCATTTGCTTGCAAACATATAAATAAATAAAAATTAAATAAACAAATAAAAAGATTATCTTAAAATTAAAAAAAATTATTAGTTCTTTTTTTTCCGTCCTAACTCTTTCTTTTTGTTGGCATTCATAATCATTTTGTTTTTAATTCAATTTATTCAAATTTTTTGGTAATATTAATTTTATGATTTTTCCTTTTTTTATTAAAAATTGATCTATTATTATCAGAAAGGTAGGTGCTATGATTTTTTTCACTTTTTTTATTTTTTTTTCTATTTTTGCAAAAAAAAAAAATTATCAAAAATTTATTTTAAAATTTTTGCTCTACCTTTCTACAAATAATTGATTATCTACAATATTAAATTAAAATTAAAATATTTATGAAATCTTAAATTAAATATTAAATTATTTATACAAAATTTACGTTAAATATTAATACTTATAAGTTTTGGGTTTAAAATAAAATATTATATATTTAAAATATTTAACTCTTAAAACTTTAATTAAAATCTAAAATTTAAAACTAAAAGTAATTATATTATAGAAAATTTGAGAGCACATCAGATTTATTTATTAAGTTTAAATAATACGTATAAATTATTAATTACTATAACTATATATGATTATAAGATAATTTATAAATTTATGAAAATCTATAAAAATGGAGCCGAATCAAATCCACAGGTGACGAATTACAGTGAATTGTAGGTAAAAAGGCCCAAAAATAAAAGAAAAGAAAAGAAGAAGAAAGAAGATGATGGATAATCATATTACATCAAAATCAAATTTGATGATGTACAGTCCATTTGAGTATTATATCATGGCGATTCACATAAAATTATCAATATTAATATTAATTTAAATATTGTAATTACATAAATTAATAAATACATAAATAATATTACATGATAAATAATATTAATAATTAAATAATTTTATATAATATTAATAATTACATAATTGACCGTAAAGCAGTAGCAAGTTAGTGATAAGTTAGTGGTAAATAGTGGTAAATGACGGTTTACCACATGGCTTCACAGGCGACCGCTCAAACAGATGCAGAATTATATAATTTTATATAATATTAATAATTATATAATTTTATATAATATTAATAATTATATAAATTTAATAATTTTATGTAATTTAGTGATTATTTTACATAATTTAGTAATTTATATAATATAGTGTAGAAATTATGAAATGTAATTAATTATATTGTAATACAAATTGTAATTCACTTTGGATCAAGAATGACACTATGTTAGATAATAATAATACTATGTAACATACTAATACTATGTTACATAATATTATTATGTTGCACAATACAATGTTACATAATAATACTATGACATAATGTTGTGTTATAATATATAATATATAATGTAGTATTATAATATGACAATTCATGATCCAATTGGACATTAAATAATATAGTGTTACAAAATATGATATTATGACAATTTATTGACCAATTGAACAATTCATACATTAAAAACATTAGAAATGTAATGTTAGATAAAAGAGGATAACAAGTAAAAATCATGGTCTACCGCACAGGCATGCGCGCACATGCAATGCACATTGCGCACATGCGTCTAGTCTATTTAGGAGATAATGACAACATTAATTACAATATTAATATTATTTTAAATTTAATATTTAACTTAACATTTATATAATAAGTTAACATGTTAAGAAGTTAACATGGTATATATAACAAGTGATAAAAATTGCATAAAATATAGTAATAGTATGGTAACAAGTAGTAAAAATTGCATAAAATGTAGTAAGTGACCTGACACATGTGGATATTGAGTAAAAGCATGAAAAAATGGGAGAAATTAAAAAATGGTGGGTAATGACTGAAAAACAATGTGTGTAATGAAAAAAGAGGCGGGTCAAGTGTGAAAAAATTGCACGGGTTTTTGAAAATTTATTTTTCAAAATAACAGTTAATTATTTTTTTAAATATTCGTGAAACCATCAAAACCTATCAAAATTTCTCATTTCTTCTTCCCTCTCAAGCTTTCCCTTAAAGCTCTTAAGCTCTCAAAATCCATATAAATTCAATCAAATATATTTTCTATTCTCAAGCCCTCATCCCCATTAAAAAATTCTCACTAAACTCTTTCCTCCTTGACCTATGTAAAACTCTCACTCTGGGTTGTGGGATAGCTATAAATATAAAATGAACTAAATGAAGGATGAATATTATAACTGACAATGAATAATCACAACCATCCCATGAACAAGTTCAGTCTGAAGAAGTAGCCCAATCATCCCAAGATGTTACACCAGGTTTAAAATAAATAGAACATTTTAATTTGAGTTTTAATATTAACATGCTATAAGTAATTATCCACTTTTAATTTTTTATTTTGAGTAGTTGTCAAAAAAATGTAGAGGTCTAACGCGTTGTCAAGATATTTGGGACTTAGGTTCCTCCAATACCAGATGCTGGCAGTGCACAACCGTCATCATCACCACCTGACTCCATCTAAAAATGTAATATTTTCATTTACAATCATTCATTTACAACCATTCTTTAAAATGTAATTATATTAATTTCATTATTGGTTTTTATGAATAGCTACTTAGCTCTGGAATTATGCTGGATTGTGCCCTTCAAATTGTGATCGTAACATTTTTTGTGATCGAATTGAAGAGATGCAGTGGCACATGCAATCTTTTTTTTGGTCTATATGTATTATGAATCAATGTATCAATCTCACATGTTAATACAATTCTTGATACATTTATATTATTTTTGTAATTTCTTTATTTTGGTAATTCAAATTTACACCATCTACATCATGTGGTAACCGACGTCACTTGTGCTAACCCTAACATTTCTTAACAATTGTGAACGAACACTTGCAATAAGATGGTAGTAATTTTTTCTAACACTTATGGTAATCTTGGTATAAGGTACTAACTTTTCCTAATACACATAGTAATAGGTTGATAACTGACGATACAACACAGTAACTTATACTAATACATGTGGTAACTGATGATAAAAGATAATAATTTTTCCTAATGATGTGGTAACTGACAGTTACATTTCCCAACACTTGTGCAACAGACAATAAAGGCACTACATTTTCCTAACAACATTTTCTAACACTTCTATAACCAATAATAAAAGATAGTACCTTTCCTAATATTTGTGGTAATCGACGATACAAGACAGTAACTTATATTAACATATGTGGTAACCGATGATAAAAGATAGTAATATTACCTAATACTTTTCTAATCAACGATAAAGACAGTAACTTTTCTTAATATTTCTGGTAACCGACGCTATAAGACATAACATTTCCTAACATTTATGTAATCGATAATAAAAGGGTGTAACATTTTTTAACACTAGTGGTAACCAACAATAAAAGTAGTAACTTTTTCTTACACTTGTAATAACCGACGATAAAAGATAATAAATTTTTCTAACACATGTGACAACCAATGATAAAAGACAATACATTTACCAACGGTTTTCTAACTGTGAGTATAAACCTAGGATATGCTCCAACGGTTATCAAAATTGTTGGGTAAGACCTATTTTGACTGGTCTATAGCCAACTGAAGTCCTATCTGTCAAAGAATATTCTGCTTACGATTTTAGTGACTTTTGCATATGGTTTTTGTCCTTCCCTATATGGCATTTATGTTGTAGTGGTAAATATTAAAAAAGTATAAGAATTTTTATATAAATATTAATATGAAAATAATAGAATAACTATTTTTTATAATAGAAATCTAAAATGATTAAATATATAATTATTAATTATAAGATAAATAATATAAAAGTTATAATTATAATTAAATAAGCAAACAAATCATTAAATGTGGGAAAAATATGTAAATATAAAAAATATAAAAAATTTTATTTAACATATTAAACTGTTTTAGAGATGAAGATATTTCAAAAACAAAAATATTAATGTTGATAAGTTTGTCACATATTTTTCTCTTTTTAACTAAGCCATTTTTTCTATCTCTCTTGAAGCATCATCCTTGGCTTTGTCTTGTTCTTCTTCTTTAGCACCGTCCTCTTTGTAATTAGGAGCCAAATCTAAGAAAGCTTCATGTGTGATAGAGAATACAAGAGAATGAGCTATGGACAAAGCTATTTGTATTTACACAGCACTTAACAAGCTAAGTAACTCATCTAACCAATAATCACTTAATTAACCAACTAATTAATTATACTTAACATCCTCCCTCAAGGTGTGCATGGATATTTTGTTGTGCATAACTTGCTTAAGATGCCATTGAACCTATAAGAGCAACAAAAGTTTTGTAACAATATTTGCCAACTGGTTTTTTGTGCCTGTGTGAATAGATTTTACCATTGGATTCTTAATCCAATGTTGGGTTTAAATATAAATAATTATGCGTTACAGATTGTCAGATAAGATTGAGTCCATTTAAAAGTGATTTACTAAGGTTTAGGTAATTTGAACTTTAATGTATCCAGTAGGGTGTGGACCTTTAATGTGTAGAGATCTAAGCGGTAATTTCTTTTTTCATGATGGAATAAGAAAGAAATACCAAGTTATCCGCATATAGTGGTTATGGTCCTAGATCACATGGAACATTTATTCTTTCTGGCATCCCATCATCAATGGAGAAAACTAAGAGAAAATTTAAAGGGTTCTCTTAGGAATATATGTTGATTTGGAAAGCCAACTACATGGCTCTAAACTACAATTGGTTATTATGAATTCATGTACATTTTGCCTTATTCATCTAATAATTTCTTGAATTTAATATGAGATCTTGTATATATAGATGATTTTCAATGAAGGGTTATTTTCTAATAATTGGTATCAGCGTACCCTCATATTAAATCATTGAGAAATAATATCTCAAATTTTTTAGTTGAATATGAATATGGTTATTTGTCTTGTTGATTTTGTATTCAAATTATATATATCTATTGAATTATATTCATATACATATGTATATATGATTTTTATTAATTGAATTCTGTTTTCTGGGTAAAGAAGATTAAAGAAAAATTCTATTCTTCGTCTTATTTAGGTTCATTTCTATGGAATCAGAAATTGAATTAGTTTATTTTAAAAAAAAGAAGGTATTTTCTTGTGTGTTGGTGTTTCCAAGGATCACTATTTTGAGTAATTTGAAATGTTTTGTTGGGTTGGATGATGTTTGGTAAATCATGTCATTGACGAAATGTTTCAGAAAAGTGTGAACATCAAAAGTAAGTTCATAACAATTGCTTCCATACCACAAGTGAAAATTTCAATTTTTAATTTGATTGATTAACCTTCTCACTATTGTGGAAAACATTTCAATCTAATCACCACTTAAGGTGTTTTTGATTGTTTACTGCCTAGCCTTCATTTGCTTTATTATTTGCAATAAGTGATAGATATTGACGATCCACTTTTTATAGATGTTGGGCATTAATTTTTTTAATATTAACTTGCAATATTTTAGTCGTTTCACTACCTTTACTACTAATTAAGAAAGAGAGTGAATTGAGTACAATAGTGAATTATTCAACTTATTATCTATATATATATAACAAATTCTTTATAATGTATTTTGCTAAAATGTCCGAATATTTGCTTTAACCAAAAAAAAAAAGATGAGATTAAAAGAGTCAACTTGTTTCAATTACCTATCAATTTCCATATCCCACTTAACCCTTTTATCTCTACCTTCCATATTTTTGCATTAATCTTTTTTGTTTAATTTTTCTTTCTCATCAATTCTCAGTGATAGTACTTCATTTTTGTCCTTGGTACATAAAGAACATGCATGATTGAGTTAACCAAGTCTTCCAGAAAATCACCACTTAGTTAAGCTCATTTTAAACATTTACAACATTTCTGGGAATTGAATATATGAAAGCATTCAAATTGAGAACTATGTTTAATTTGATACAACTTTGTTTTGAATTAACCAAGTCTACCACAAAATCACCACATAGTTAAGTTCATTCTAAATAAATACACTATATGTGGGAATCGAACCCACAACCACGTGGTTAAAAGCTATACGCTCTATTGGCTCAACTAAGACAGCTTATGCATAAATTAACTTAATTTATAAAGTTTCCTAGAATGATAAAAAAATATTTGTGGTCAAAGTCATCCAAGCACAATTAAGAAGTAAAATTTGGGATTAGATCTTCTTAAAATATGGTTTATACAAGCTGAGTTACAGACTTAACCACTTGCCAATTCAAATGCTAACCAATGTGGTCAAACCTAAAATGGCCCATAGTCAAGGTATCAATTCAACCCACCTTACAACATATGAAAAATGGTTTAAGGCCAAATAAAGCTATATATTTAACTAGCCTTAGACCCAAATCATAGCTGTCGAAATCATAGTTTCATAGAACCATCTTGAACCTACAATTCATTATGTTTCTCTTTCTTGTTTTCATCCCATTCTTCTTCATTTATAATTTACTCCACAAACTACGAAGATACATAGATAAAGAGAAAAAAGCATAAAATGTTGTATCGTATTCTGTCTTTTAGGATTTGTGCAAGAGTTTTATTTATATAGGTGATATTTATGACATATTTATAAGCTTAATTGTGTACAGATCATTGGATTTTCTATTAATTGAGTTGTGATAATACTCAACCAATCTTCATTGAGAAAGGAGTAAACGATACACGATCATATAGTCATATGGTAAATACTATCATGTCATATGAAATCTTTATTAGCTAACATTGTTTGATTTAACTTTTAAGATTGAATTTTGTTTTTTAAAAACATTTCCTTTCAAAAGTAAGTTCATAACAAATGCTTCCATACTATAAGTAAAAAATTCAATTTTTAATTTGATAGATTAATCTTCACACCATTATGGAAAACATTTCAATCCAAGCACCACTTAAGATGTTTTTGATTGTTTACTCCCTAGCCTTCAATCACTTCATTGTTTTCAATAAATGATAGATATTGATGCTCTACTTTTTATGGATGTTGGGCATTAATTTCTTTAATATTAACTTTCTAGCTTTTAGTTGTTTCACTAACTTAACTACTGATTAAGAAAGAGAGTGAGTTTGATGCGATAGTAAATTATTCAAGTCATTGTCGACATATGTAATAAATTCTTTAAAATGTATTTTCGAAAAATGTCCGAATGTTTACTTTAACAAAAAAAAAAAGATGTGATTAAAAGAGTCAACTTGTTTCAATTACCTATCAAGTTCCATATCGCACTTGCCTCTTTTATCTTTGCCTTCCACATTTTTGCATTAATTTTTTTGTTTACTTTTTCTTTCAAATCAATTCTTTGCAACAATAATTCATTTTTGCCCATTGGTACATAAATGACATGCATGTACTGAGTTAACCAGGTCTACCAGAAGTTACCTTAATTTTTTCTAAATATATACATCATCTATGGGAATTAAATGTATGAAAGCATTCAAATTGAGAATTGCTTTTGATTTGATAAAACTTTATTTATAAACTCAATTGTGTAAAGATCTCTGGATTTTTCTATTAATTGAGTTGTGAATGTGATAATGCTCAACCAATCTCCATTGATAAAGGAGTAAACGATACATAATTATACAGTTGTATCGTAAATACTATCATGTGTTATGAAATCTTTATTAGCTGACAATGTTTGATATAACTTTTAAGTTCAAATTTCACTTTTCAAAAACAATTCCTTTCAAAAGTAAGTTCATAACAAATGCTCCCACACTGTAAGTGAAAAATTCAATTTATAATTTGATAGATTAATTTTCTCACTATTTTGGAAAACATTTTAATCCAATCACCACTTAAGGTGTTTTTGATTGTTTACTCCCTAGCCTTCAATCGCTTCATTATTTTTAATAACAGATGGATATTGGCACTCCACTTTTTTATTGATGTTGGGAATTAATTTCTTTAATATTAACTTTCTAGCTTTCAACTGTTTCACTAACTTTATTACTGATTAAGAAAGAGAGTGAGTTTTATGCGATAGTAAATTATTCAAGTCATTATTTACATATATAATAAATTCGTTACAATGTATTTTTGAAAAATGTCTGAATGTTTACTTTAACAAAAAAAAAAAAAAAAGAGATGAGATTAAAAGAGTCAACTTGTTTCAAATACCTATCAACTTCCATGTCCCACTTACCTCTTTTATCTCTACCTTCCACATTTTTGCATTAATTTTTTTGTTTAATTTTTCTTTCTAATAAATTCTCTGAAACAATAATTCATTTTTGCCAGTTGATACATTAACGACATGCATGTACTCAGTTAACTAGGTCTACCATAAATGACCTCAAATTCTTTCTAAATATATACACTGTCTTTGGGAATCGAATGTATGAAAGCATTCAAATTGAGAATTGCTTTTAATTTGATAAAACCTTATTTTGAGTTAACCAAGTCTACCATAAAACACCACTTAGCTAAGCTCGTTCTAAAAAAATACGTTGTTTGTGGGAATCAAACGCACGACCATGTGGTTAAAAGCCAGCTAAGCTAAGACAGCTTATGCATGAATTAATTTAATTAATAAGGTTTCTTAGAATGATAAAAAATATTTGTTATCAAAGTTATCCTAGCATAATGAAGAAGTAAAATTTGTGATTAGATCTTCTTGAAATATGGTTTATACATGCTTAGTTATAGACCTGAACACTTGCCAGTTCAAATGCTAACCAATGTGGTCAAACCTAAAATAGCCTGTAGTCTAGGTATCAATTCAATGCACCTTATAGTGTATAAAAAATGTCTTAATGTTGAATTAAGCTATATACTTTTCTAGCCTTGGACCAGTTTCATAGAATCAACTCAAACTGACAATTCATTAGGTTCCCTTTTCTTGTTTTCTTTCCACTCTTCTTCATTGGTAATTTAATCTACAAACAATAAGAAGATACAAAGACAAAGAGAAAAAAGCATAAAAGGTTGTATCGCATTCTATCCTTTGGATTTGTGCAAGGTTTTGGTTTAATTTATATAGGTGATATTTATGGCATATTTACAAACTCAATTGTGTATAAATCTCTTGATTTTTCTATTAATTGAGTTGTGATAATGCTAAACCAATCTTCACTGATAAATGAGCAGATAATACACAATCATACAGTCATGTGGTAAATGCTATCTTGTATTATGAAATCTTTATTAGCTGACAATGTTTGAAATAACTTCTAAGCTTGAATTTCACTTTTGATAAACATTCCCCTTTAAAAGTACCCATGCCAAAAGTGAAAAGTTCAATTTTTAATTTGATTGATTAATCTTCTCACTATTATTGAAAACATTTCAATTTAATTACCACTTAAGGTGTTTCTGATTGTTTACTCCCTAGCCTTCAATCGTTTCATTATTTTTAATAGCTGATGGATATTGACGCTCCACTTTTTATAGATGTCGGGCAATAATTGTGAAATCGAGATCCAATGTTTATTTGTATGAATGACTTGTATGGTATAAGATGAATTTTGATAGTGTAAATTTAAATCATAAAATTTTAAGGATTAACAAATTTAATCTGTGCTTGGTTTGAATAGTGTTGAAGTACAAAATTTTGGAATTCAATACCTTGAGCCCATTCAGGAGCCCAAAACTTGAGTTTGAACTCTCAAAAACTCCACTCATTTTTTATTCTCATTTTCTTTTGTTCTCTTCTTTCTTTAGTAAACAAGAGCTAGAAAAGTAAAAAAAAGTATTAAAGAGGGCATTTCATGTTTACATTTCCTTGTGGTGGGTCTCATTTGAAGAAATAAAAAAAATGGGGTAATTGTGTATTTGTGTGTGTGTGTATGTGTGTATGTGTGCATTAGCCGAGAAATGAGGAAGTGAAAGAGAGAAATAAAGAGAGAGAGAGAGAGATCTTATTCTTGAAGCTTCATGAGTGGGTTGATTGAAGAACCATGAGAGAGAAAAAGAGGAAGAGAGAGAGAGAGAAGAGGAGGGGCTCTTAGAAATCTCTTCTTTCTTCACACCCCTTATCATTTTCTTCACATTATTCGAATCATCCAAGAAACTTGCAAATAACATCTAGATTTTCTAAGCTTTCTAGAACTATTTTCAACTTACTCTAACAATTTGTAAGTTGAAGGGAAATGGATGCTTGGAGTTCTTCAGGTTTGGAGAAGGAACTTGTTACTTAAGATTGATTTTGTTTGGATACTTAGGGATCTCTTAAGTCAAGTGCAAGGTAAGCTTAAATTCTTGGTTTTAGGTTTTGAGTTATCATTGAAATCATGGTGAATAGTATGTTTAATGATCTAAACTTAGAAGTATGTTGAAAGGTTAGAACAAAGATGGAACCCTTGATTTTTTGCAAACAAAATAGTTTGACCTTATTATGATCTTTTAGTCATTTCTACACATAGGCAAATTGAGTAAGGTTTTCTTCTTAAGAAACTAGACTTCTAGATCTTGAAAATGATATATGAATTATTGGATTCTGATGAGCATCAGATTTTTAATGATTTTTCAAAATAATGGGTTCTGTAGAGGAATACTCTGTTTCTGTCCTATTTTGATTGAGTACTTTGCTTCGACTTTGAGATGCCTTTTAGGCTGAATTAGGCTATGCTCTGAATACAAAATTTGTAGATGTAAGTCTTTGAGACTTGAAACAAGTAAATTGGATATGTGTAGCAAAAGTTATGACCATTTTCCTGCGACTGCACATATTGGAGTTATGCAGTGAAGGCAAACACATGGTAGACTAAAATGGTTTTGTTTGATTAGAATGGATTAAGATTATAAACATGAAAATTATTGTTTCATGTCTGGTCTTTAAGTAAAAATTAGAATCTAGAAATTTTAGTTTGAGATATGATCATTACTTTAAGGCATATACGAGTTGGAAACTTGTATTATTGGTTAGAATTATAGAATTTGGAATGGAAATGGGTGTTAAGTAGAGTTAATGGATACCAAAGTAATAGAGACATATTTTTCATTTGCACCATCATGTATTTAGATTCATCATTGAGTTGAATAAATGTCTAATCTTAATTTTATATTATGATCTTTGTAATATTTAGGCAAAGATCCTTCAACCAAGGACAAAGTCGAGAATCTTGACTAGTGAGAGTACATATCATCCCTAAACAGTGAGTAGGACTTTTATGTTTTGTTTAATGAGAAATGATTTTGTGTTCTGAAAATCTTCTTTTGAAAAGTGGTTTTATAATTCAGTTTGAGTGTAATATGTTCTCTTGAAACAATGATGTTGGAAATGTGAGATTAGCATGTTAATGTCACATGATTTACATTACTTGGTTGATTGATATTCATTGAGATATAGATGAATATGGGTAGCAAAATGGTATTGGAATTTAATTGCGAATGAAAATGGTATTTTTTTGTAACCGATGGTTCATGTAGCTGCTGTAGTTTATTGCTCACGCATGACCAGCTAGAGTAAGAGCGATATGAGTAGAGCCGGATATTGAATTGGGATAGTATGATATGGGGGGTTCACCTACCCAAGGTTTCGGTAGGCATCCATAAGTCACCAATGGTGATGTCCAAACCAGTAACAAGGTCGGGATATTTTTGGATAAATGAATGAATTAAAACCCTTGGTGGATCCAATCCTTGACTTGACCAAAGTTTTCGATTAGGAGGTGTATTTTCGATAGTTTCAAGGTTTTGAATGAATTGCAACCCATTTAGAATATTTATTTTGATATCCATTTTGAAATAACCATTTTGATGCAAAGAGAAATATTTTCTTTATTTTGAATGCATTGGTTGTCAATGCTTTGTGAATACTTTTGTGAACTTATGAATACATTTATAATGATAAAATGGAATTTGTCTATAATGTTATTAGGACATAATCATACTCCCACTCATTGGCATGTACATATATTTCTCACTCACTGTGTACCATTGTTCTCACTCATATCTTTTTCTCTCATACTTTCAGGATTGTAACTAGTAAGTATAGTTAGAAGACCTTCTTTTGAGATTTGTGAGATCTATCTTGGTCCGAACCATATACTTAGTGTGAAGTAGTTTTGTTTTGGCATACTTAGCTATAGATGGATCCATGGGGAAGGTTAATGAAAGCTGAACCTTATTATATTATAAATTACTTGTAAAAACTTTATTGCTTTGGTACATATACATTATTATTTTGATTGGTTACTCGTGTTAAAGTTATTAGAACTTTACTTAGCTCTTTTTGAAAGAGATCATATGGATAATGGTTTATGATTATAGAGAATTGGTTGAGGATTCAGATTGTGTTGATGATGGATTAGCCTTGTGGGGTCTCAGAGAACATGTTCGGGGTTGCACATAATTCGAGGTAACACAATGGTTGTCGCATGCTCGGGTCCGAGGACCGAGGCATACAATTTTATTAGTATCAGAGCCAGGTTAGTAACAATTGTATTGCTGATCCTAGGTTAGTGACAATTGTATTAGTGAGCTTAGGTTTGGTGACAATTTTTTTAAAGTGTTTTTAAACTTCCCATGGATTCTAGGATAGGCGACTTTCATGCAGGGTTAGTTAAGTATGCATAGGTTAATTTGTTTTTGTAAACTATATCTTGTCTTCTTTTGTAGTTGATGGTGCCTAAGAGACACACGAGGGGAGTTACTTCTCTCTCTTCCAAACACGTAGCTATCTCTTCTTCTCACGCTCCGATGCCACCTAAACCATCGGGGATTCTTTCTCTTGCCATGGCAACCTTCCAAAAATGTATGGAGTGGTAAAGTAAATTTGGAGCTAAGTTCCACCAGCATAATCAACCCAAAACCCAAGCACCACTTCCATTATCACCAAACCCTACAAACTCTACTACATCTCTAGCGATGACTACACCTTCTATGCTAACTGCCTCATCCTCTACTTGTCCCACCACTACCTTATCCAAACTGACCAAGGAAGCTCAATAGTTGGGTTATGAAACCTTTACTAGGGTGAGCGATACTACAATAGCTAAGGATTGGATAAATTAGGTCTCGAAAACTATGCAGAATATGGGTTTGGATGATGAAGATAAGCTGAAAGTTATTGTTGGATTACTCAATGAATGAGCATCGACTTGGTGGGAAAACCTAAAGAAGTATTCCTCTATTCCCATTACTTGGAGGGAATTCCTAAGGGAATTTAGCAAAAAATACAACACCTACTTATATAGAGATTAGAAGTGGAAGGAGTTATTTTACCTTAGGCAAGGGAATAAGTTTGTGACTAAATATGAAATGGAATTGAGGGAGTTTTCAATGTATGTGCTGGAAATGGTGGTCATGGAAGAGTATCTTTGTTATAAGTTTGAGGAAGGGTTGAACCTCAATATTCATGGGAAAATGATAGTCCTTGATGCCCATAACTTCAAAGATGTGCCATAGATGGTATTGAGGATTGAGAAAATGGTTCAATAGAGGGGTCAAATCAGAGAGAACATTGGAAAGAAAAGGAAGTTTGGAAATAATCCTAGCTAATCATCGAAGAGGAGTCATAGTGTGACTTCCCAAAGTAATGCTTTAGTTGCCGGCTCCGTTGCTTCACCAATGAGCCGGTCCTATTTAAAAGCAGGTGTTTCTCCTGCCAGTGCCACTTTTGGTGCGAGAACTTTCTAAGGTAATCGTAACCAATGCCAAAATTGTAAGAAGGTGCATACCGGGCTTGTCTTGAGCCTCAAAGAAGTTTCTATTGTGGGAGGACCAATCATTTTAAAAGGAATTACCCCGAGCTAGGTGGCGAAGGACAAAGAAGTCAAATTTTGTAAGCTAGGAGAGGTGCTCCTAAGGGAAACCGTGAGAATGCTCCCGTTTTTCCTCCATTACCGTTCCCAAAACCGGGATAGGAAGCAATACAGTGATTGAGAATCCTTTCTTTCCTCAGACATGCATACAAACTAGGATATATACAATGACTATGGAGGATGCTCAGACCAACCCCAATGTTATCAAAGTAATGGGTTTAAAGTTTAAAATTTTCATAGTTAATATTGTCTAATAGCATGTATAAAATTTTAGGAATATGGTGAAATATAGTGATTGTGCATATGAATGATTGATATATGTTTAGAACTTAAACTTCTTTAGCAATGACACCAAGTATTTTGCATGATAATGTTTATATGTTTTGGACCTCTGAAATTGCGTGAAGGGAAATTGATAAATCATTATATTATGTTAGGTCTAAATGGGGAACAAAGTCTAGTTGTGCTAATAAAGAGTTTCCAACGTCATATTGGGGTAGTAATCGGTGCCAAAGTTTTTTGAAAAGAGTAGAGAGTTATGGTGCTTGAAATATTTTGTGAAAATAATTTTAGAGTGTTTAAAGGAAAAACATATAGGATCAGAGATGGATGAATATTTGTCTAACCATGTTATGATTGAGAATCTAAAGTTGGAGAAATTTCTTGTGAATAGGTATGATGACTCTCTTCAATCAAAATGTATACATATTAATTGGTATTGGTACTGATAGATCCTTTGTTAGTATTATATTTTCACAGTATGCCGATAGAGAATTGTCTCCTCTTGAGGATGAAATGCATGTATAGACTCCTATGGATGAACAGTTAGTGAGAAGTTCAGTGTATAAGGGTTGTGAAGTTAAGGTTGGAGAAATAACATTGGAGGCAGACTTGATTCTGATTGTGATGTATGATTTCGATGTAATTTTGGAAATGGATTGGTTATCTCGGCATAGATCCATGGTGGACTATTTAATTAAAGGGTTGAGTTTAGAAGGTCAGATGCCCCAAGTGTGGTAATTATTGGGGAACGCCGAGTATTACTGACACGTATGGTCTCGGTTTTGGAAGCTCGAAAGATGATTAAGAAAGTATGCTAGGTTTATTTAGCTTATGAGATTGATACAACGAAAGAGGGTCCAAACTTACAAGATATTCTAGTAGTGACAGAGTTTTCGGATGTCTTTCTTGAGGAATTACCAAAGTTACCCCCAAATTGAGAATTTGATTTTGCCATTGATTTACTCCCGAGAATAGCACCAATCTCTATCCCTTCCTATAAGATAGCATTTGCGGAGTTAAAGGAGCTAAAGGCATAGCTACAAGAATTACTCGATAAGCGATTTATTAGGCCAAGTTCTTTACTATGGGGAGCACCAGTTTTGTTTGTTAATAAGAAAGATGGTACCTTGAGACTTTGTATTAATTATAGACAGTTAAATTAGATGACAATTAAGAACAAATACCCTCTTCCTAGGATTGATGATCTTTTCAATCAGTTGTAAGGAGTATGTGTATTTTCAAAGATTGATCTTCAATCGGGATATTATCAACTTAAAATCAAGGAGAGCACATTTCTAAGATTGCTTTTTGGACTAGGTATGGTCATTATGAGTTCTTAGTAATGCCTTTTGGCCTAACAAATGTTGTAGCTGCTTTTTATGGATATTATGAATCAAGTCTTCCTCTAGTATTTGGAAAAGTTTGAGATTGTTTTCATAGATGATATCCTCGTGTGTTCCACGAATGATAAAGAGCATGTAAGACATCTTCGGGTTGTAATTCAGATACTTTAGGAGAAACAGTTATACGCAAAACTCTCCAAATGTGAGTTCTAGTTGAGAGAGATTAATTTTCTTAGCCACATTGTATCCGACGAAGGAATTTTTATAGATCCTAAAAAGGTGGAAGCAATCCTTAAGTAGGAGCAACCTAAAATGTTGTTGAAGTTTGAAGTTTCCTTAGGCCAGCGGGGTACTATCGCAGATTTGTCGAGAGGTTCTCATTGATAGTAATTCCATTGTCGATGTTAAATTAGAAATGTCAAATTTGAATGGAGTGACAAGTGTAAGGCGAGTTTACAAGAACTCAAGAAGAAATTGATTTTTGCTTCCATTCTCTCACTCATTACGAGTGGTGGCAGATTTGTTGTGTATAGTGATACTAGAAAGCAAGAGTTCGGGTGTGAATTAATTCAAGGAGACAAAATGATAGTTTATGCTTCTAGGCAACTGAAGAAACATGAGGTAAATTACCCTACCCATGACTTGGAGTTAGCTACAGTAGTGTTTGCTTTGAAAATATGGAGACATTACTTGTATGGTGAGACATGTCGAATATATACTGATCATAAAATTCTGAAATGTTTACTCACTCAGAAGGAGTTAAATTTGAGACAACAAAGATGGTTGGAACTTATTAAGGATTACGAACTTATTATTGACTACCATCCGGGCAAGGCCAATATGTAGCAGATGCTTTGAGTAGAAGTTATCAACAAGTTTGGCAAGTATTAGAAGTAGTTATATCTCCCATCTTATCAGCATTTGATCCCTAGAGTAAGGCTAGCTAGTGATGGACATGGTGGTCTTTTGGCGAGATTTGAGATAAGGCCAACCTTGATGGATTGAATCTGGGAATTACAAGCATCAGATGAGGAGTCAAAATTAGAGCTTCAAAGGATTCAAAGGGAGGAAGAAACTGAGTTCAAGTTGAGAGATGATGGTATAATGGTATTTAAAGATAGAATTTGAGTTCAAAAGTATAGTGATTTTTGTAATACCATACTAGAGGAAGCTCATAATTTAGCTTATGCTATGCATCCAATGAGTACGAAAATGTATTGGACCATTCGAGAGAGCTACTGGTGGCTCGGAATGAAAAGGGGTATAGCCAAATATGCAGCTAAATGCCTAGTATGTCAACAAGTGAAGGTCAAAAATCAAAGGTCAGCTGGAGTTCTCCTACTCTACTAATTTCTGAGTGGAAGTGGGAACACATAACGATAAACTTTGTTATTGGATTATTGAGATCTCAGGTTAAACATGATGCCATATGGATGATTGTGGATAGGCTTACTAAGTCTACTCATTTCTTGCCTATTCAAACTACATATTCATTGGAGAAGCTAGCCCAAATATATATCGATGAGATTATGAGGTTGTACAGGGTGCCAGTATCTATTGTGTCAGATAGAGATCCATGGTTCATTTCTCGATTTTTGCCAAAACTACAGGAGTCCTTGGGGACTAAGTTGAGATTTAGTACAACATTCCATCCTCAGACTAATGGTTAATCTGAGAGAACAATCCAAACATTGGAGGATATGCTCCGAGCTTGTGTGCTTGACTTGTCTCGCAATTAGGATATGCATCTCGCTCTAGTAGAATTTGCTTACAATAATTGTTATCAGTCCAGTATTAGGATACCACTATATGAAGCATTATATGGGAGAAAGTATCAAACTCTATTATGTTGGGATAAAATTGGAGAGAGAAAGATCGAAGGAGTTGATTGATGCTATAGTTGAGAAAGTCAAGATAATTCGAGAAAGAATGAAAGCGACAAAAAATTGTCAGAAAAGTTATGTCAATAGAAGAAGAAAACCATTGGAATTTAAGGTAGATGATATGGTATTCTTGAAAGTATCACCTTGGAAAGGGGTTATCCATTTCCGGAGTCGGGGAAAGCTAAACACTCGTTAGATTTGTCCGTATAGGGTCATTGAGAAAATTGGAAATGTAACATATAAACTTGAGCTGCCTCTGGAGTTGGAGAAAATTCATGACATGTTCCATGTATCCATGCTCAAGAAGTATATACCAGATTCATCGCAGGTTCTTGAAAAGCATCCAATTGAGTTGAGAGAAAACTTTAGTTTTGAGACTAAGCCGATTACAATTTTGGATCGTCAAGTTAAAACCTTGAGAAACAAAGAGGTATTGATAGTTAAAGTTTTATGGAGAAACGATTGAGTAGAAGAGATGACATAGGAACTAGAGGATCATATAAGAAGACAATATCCCCACTTGTTTGAAGGTGAGACCTAGTAAATTTCAAGAATGAAATTCTTTTTATAGGGGATAGAACTCGTAAATTCGAGATCCAATGTTTAGTTATATGAATGACTTATATGCTATAGGACGAATTTTGATAGTGTAAATTTAAGCCATAAAATTTGATGGATTAACAAATTTAATTTGGGTTTGGTTTGAATTAGTGTTGATGCTGAAAATTTTGGAATCCAATTCCTTAAGCCCATTTAGGAGACCAAAACTTGAGTTAGGACTCTCAAAAACTCCACCCACATCTTTGATTCTCATTTTGTTTTGTTCTCTTCCTTTCTTTAAGAAACAAGTTAAACAAGTCAAAAAGGGTATTAAAGAGGGCATTTAATTTTACTTTTCCTTGTGGTGGGTCACATTTGAAGAAATACAAAAAGATGGGGTAATTATGTTTTTGTGTTTATGTGTGTGTGCAATAGCCGAGAAATGAAAAAGTGAAAGAGAGAGAGAGAGAGAGAGAGAGACCTTATTCTTGAAACTTCTTGAGTGGGTTGATTGAAGAACCATGAGAGAGAAAGAGAGGAAGATGGAGAGAAGAGGAGGGGCTCTTGGAAATCTCTTCTTTCTTCACACCCCCTTCTCCTTTTCTTAACATTATTCGAATCATCCAAGAAACTTGCAAATATCATCTGGATTTTCTTTGATTGATATGCCATCTGTAGGAATCGAAGCCATGACCATGTGGAAGCCATGCGCTCTACCGGCTGAGATAAGATGGCATATGCATGAATTAACTTAATTAATAAAGTTTATTTGAATGATAAAAAATTTTTTTGATCAAAGTCAACCTAGCATAATTAAGAAGTAAAATTTGGGATTAGATCTTCTTAAAATATGGTTTATACATGCAAAGTTATAGACTTGACCACTTGCCGGTTCAAATGCTAACCAATGTAGTCAAAACCAAAATGGCCCATAGTCAAGGTATCAATTCAACCCACCTTATAGTGTATGAAAAATGGTTTAAGGCCAAATGAAGCTATATACTTAACCAGCCTTAGGCCCGAATAGTACGTGTCGAAATCGTAGTTTCAAGTGACCAACTTGAATCGAAAATTCATTATGTTCCCTTTTCTTGTTTTCTTTCCATTCTTCTTCATTGATAATTTACTCAACAAATGATACGAAGTTACAATGATGAAGGGAAAAAAAGCATAAAAGGTTGTATCGTATTTTGTCTTTTAGGATTTGTGCAAGGGTTTTTTTTTTTTTTAAATATAGGCGATATTGATAACATATTCACAAACTCAATTCTATACAAATCTATTGATCTTTCGATTAATTGAGTTGTGGTAATGCTCAACCAATGTCCATTGATAAAGGACCAAACAATACACAATCATACAATCGTGTGGTAAATAATATCATGCCTTATGAAATCTTTATAAGCATACAATGTTTGAAATAACTTTTAAGTTCGAATTTTGCTTTTCCAAAACAATCCCCTTCAAAAGTAAGTTCATAACAAATGCTCCCATACCATAAGTGAAAAAATCAATTTTTAATTTGATAGATTAATCTTCTCACTATTGAGAAAAATATTTCAATCCAACCACCGCTTAACGTGTTTTTGATTGTTTACTCCCTAGCCTTTAATCGTTTCATTACTTTCAATAACTGATGCATATTGATGCTCGACTCTTTATCGATGTTTGGCACTAATTTCTTTAATACTAACTTTCTAGCTTTCAGTGTTTCACTGCCTTTTTTACTAATTAAGAAACAGAGTGAGTTGGTTATGACAGTGAATTATTCAACTTGTTACCTACATATATAACAAATTCTTTATAATGTATTTTGCAAAAATGTCTGAATATTTACACTAACCAAAAAAAAAAAAAAAAGAAGAGATTAATAAAGTCAACTTGGTTCAATAACTTGACAACTTTCAAGTCCTACTTACCTCTTTTAACTCTACCTTCCATATTTTTGCATTAACTTTTTGTTTAATTTTTCTTTCCCATCAATTCTCTACACAATACTTCAGTTTTGCCCATTGGTACATAAACGACATGCATATATTTATTTAATGAAGTCTACTACAAAATCATTACGTAGTTAAGTTCTTTCTAAATAAATACACCGTTTATGGGAATCGAATGTATAAAAGCATTCAAATTGAGAATTGTGTTTAATTTAATAAACTTTGCTCTTAGTTAACCAAGTCTACCATAAAATCACCACTTAGTTAAGCTCCATCTAAATAAATGCGCCATCTGTGGGAATCGAACCCACGACCACATGGTTAAAAGCCACGCACTTTGCCAGCTGAGCTAAGACGGCTTATGCATGAATTAACATAATTAATAAAGTTTCTTTGAATAATAAAAAATATTTGTGATCAAAGTTATCTGAGTACAATTAAGAAGTAAATTTAGGATTATATCATCTACAAATTTGGTTTATACAAGCTGAGTTATAGGCCTCACCACTCGCCAATTCCAATGCTAATCAACATGGTCAAACCCAAAAGGGCCCATAGTTAAGCTGTCAATTCAACCCACCCTGCAGTGTATGAAAAATGGTTTAAGGCCAAATTAAGATATATAATTTAACCGGTCTTGGAGCCGAATCATAGCTGTCGAAAGTGTAGTTTCATAGGACCAACTCGAATCGACAATTCATTATGTTCCCTTTTCTTGTTTTCTTTCCATTCTTTTGCATAGATAATTTTCTCTACAAACTATACGAAGATATAAAGAGAAAGGGAAAAAAGCATAAAAGGCAGTATCGTATTTTGTCTTTTTGGATAAGTGCAAAGGGTTTTATTTATATAGGTGATATTTATGGCATGTTTACAAACTCAATTGTGTACAAATCTCTTGATTTTTCTATTAATTGAGTAGTGATAAAGCTTAACCAATCACCATTAATAAAAAAGTAAACGATAGATAATCATACAATCGTGTGGTAAATACTATCATGTCTTATGAAATCTTTGTTACGTGAAAATGTTTGAAATAAGTTCTAAGTTTGAATTTCTCTTTTCAAAAACAATGCCCAAAATTCAATTTTTAATTTTGATAGATTAAGCTTCTCACTATTGTGGAAAACATTTCAATCCAATCACCACTTAAGGTGTTTCAGATCGTTTAGTTCCTGCCCTTCAATCGACTCATTATTTTCAATAACCGATGGAAATTGATGCTTTACTTTTTATAGATGTTGGGCATTAAATTCTTTAATATTAACTTTCTAGATTTCAACCGTTTTACTATCTTTACTACTAATTAAAAACGAGAGTGAGTTGGGTATGATAGTAAATTCATCAACATGTTATCTACATATATTACAAATTCTTTAGAATGTATTTGGTAAAATGGTCCAAATACTTTCTTTAACAAAAAAAAAGGAAGAGATTAAACGAGTCAACTTGTTTCAATTATCTATCAAATTCTATCTCCCACTTACCTCTTTTATCTCTACCTTCTACATTTTTGCATTAATTTTTCTTTCTCATCAATTCTTTGCTACAATACTTCATTTTTGTCCATCGGTACATAAATGACATGCATGTACTAAGTTAACCAAGTCTACCATAAAATCACCACTTAGTTAAGTTCTTTCTAAATAAATACACCATCTATGGGTATCGAATGTATTGAAGCATTCAAATCGAGGACTACTTTTAAGTTGATAAAGCTTTGTTTTGAATTAACCAAGTTTACCACAAAATCACCACTTAGTTAAGGTCCTTCTAAATAAATATGCCATACGCCATCTGTGGGAATCGATCCCACAACCATGTGGTTAAAAGCCACGCGCTCTACTGGCTAAGCGAAGAGGGCTTGTGCATGAATTAACTTAATTAATAATGTTTCTTAGAACAATAAAAGATATTTGTAATTAAAGTCATCCTAGCATAATTAAGAAGTAAAATTTGGGATTAGATTATCTTAAAATATGGTTTATACAAGCTGAGTTATAGACCTGACCACCTGTCAGTTCCAATGCTAACCAACATGATCTAACCCAAAATACTTTGCAGTTAAGGTATCAATTTAACCTACTTTATAGTGTATGAAAATGGTTTAAGGCCAAATTAAGCTATATACTTAACCAACCTTGGACCAAAATCGTAGCTGTCGAAATTAAAGTTTCATTCATTTTGGTCCCTTTTCTTGTTTTCTATCCATTCTTCTTCATAGATAATTTACTCTACAAACTATACAAAGATACAAAGATAAAGGGAAAAAAGCGGAAAAGTTTGTAGCGTATTCTATCTTTTTGGATTTGTGCAAAGGTTGATTTATATAGGTGATATTTATAGTAGTTTTACAAACTCAATTGCATACAAATCTCTTGATTTTTCTATTAATTGAGTTATGATAATGCTCAACCAATCTCCATTAATAAAGAAGTAAATGATACATAATCATATACTCGTGTGGAAAATGCTATCATGTCTTATGAAATCTTTGTTACCAGACAATGTTTGAAATAACTTCTAAGTTCAAATTTCTATTTTCAAAAACAATCCCAAAATTTCAATTTTTAATTTTGGTAGGTTAATCTTATCACTATTATGGAAAATATTTCAATCCAATCACCACTTAATGTGTTTCTGATCATTTACTTCTTACCCTTCAATTGATTCATTATTTTCAATAACAGATGGGAATTGATGCTCCACTTTTTATTAATGTTGGGAATTAATTTCTTTAATATTAACTTTCTAGCTTTCAACCATTTCACTATCTTTACTACTAATTAAAAAAGAGAGTGAGTTGGGTATGATAGTGAATTATTCAACACGTTATCTACATATATAACAAATTCTTTAGAATGTGTTTGGCAAAATTGTCTGTATATTTGCTTTAACGAAAAAATGATGAGATTAAAAGAGTCACCTGTTAGTAGAAGATTCAATCAGCAAAGCCAATCAAGAAATCAAAATCAAATTGAGAAAGTTAATTCGGAAATCAAGCGATTTCATCAATTTGTAAGTTAATTTGGAAATTAAGCTGATTCCATCAATCTGCAAGTCAATTCGGAAATCAAGGGATTCCATTAATTTGCAAGTCAATTCAGAAATCAAGGGGATTCCATTAATTTGTTCAATCATATCATGTACATAATTAGATTACCAAAATTAGAGTATACAGATTAGGAATAAGAGAAGATAACGATTGTAATTTAAAAAATTTTCCTAAATTATTCTTATACAATTTTCTATATATATGGAATAATAGAGGAGAAGAAACTTATTCTGACAAATTGACATGGTATTAGGGCCTTCTATCACAATCTAAATTGTCGTGTCCTTGTTTTAGCCCTTGGGGCTCTCGAATATCTTTGGTTTTGTTCTAGGAACTTTAGTATTCTTCTTGTTTCAGCCCTAGGGGCTTTCAAATATTTGGTCTTCTTCTTTAGTCTCAGTAGTTCTGATTCTGAAATTATTTCCAGATCACATATTATGGTTTTTATTTTAGAAGGTTACAATTTTTTCATACACATTTGAGTTTTTTATTTTTAGATCACTATGACAATAGAAAACTTTTCTGCTCGGTTCAGTGGAAAGAATTATTCGGCTTGGGAGTTTCAATTCAAGATGTACGTCAAAGGTAAAGGGTTGTGGGGTCACATTGATAGGTCTTTTACTGCACCAAATGATAAAACTGGCCTTGCTATGTGGGAGACAAAAAATACTTAGATTATTTGCTAGATTTTGGGATCTATTGAGCCACACATGGTCAACAATTTGCACTCCTTTATAAAGCCAAAGAGATGTGGGAATATTTGAAACATATTTACAATCAGGTCAACAATGCAAAAAGTTTTCAATTGGAGCTGGATATTACAAATTACAATTAGGATAATCTTTCAATTCAAGAATACCATTATGGTTTTCTCAATTTATGGATAGAACATTCAGTCATTATACGTGATAAAGTACCATGAGAGGCACTGCTTATCCTCAAAGAAGTTTATGATACTAGTCAACGAGCTCAGTTTCTCATGAAACTTAGACCAGAATTTGAGGTTACAATGGTTGCTTTGCTGAATGGAGATCCAATTCTCTCTTTGGGTGTGTGTGTTAGAGAATTACTTCAGGAAGAGTAGCAATTAATCACTCAAGAAACTATCGTACAAGACAAACACACCTCAAGGATTGTAACAGTTACTTATGCTACTCAAGGGAAGAGAAAAGAAAGAGATATGAAGTAGGTCCGGTGCTATTTATGTAGGGATTTTGGGTATATTACTCAAAATTGTAGCTGAAAACTCTATAACTACTGCAAATAATGTGCTCACATTATTAAGGAATGCCCAACACGACCAGAGAACATCTAACCAAAGCCTTCCATGAAGCAGTTCATTCCTCTTCTCCTATAGAGCCAGCAGATTAGGGTCCCAAGACAACACTACCAGTAGTCCCTAATCAAGTTGCCTTGACTTCGGAAATGGTGCAACAAATGATTATCTCAGTGTTCTTTGCCTTGGCTATTCAATGTAAGACTAAACACACTTTTTAACCTTAGTTTGTTAACTCTGTAGCTACAAATCATATGACTAGTATTTCTGATTATTTAGACAATGTACGACCCTATTATCGTATACAACATATTCAAATTACGGATGGTAGTTCTCTTCTTATTGCTATTGTTGGGGATATTGATTCATCTTTTCGTAATGTGTTTGTGTCCTCTGGGCTTTCATCTAGTTTAATTTCAGTTGGTCAATTGGTAGATAACAATTGTAATGTGCATTTCTGTCACGCCCCGAACCGGGATCGTGAACAGCCGCCCGTTGCCTTGGATGCCGGCTGTATTTTTACAAAAAATCGGGCAGAACCTCTCCATAAATCGGAGGTCTCCCATGTACAAATAAACCTGTTTAATCTTGTAAAATTCAAAATCATCCTGTAATTAAAATAAAAGGGCCATCCCGGCCTCACAACAACCTACCAACTACAGCAGACATCCAGGACAATGCCAGACTAAATAAACTATCAGCAATCCTAGCCACAGACCTCTACTGTCATGTCCAACTAGAGCATGAGCAGCCGCTACACCGAGCGGGCCTAAGTTTTTATACAATTTACAATAATTTTCCCAAGTATTATTTAAATATGTACAATTGCCTCAATGCAAATGAAATGTGAGAGTTTCGTAAATAAATATACATAAATTATACAATCATCTCAAATTTAGTACACGTCCAACTACGGACCGCAACAAGACCTCGCAAGGTCAAAAATAAAATACGTAATTCATCTTTCAAATTAAACTTAAGATCTCACCATCGTGAATCACCCAAATCCACCAAAATCTCCAAAATCTAAAGCGTCGCTCCGGCACAACAATAATCCTGTCTGAGGAGGGAGAGAGGAGGGGTGAGTACTCAGGGAAGAATACTCAGTGAGTGAGTGGGTCAATATAATCGTCTAATATGGGGTGTGAAACTGGAGTGTCAAAGCATAAGTATACAAATCATATTTCAAATCATCATGCTTTTCATTTCAACAATATATCATTAACACGCATTATCAAGTCAAATATGCATCCAAAGCACTGTCATTAAAATCATAGAGCCGCCAGCCGAAAGTGTCCTGGCAAAGGTCTACCTCGACCTATGACAGGCACACCGGGGGTGTTATATGCAAATTTATTTAAAGTGCTTTCTACTCCGGCATTGGCGACGGACCTCGTCCAGGTGCTAGACTTGGAGAGTGTATCCAAATCCTCCCCCTTTCGGGTTCAACCTGGCTAGTACCGTATCGTAAATATAATCACGACAACTCGTGGGATACCCCAGGCCTAGGCATATCCGGACGCCACCCAAGCGCCTCTCACGGTGTCCTTCGTAGCTACGGAATAATACATACCAAAGCCCTCAAGGCCAAAATCAATATCGTATCAAGAATGTGCCGTAAATCAGGTTCGCAAACCAAATGCAACATATAGCGTAAAATGGCACATTATACATTTCAACCACATGGATGCATAATTTCATAATTCAACCCAATTTTTGGACACTCCATCGGTTCACAAAAAGTCAGTTCCAAAACTAGTCAAAACATTTTAGGCACACGATAAAATCATGCTCATTTATCAAAACGTTGTAAAACAGGGTTTACATATTAAACAAAAACATTGAAATAAATCCCACCCACCGTACTCTGCAGGGTGTGTCACGAGCACGAACGCTCCATGAGAAGCAAACAATCTCCCCTCGGACGATCAAGGAATATGTCACTACAAAAGCAACAACATAAGGAATTTACATAATTTTCCACTCACTATCTCATTACAATATTACCACAACAATGCCCTCAAGACACACATGCATTGGAGTTCTCTTCCCCATGCATTGTGCCACATATTCGCACGGGAATAACCTCTAAGCCATCTTCCATTGTGCAGACAATTTCCCCACCTTTTTTTTTTCTCCCATCCTCATCCAAAATTATACACGTATAAGTCTCAAAATCACAAAATTTTTCCTACACCTCACCAATACAAATCCATGCATTCTTGTACTCCAAAATCCATTGAAGTTTATGCTCAAATTCCCCAAACTCACTGCACTTATTTGGCTCCCATTTCACTCACATAAATACCCCTCATTGGCGCCACATTTTTGCACACATGAACTAACAATTCAGCACACACACCCCAAAGCAATTTCATGCATTTCACACTCCAAACTCCCTCCAATTTCCATGTCCAAGGGTCCAAAAATTTTACTGCAGACAATTGGACAGAATTTCTACAAAAAATTATGATCACCTAGGTCCAAAATACTCTCATATGGTTGCTGAAAATTCTGCAATCTACCCTAGGTTCATTCTCCACCAATTTGGACACAAATTTGGGATTGAAACAATCCATTTTATTATGCCAAATTCCTGCACATCTAAACTAAGTTAGTTCCATGTTTCTACTTCCTCCTAGGGTCATTTTATACACCAAAAACAGTCCATTAGAATGCCCATCCAAAATTCCCCAATTTCCTTCATTTTTCACCAATTTCGGCCCTCCCCTTGCTCTCAAGCAAAACAACCTTAACATGGCATGAAATTTAAGTATGTAATGGACAAAGAGGAGAGGAGAACACTTACCAAAAATTTCTGGACGAAGATCGAAGGAAGTGCAGAATTTTTCCTTGGATTTGGACTCTCGGCTCTTCAAATTCCACCAAGAAATCTTTACTCTTTTTTCTCCATTCTTGGATAGGTTGTTGTGAGGCTTGAGGGAGTTTGATTGAAGGTAGGATGGGGTTGAAATCTTGAAGGAAAGGGGCTGTGCATGATGGGAAGAAAGGGAGGAGGAGAGGCTCTCACGAAGGTGTTTTCTCCTTGGGCTTCCTCTCACGTTTCTTAGCTTGTAGAATAGAGAAGTGTTAGGGTTTTCTCTCCTTAAGTGACCACTTCTCCTTTTCTTATTTGCACTTAAGTCCCTTCTTAAATTTAATTTACACCCAACCCCTAATCTTGGCCATCCATTAATTATCAAATCATGATCCCTCTCTCCACATGTTGCCACTTGTCATGATCTCACATTTCTCTATAAAGCACTTTCACACATTCCAAGGACATTAATTACATGTTCTTTGAGTCTATCCACAAGTCTCCGCTTTGACCTGAGACCGGTCAAATTTACTATTCATTTCAAAATTTTCTAAAATCACACACTGAATGCAGGTTTTCATTCTGAGTCTAGTTTCGTAGATCTCATGCGAATATGAGGTCGTTTGACCATCCAAACGTCCTCTGAAGTGAAGGTGAGCACTGATCGGTCGAAATTTGACCTAGGTCTCGAAATTCATGAAATGTTGCTACAGGCTCTATTTTACATGTAGAATCACAAAAATATAAGTCTTGGATGAATACGAGACCGTTTGCTCGGACAAATTTCAATTCTGTGTAGAATAAGGGTTTATTCGGCAAAAATTCTGGGGTTGCGAGCCTTCTCTGGGCAATTGCTCAAATTTCATCCTTCTGCTTAGAGCAATCATCTTTAAAACATATTTGGAACACGTAAATCCCACAGCGTCAATTTCACACGCGTGGATTTCATTTTTTTTTTGCTCGGTAGGGTCAATTTCCCTATGTGCCGAGCAAATTTCGGAAATCTCTCAGAATTATGATTTGTCTTAGGAAAATCATAACTTAGCCTGATTTAGGCGTCCTTGTGAAATTTTAGAAATTTCGCACCGCTAGAATTTAATTTGGCTCGATGGAAGTAATTTCTTCGCCTTCGGGTGAATGCGCACCGAGTGTTTCCCAGTAAACGTATGAGAATTTCAAAAATTCAGGCTTGCTTAACCTTTTTAGTCAATTTGGCACGTGACATTTCATTATAAATGAAATTGCACGGGTAAATCTCAAAATGGCCTGATGACCCTTTATTTTGGGTCCATGGTGCACTATTCGTGCTACCCCTAGGCTCAATTTCTGGCCCGACACGGAAATGCATGCAAGTAGCCTCACTGGCCAATTACGACACTCTAAATCTAATGGAACTGATCCTATGTAAAACTAAGATCGTTTGTTCACTCGAATCTCACCTCGCCCGAATTAGGGTTTTCGGGCACGCTTTTCAAAACATAGGGTTAACGAGCGCGAATTTAGATAGCGAAGCAATTCGTGAAAAATTTTGAGTGAAGTTTACTACTCAGAACATCACATATATATATATGTACATATACCTGAATGGAGTACAACACAATACACCGAGAGTCGGTGTTACAATTTCTCTCGTGATGATTGTCTTGTGCAAGATCAAGGGTTTGGGAAAGTTATTTTCATCTAGTTTAATTTCAGTTGGTCAAAAGAGATTTGTATGTTATGATGCTACTGCTAATCATCTTCGTACATCTCAAAATGTGATTTTCTTTGAGAATTATGATTTTTTTCAGTCAAATGTGGTCTCTTCTACTACTTCTGCTATACTTCTTCACTTTGAAATTGTTCCATATCCTATTGAGCGTTTCAAACCAGGTGTTATGTATACGAACCACTTTAACTCTTTCTGATGACAACCTGCTTCCTGAGCCTATACCTCCGACACCTTGAAAATCTACACGTGTCTCCCATCCACCAGATAGGTATGGGTTCCCACATATATTTCTTATTGTAACTCTATCAAACATTTTTGTTCCTACTTGTTATTCTCAGGCGGCCCAACATATATGATAGAAACAAGCCATGCAAGATGAGCTCCAAGCGCTTCAAGAAAATCATACTTGGGATATTGTTCCATACCCTCCTGGTGTTAAACCTATTGGTTGTAAGTGGATGTATTTTGTGAAGCTTAATTTTGATGGTTCTCTTAACTGCTATAAGGCACAATTGGTTGCTCTTGACAATAGGTAAGAATATGGGGTGGATTATGATGAGACATTTGTTTTAGTAGCCAAAATGACTACCATCCAAACCGTTATTGCTAATACTACTTCCAATGGATGGTCACTTCATCAAATGGATGTTAAGAATGCGTTTCTGCATGGTGATCTTAAGGAAGAAATTTTTGACTCCTCCTCTAGGCTTATTCTCTTCCTCCTCTGGTGTGTGTAAACTTAGATGTTCTTTTTATGGCTTGAAACGGCCAGCTCGGGTGTGGTTTGAGAAATTTTGTTCTACTTTACTTGGCTTTTCTTTCACCTAGAGCCAGTATGATTCTTCCTTGTTTCTTTACAAAACAGTAGGTGGTATTGTTCTTCTTCTTATCGATATTGATGATATAAGCATCATTGGCATAGATATTGTTTTGATCCAATAGCTTAAACAATAGCTCTAAATTTCGTTTCATATAAAGGATCTTGGTTCTCTCCTCTATTTCTTGGGACTTGAGGTCCGTTTAGATCCGAAAGATATTTTTTTACATCAACACAATTATACAGAGGACTTGATCTTTTTAACTGGACTTCTATTTGCTTCTCCTGTTGACACTTCTTTTGAGGTTAGTGTGAAATTTAGTCATGAGGAGGGTAACCTTCTTCCTAATCCTATGTTGTATCATCAGTTAGTCGGAAGCCTTAATTATTTAACAATTACATGCCAGGACATTTCCCTTGTTGTTTATCAGTTTAGTCAGTTTATGCACACCCCTCGACACCTTCACTTAGTCGTTGTTCATCGTATCATTCGCTACCTAAAGGGTGCTTCTAGTCATGGCTTATTCTTTCCTGTTGGCTCCTCTTTTCGATTGATTGGTTACAGTGATACTGATTGGGTAGGTTGCCCCGACACTTGATGCTCTGTTACTGGTTGGTGTATATTTCTTGGTTCTATGCTCATTTCTTGGAAAAGTAAGAAATAAGTTTGGGTATCCAAATCTTCCACTTATTCTAAATATCGCAGTATGTCTACTACTTGTTTTGGGATTAATTGGCTTCATGGTTTATTAAGAAGTAACTTAATCAATAACATCTCTTAGAACGATAAAAAATATTTGTAATCAAAGTCAACCTAGCACAATTAAGAAGTAAAATTTGGGAATAGATTATCATAAAATATGGTTTATACATGCTGAGTTATAAACCTGACCACTTGGCCATTCCAATGCTAACCAACATGATCTAACCCAAAATAGCCTGTAGTCAAGGTATCAATTCAACCTACCTTATAGTGTATGAAAAATGGTTTAATGCCAAATTAAGCTATATATTTAACCAGCCTTGGACCCGAATCGTAGCTGTCGAAATCATAGTTTCATAGAACCAACTCGATCCGACAATTTATTTTGGTCCCTTTTCTTGTTTTCTTTCCATTCTTCTTCATAGATAGTTTCCTCTACAAACTATACGAAGATACAAAGATAAAGGGAAAAAAGCATAAAAGGTTGTATCAAATTTTGTCTTTTTGGATTTGTGCAAGGGTTTTATTTATATAGATGACATCTACGACATATTTACAAACTCAATTGTGTACAAATCTCTTGATTTTTCTATTAATTGAGTTCTAATAATGCTCAACCAATCTCTAATAATAAAGATGTAGACGATACACAATCATACAGTCATGTGGAAAATACTATCATGTCTTATGAAATCTTTGCTACCTAACAATGTTTGAAATAACTTTTAAGTTTGAATTTCACTTATCAAAAACAATCCCCAAAATTCAATTTTTAATTTTGGTATATTAATCTTCTCACTATTGTGGAAAGCATTTCAATCGAATCCCTACTTAAGTTGTTTCTGATTGTTTACTTCGTACCCTTAAATCAATTCATTATTTTCATTAACTGATAGAAATTGAAGCTCCACTTTTTATTGATGTTCGGTATTAATTTCTTTAATATTAATTTTCTAGCTTTTGACCATTTCACAATCTTTACTACTAATTAAAAAAGAGAGTGATTTGGGTATGATAGTGAATTATTCAACACGTTATCTACATATAACAAATTCTATAGAATGTATTTGGAAAAATTGTCTGTATATTTACTTTAACCAAAAAGAAGGATGGATTAGAAGAGTCAACTTGTTTAGATTACCTATCAACATCTATATCCCACTTGCATCTTTCATCTCTACCTTTTACATTTTGACCAAGTCCAGCACAAAATCACCACTTTGTTAGGTCTTTCGAAATAAAAACACCGTCTATGGGAACTAAATGTGTGAAAGCATTCAAATTGATAACTACTTTTAAGTTGATAAAACTTTGTTTTGAGTTAATTAGGTCTGCAACAATATTACCAATTAGTTAAGTTCCATCTAAATAAATATGCCGTCTATGGGAATCGAACCCACAACCAAGTTGTTAAAATCCATAGGCTCGACCAACTGAGCTTAGATAGCTTATGCATGAATTAACTTAATTAATAAAGTTTCTTATAATGATAAAAAGTATTTGTGGTCAAAGTCGTCCTAGTACAATTAAGAAGTAAAATTTAGGATTAGATCATCTTAAAATATGGTTTATACAAACTGAGTTATAGACCTAACCACTTGATAGTTCCAATGCTAACCAACATAGTTAAACCCAAAATAGCCCGTAGTCAGGGTTTCAATTCTACCAATCTTACAGGGTATGAAAAATGGTTTAAGGCCATATCTAGCTATATATTTTACCAGCCTTGGACTCGAATCGTAGCTGTCGAAATCGTAATTTCATAGAATTAACTCCAAACGACAATTCATTATGTTCCCTTTTCTCATTTTCTTTCCATTCTTTGTCATAGATAATTTACTCTACAAACTACATGAAGATACATAGACAAAAGGAAAATAGCATAAAAGGTTGCATCACATTCTCTCCTTTTGGATTTCTACCAAGTGTTTTATTCATATAGGTGATATTTACGACATATTTACAAACTCAATTATGTACAAATCTTTTAATTTTTCATTTAATTGAGTTGTGATAATACTCAACCAATCTCCATTAACAACGAAGTAAATGATGCACAATCATATAGTTGTGTGGCAAGTACTATCATGTCTTATGAAATCTTTCTTACTTGACAATGTTTGACATAACTTCTAAGTTCGAATTTTGCTTTTCAATAACAATCCCCAAAATTCAATTTTTAATTTTGATTGATTAATCTTCTCACTATTGTGGAAAACATTTTAATCCAATCGCCACTTAAGGCATTTTTGATTGTTTACTTCCTGCCCTTCAATCGATTCAGTATTTTTACTAAGCAATGGAAATTGATGCTCCACTATTTATAGATGATGGGTGTTAATTTCTTTAATATTAACTTTCTAGCTTTCAACCATTTCACTATCTTTACTACTAATTAAAAAAGAGAATGAGTTGGGTGCGACAGTGAATTATTCAACTCAATATCTACATATACAACAAATTCTTGAGAATGTATTTGGCAAAATTGTCCAAATATTAACTTTAAAAAAAAAAGAAGGATGAGATTAAAAGAGTCAACTTGTTTCAATTACCTATCAACTTCTATGTCTCACTTAACTCTTTTTTCCCTACCTTCCACATTTTTGCGACATGCATGTATTGAGTTAACCAAATCCACCACTTAGTTAAGTTCTTTCTAACTAAATACACCATCTATGGGAATCGAATGTATGAAATCATCCAAATAAAGAACTACTTTTAAGTTGATAAAACTTTATTTTGAGTTAACCAACTCTACCACAAAATCACCACTTAGCTAAGTTCCTTCTAAATAAAAACGCCATTCATGGGAATCGAAACCACGACCACATGGTTTAGAGCCATGAGCTCTACCGGCTGATCTAAGACATCTTATGCATGAATTAACTTAATCAATAAAGTTTCTTAGAATGATAAAAAATATTTGTAATCAAAGTCATCCTAGCACAATTAAGAAGTAAAATTTGGGATTAAATCTTCTTAAAATATGGTTTATATAAGCTAAGTTATAGGCCTGACCACTTGCTAGTTCCAATGCTAACCAACATGGTCTAATCAAAAAAAGCTCGTAGTCAAGGTATCAATTTAACTTACCTTATAGTGTATAAAAAATGGTTTAAGGCCAAATTAAGCTATACACTTAACCAACCTTGGACTAGAATTGTAGCTGTCGTAGTTTCATAAAACCAAGTCGAACCGACAATTCATTATGGTCTCTTTTCTTGTTTTCTTTCCATTATTCTTCATAGATAATTTACTCTACAAACTATACAAAGAGACAAAGATAAAGGGAAAAAAGCATAAAAGTTTGTAACGTATTCTATCTTTTTGGATTTGGGCAAGGGTTTTAGTTATATAGGTAATACTTATGGCATATTTATAAACTCGATTATGTACAAATCTCTTGATTTTTCTATTAATTGAGTTGTGATAATGCTCAACCAATCTCCATTAATAAAGAAGTAAATGATACACAATCATACAGTCGTGTGGTATTTTTAATTTTGATAGATTAATCTTCTAACTATTATGGAAAACATTTCAATCCAATTGAAGGTGAGTTAGATTAATCTTCTCTCTACCCTTCAATCGATTCATTATTTTCAATAACCGATGGAAATTGATGATCCACTTTTTATTGATATTGGGCATTAATTTCTTTAAAATTAACTTTCTAGCTTTCAACCGTTGCACTATCTTTACTACTAATTAAAAAAAGAGAGTGAGTTAGATACGACAATGAATTATTCAACATGTTATCTACATATATAACAAATTCTTTAGAATGTATTAGGCAAAATTGTCCGAAATTTATTATAACTAAAAAAAATGGATGAGATTAAAAGAGTCAAGTTGCTTCAATTGCCTGTCAACATCTATGTCCCAGTTACCTCTTCCACATTTTTGCATTAATTTTTTTTGTTTAATTTTTCTTTCTCATCAATTCTATGTGACAATACTTTATTTTTGCCTATTGGCACATAAACTACATGCATGTATTGAGATAGCCAAGTCTACCATAAAATCACCACTTAGTTATGTTCTTTTGAAATAAGTACACCGTTTATGGGAATTGAATGTATGAAAGCTTTCAAATTGAGAACTACTTTTAAGTTGATAAAACTTTGTTCTGAGTTAACAAAGACTACCATAAAAGTTTGTAACATATTCTATCTTTTTGGATTTGGGCAAGGGTTTTAGTTATATAGGTGATACTTATGGCATATTTATAAACTCGATTATTTACAAATCTCTTGATTTTTCTATTAATTGAGTTGTGATAATGCTCAACCAATCTCCATTAATAAAGAAGTAAATCATACACAATCATACAGTCGTGTGGTATTTTTAATTTTGATAGATTATTCTTCTCATTATTATGGAAAATATTTCAATCCAATCACCACTTAAGGTGTTTCTAATTGTTTACTTCCTACCCTTCAATTGATTCATTATTTTCAATAACTGATGGAAATTGATGCTCCACTTTTTATAGATGTTGGGCATCAATTTCTTTAATATTAACTTTCTAGCTTTTAACTGTTTCATGATCTTTACTACTAAATAAAAAAGAGAGTGAGTTAGGTATGACAATGAATTATTCAACTCGTTATCTTCATAAATAACAAATTCTTTAGAACATATTTGGCAAAATTGTTTGAATATTTACTTTGCCCAAAAAAAAAAAAAAATGAATGATGCTAATAGAGTTAACCTGTTTCAATTACCTATCAACTTCCATGTCCCAGTTACCTTTTTTATCTCTACCATCCATATTTTTACATTCATCAATTCTTTTCCACAGTACTTCATGTTTGCCCATTGGTACATAAAAGACATGCATGTGTTAAAAGTCGACCAAAATTCACCAATTAGTTATGTTCCTTCTTAATAAAAACACACGGGAATCAAATGTATGAAAGCATTCAAATTAAGAACATTTTAATTCGATAAAACTTTGTTATGGGTTAACCAAGTCTACCACAAAAACACCACTTAGTTAAGCTCTTTCTAAATAAATACGCCATCTGTGGGAATCAAACATACGACCATGTAGTTAAAAGCCATGCACTCTACCGGCTGAGCTAAGAAGGCTTATGTATGAATTAACTTAGTTAATAAAGTTTCTTTGAATGCTAAAAAATATTTGTGATCAAAGTGATTCTAGCACAATTAAGAAGTAAAATTTGGGATTAGATCTTCTTAAAATATGGTTTGTACATTCTAAATTAAAGGCCTGACCACTTGCCAGTTCAAATACAAACCAACGTGGTCAAACCAAAAATGGCCCTAGTCAAGGCAATAATTCAACCCACCTTATAGTCTATGAAAAATCGTTTACGACCAAACTAAGCTATATACTTGACCAACCTTGGACTAGAATCGCAGCTGTTGAAATCGTAGTTTCATAAAACCAACTTGAACTGACAATTTATTATGTTCCATTTTCTTATTTTCTGTCCATTCTTCTTCATTGATAATTTACTCTACAAACTGTATAGAGATACAAAGATAAATAGAGAAAAGCCTAAAAAGGTTGTATCATATTCTTTCTTTTAGGATTTGTGTAGGGGTTTTATTTATATAGGTTATATTTACAACATATTTTCAAACTCAATTGTGATTTCTCTATTAATTGAGTTGTGATAATGCTCAGCCAATCTCCATTGACTAAGGAGTAAACGAGACACATATAGTCATGTCGCAAATACTATCATATCTTATGAAACTTTATTAGCTGATAATGTTTGAAAAACTTTCAAGTTCAAATTTTGCTTTTCAAAAGCAATCCCTTCAAAAATAAGTTCATAACAAATGCAACCATACTATAAGTGAAAAATTCAATTTTTAATTTGATAGATTAATCTTCTTACTATTGTGGAAAAAAATTCAATCCATGCACCACTTAAGGTTTTTCTGATTGTTTACTCCCTAGCCTTCAATTGCTTCATTATTTTCAATAACCGATGGATATTGACACACTACATTTTATAGATGTTGGGCATTAATTTCTTTAATATTAATTTTGTAGCCTTCAGCCATTTCACTACCTTTACTACTAATTAACAAAGAGAGTGAGTTGGGTAGAACAATGAATTATTCAACTCATTAGCTATATATAAAACAAATTCTTTATATTATATTTTTAAAAAATGTCTGAATATTTACTATAACAAAAAAAGATGGCATTAAAAGAGTCAAGTTATGTCCCACTTACCACTTTTATCTCTACCTTCCATATGAAATAGTTGTTACATGACAACGTTTGAAATAAGTTCTAAGTTCGAATTTCGCTTTTCAAAAACAATCCCCAATATTCAATTTTCAATTTTGATAGATTAATCTTCTCACTATTGTGGAAAACATTTCAATCCAATCACCACTTAAGGTGTTTCTGATTCTTTACTTCCAACGCTTCAATCGATTCATTATTTTCAATAACCGATGGAAATTGATGCTCCACTCTTTATTAATGTTGGGCATTACACTATAAAAAAATCATAAATTTGCAACAAAATTTGCGACAAATTCATGAGAAAAATTCGTCCCAAAACAAATTTGCGACGAATTTTGCGACAAATTTTTTTTCGTCCCTAATAAGTCGTCGCAAATTTTTGGGACGAAAAACTAATTTTTTTTCATAGAAATTTCCCACAAAAAATTTTTTGTCGCAAAATTCATCGCAAATTTGCGACGAATTTAGCCACAAAAAAAATTTTCATCGTAAATTTGCAACGAAATAGGTTTTGTCACAGATTTGCGACGAAAATAGGATTCGTCGCAAATTTGCGACGAAAATTTTATTCGTCGCAAATCTGCGACGAATTCTATTTTCGTAATCATTGTTTCGTCGCAAATTTGCGACGAATCCTATTTTCGTCGCAGATTTGCGATGAATCATTTTTTCGTTGCAAAATTCGTAGCTAACGGCAAATATGTATTTTTGCGACAATTAAAAATTTTATTGATATATTTGGATCATTTTTTCCTATATAACTTGTTTTTATACCTGCTCATCTAACCTAATCAACAATTAATCATTCAAATCGTTTTTAATATCAAATTTCAGGCATCTATACTCATAAATATAGCTAACTATTCAATAAAATCAATAAATTAAAAATTCAATAAGAAATCATAATAATAATATCAAAAATAAAATCAACATCAAGTCTAAATGTTAAAATATCAATAACCATACATAACCAAGAAAATAAATATAACGAGTATCAAAATGTAAATCAAATAACAGTACACAATCTCAAGTATGACCTCCACCACCATCATCCTCATCATCATCATCATCGTCACCGAAGAAATCATCACCTTCATCACCATCTCGAGCATTATCAGGAGGAGAAATAGAAGGGGGAATCTGACTTGGAGCGTAGGCTAGCTGAAGATGCTGCATGATTAATATTTGCTGCGTGCGGAACTCGTTCATTTTTTGCGTGTGCTTTGCTTGAAGTTCATTGAAATCCTGATCTCTTTGCCGCAATAAGTCCTTCAAATGGCTCACCTCTTGAGTTAACTAATTTATTTCTACCCTGACTGCTGGTGGGGTGGAAGAAGACGAACCAGGGAATTGGTAAGTTCTGCTCAAAGAACCTAATCCAACTACTCTACCCCCTTTTGCTCCACCAGTCAACTCGAGCCATATATTTATGTTATCAACAGATGGCTCAGATCCACCAGCATCATCGCATAAAAATTTAACATTAATCTCACAGTATAAATTAAATATTATAAAAGTAACATTAAATTTAACACAACTTAACATCATTAATAATAATAACCTTAATTTAACAAAAATTGAATATAATAATAAATAATATTATTAACTTAATTAATATCAAACAAATTAACTAAATTATTACAATAACATTAAATATTATCATATAATCAAATAAAATATATATTATTAAACATTTAACAATATTGATTATTTAACTAATCGAAATAAGATTTACTATAAGTTACATATTATTGTTAACATAATGTTTCACCTAAACAATGATCAACACTTTTGATTCCAATTTTATATAAAATATTAAAATTAACAAATCCAAACATATCATTAGATCAACCACTAAATACAAAATAAAAAAAAAACTAATATAGAAATAAAAACAACACAAACATACAAATTTACATAATTTCATTTTCAAATTATTACAATACAAATTAAAACTTTTCTCACCACCAAATAATAATTCACCGATGGGCTCAGATATCAACAAAGAAGAATGACTTCCAATCCAAATATTCGATAATCGCAAATCTTGACACATCAAAAATAATTATAAATAATTAATATATTATTAAAACAATACAATAAAAACATTTTATAAATAAAATTTGTCAAAATTTTTTTTTAATAATTTTGCATAAAAGGGGCTACAATGGGCCGGGCTGGGCCGGGCCCAATGGGCCTACCCAGGGCCGTGCAATGGCCCAGCCCATGGGACACGCACGCAGGGGCCAGCGGCCCCTGCGCGAGGCTGGGTAGCGCAGGGGCCGCGCCCCTGCTCGAGCCTGGGAAGCGCAGGGGCCAGTGGCCCCTGCGCGAGGCTGGGCATCGCAGGGGCCAGTGGCCCCTGCGCGAGGCTGGGAAGCACAGGGGCCAACGGCTGGCCCGCGAAGGGCAGATCCGGCGGCTTGGCCGCCGGATCTGGCTTCTACAGCGCAGATCCGGTGGCTTGGCCGCCGGATCTGGCTTCTACAGCCTGCGGCCGAGAGAGAGAGAGAGAGAGAGAGAGAAAGAGGGAGAGAGATTACCGATCACCATCGCAGATCCGCCATCCCTTCGCAGAACCACTGAGGGAGAGAGCGAGAGACAGAGTGTGAGTGAGAGTGAGAGTGAGAGAGAGCGAGAGAGTGAGAGTGAGAGTGAGAGAGAGCGAGAGACAGAGTGAGAGTGAGTGAGAGAGAGCGAGAGACAGAGTGAGAGTGAGAGTGAGAGTGAGAGAGAGCGAGAGACAGAGTGAGAGCGAGAGACAGAGTGAGAGTGAGAGTGAGAGTGAGAGAGAGCGAGAGACAGAGTGAGAGCGAGATTCAGGGATGAAAAAAAATTTCGTCCCAAATTTAGGGACGAATTGACGAATTCGCCACAAATTTAGGGACGAAAAATTAATTCGTCACTAATTCAGGGACGAAAATAAAATTCGTCCCTGATTCAGGGACGAAAAAAAAATTCGTCCCAAATTTAGGGACGAATTGACGAATTCGTCGCAAATTTAGGGACGAAAAATTAATTCGTCGCTAATTCAGGGACGAAAATAAAATTCGTCCCTGATTCAGGGACGAAAAAAAAATTCGTCCCAAATTTAGGGACGAATTGACGAATTCGTCGCAAATTTAGGGACGAAAAATTAATTCGTCGCTAATTCAGGGACGAAAATAAAATTCGTTCGTGATTCAGGGACGAAAAAGAAATTCGTCCCTAAATTATGGACAAATTGACGAATTCGTCGCAAATTTAGGGACGAATAATTTATTTGTCGCAAATTTAGGGACGAATGTTTATTTTGTTGCAAATTTTGGGACGAATTATAAATTCGTCGCAAATTTAGCGACGAATTTTAGGATTCGTTGGAAATTTAGCAACGAATTTATTATTTAGTCGCAAATTTGCAACGAATTTTATATCAAAAAATTTTCATCACAAATTTGCGACGAAATTTGTAACGACGAAATTTGTAACGAAAATATTTTTTGTTGCGAAATTTGCGACGAATACTTTTTTGTTTCTAAATTCGTGGCTAATTAGCGACGAAATTTATTTTTGTCGCTAAATTTGTGACAGATTTGCGACGAATATTTTTCGTTGCAAAATTTCGTCGCTGAATTCTTGTTTTTTTGTAGTGTTAATTTATTTAATTTTAACTTTCTAGCTTTCAATCATTTCACTATCCTTACAACTAATTAAAAAAGAGAGTGAGTTGGGCATGATAGTGAATTATTCAACATGTTATCTACATATATAGCAAATTTATTTGGCAAAATTGTCCATATATTTACTTTAACAGAAAAAAGGATGTACCTATCAACATCTATGTCCCACTTACAACTTTTATCTCTACCTTCCACACTTTTGCATTAATTTTTTTTTTGTTTAATCTTTCTTTCTCATCAATTCTTTGCAACAACACTTCATTTTCGCCCATCAACACTTAATTAAGTTCATTTGAAATAAATACACCATCTATGGAAATTGAATGTGTGAAAGCATTCAAATTGAGAACTACTGTTAAGTTGATAAAACTTTGTTTTGAGTTAACCAACTCTACCACAATATCAACACTTAGTTAAGTTCCATCTAAATAAATACTCCGTCTGTGGGAATCAAACCCACGACCATGTGGCTAAAAGCCACGCGCTTTTCCGACTGAGCTAAGATGACTTAAGCATGAATTAACTTAATTAATAAAGTTTCATAGAATGATAAAATATATTTGTGATCAAAGTTATCCTAGAACAATTAAGAAGTAAAATTTGGGACTAGATAATCTTAAAATATGGTTTATACAAGCTGAGTTATAGATTTGACCACTTGCCAGTTCCAAAGCTAGCCAACATGGTCAAACCCAAAATAGTCTGTAGTGAAGGTATCAATTCTACCAACCTTACAGTGTATGAAAAATGGTTTAAGGCCAAATTAAGCTATATAGTTATCCAGTCTTGGACCCGAATCGTAGCTATCAAAATCGTAATTTCATAGAACCTACTCGAAATGACAATTCATTATGTTCCGTTTTCTTATTTTCTTTACATTTTTCTTCATAGATAATTAACTCTACAAACTATATGAAGATACAAAGATAAAGGGGAAAAAAAAAACATAAAAGGTTGCATCGTAATCAGTCCTTTTGGATTTTTGCAAGGGTTTTATTTATATAGGCGATATTTATGGCATATTTACAAACTCAATTGTGTACAAATCTCTTGATTTTTCTATTAATTGAGTTGTGATAATGCTCAACCGATCTCCATTAATAAAGAAGTAGACAATAGATAATCATACGATCGTGCAGTAAATACTATCATGTCTTATGAAATAACTTCTAGGTTCCAATTTTGCTTTTCAAAAACAATACCCAAAATTCAATTTTTTATTTTGATAGATTAATCATCTCACTATTGTAGAAAACATTTCCATCCAACCCCCACTTAAGGTGTTTTTGATTGTTTACTTCCTACCCTTCAATCGATTCATTATTTTCAATAACCGATGGAAATTGATGCTATACTATTTATAGATGTTGGGCATTAATTTCTTTAATATTAACTTTCTAGCTTTCAACCATTTCACAATATTTACTACTAATTAAGAAAGAGAGTGAGTTGGGTATGACAATGAATTTTTCAACTTTTTATCTACATATATACCAAATTCTTAAGAATGTATTTGGCAAAATTGTCCGAATATTAACTTTAACAAAAAAAAGGATGAAATTAAAAGAGTCAACTTGTTTTAATTACCTATCAACTTCTATATCCCACTTACCTCTTTTATCTCTACCTTCCACATTTTTGTATTAATTTTTTTGTTTAATTTTTCTTTTCCACAAATTCTCTGCAACAATACTTCATTATTGGCCATTGGCACATAAACGACATGCATGTATTGAGTTAACCAAGTCTACCACCAAATCACCACTTAGTTAAGTTCTTTCTAAATAAATACACCATCTATGGGAATCGAATATATGAAAGCATTCAAGTTGAGAAAAACTTTTAAGTTGATAAAATTTTGTTTTGAGCTAACCAAGTCTACCATAAAATCACCACTTAGTTAATTTCTCAATAAATACATTGTCTGTGGGAATGAAACCCACGACCACATGGTTAAAAGCCACATGCTTTACTCGCTAAGCTAAGATGGCTTATGTATGAATTAACTTAATTAAAAAAGTTTTTTAGAATGAAAAAAAATATTTGTAATCAAAGTCAACCTAGCACAATTAAGAAATAAATTTGGGATTAGATCATCTTAAAATATGGTTTATACAAGCTGTGTTATAAACCTGACCACTTGGCAATTCCAATGCTAACTAACATGATCTAACTCAAAATAGCCTATAGTCAAGGCATCAATTCAACCTACCTTATAGTGTATGAAAAATGGTTTAACGCCAAATTAAGCTATGTACTTAACCAGCCTTGGACCCGAATCGTAGCTGTCGAAATCATAGTTTCATAGAACCAACTCGAATCGTCAATTTATTTTGGTCCCTTTTCTTGTTTTCTTTCCATTCTTCTTCATAGATAGTTTACTCCACAAACTATACGAAGATACAAAGATAAAGGGAAAAAAGCGTAAAAGGTTGTATCGTATTTTATCTTTTATGATTTGTGCTAGAGTTTTATTTTTATAGGTGATATTTACGGCTTATTTTCAAACTTAACTGTGTACAAATCTCTTAATTTTTCTATTAATTGATTTGTGATAATACTTAACTAATCTCCATTAATAAAGAAGTAATCGATACACAATCATACAATCATGTGGTAAATACTATTATGTCTTATGAAATCATTATCACCTTACAATGTTTGAAATAACTTCTATGTTCAAATTTCACTTTTCAAAAATAATCCCCAAAATTCAAATTTTAATTTTGATTGATTAATCTTCTCACTATTGTGGAAAACATTTCAATCCAACCACCACTAAAGGTGTTTTTGATTATTTACTTCTAACCCTTCAATCGATTCATTATTTTCAATAACCGATGGATATTAATACTCCACTATTTATAGATGTTGGGCATTAATTTCTTTAATATTAACTTTCTAGCTTTCAATCGTTTCACTATATTTACTACTAGTTAAAAAAGAGAGTGAGTTGGGCACGATAGTGAACTATTCAACTCGTTATCTACGTATATAACAAATTCTTAAGAATGTATTTGGCAAAATTGTTTGAATATTAACTTTAACCAAAAAAGGATGAGATTAAAAGGGCCAACTTGTTTCAATTGCCTATCAACTTCTATGTCCCACTTACCACTTTTATCTCTTTCTTCCACATTTTGGCATTAATTTTTTATTTTTAATTTTTCTTTCCCATCAATTATCTACAACAATAATTAATTTTTGCCCATCAGTACGTAAATGACATGCATGTATTCAGTTAATCAAGTCTATCACCAAATCACCACTTAGTTAAGTTCTTTCTAAATAAATACACCATCTATGGGAATCAAATGTATGAAATCATTCAAATTGAGAACTACTTTTAAGTTGATAAAACTTAATTTTGAGTTAACAAAGTCTACCACAAAATCACCACTTGGTTAAGTTCCTTCTAAATAAATGCGCAATCTATGGAAATCGAACCCAAGACCATATGGCTAAAAGCCACGCACTATACTGGCTGAGCTAAAACAACTTATGCATGAATTAACTTAATTAATAAAGTTTCTTAAAATGATTAAAAATTTTTGTAATCAAAGTCAACGTTACACAATTAAGAAGTAAAATTTAGGATTGAATCATCTTAAAATATGGTTTATACAAGTTGAGTTATTGACCTGACCACTTGGCAGTTCCAATGCTAACCAACATGATCTAACCCAAAATAGCCCGTGGTCAAGGTATCAATTCAACCTACCTTATAGTGTATGAAAAATGATATATCACCAAATTAAGAAATATATTTAACCAGCCTTAGACCCGAAGCGTAGATATTGAACGACAATTTATTTTTGTCCCTTTTCTTGTTTTCTTTCCATTCCTCTTCATATATAGTGTACTTTAAAAACTATACGAAGATGCAAAGATAAAGGGAAAAAAGCATAAAAGGTTGTATCGTATTTTTTCTTTTTGGATTTGTGCAAATGTTTTATTTATATAGGTGATATTTACGGCATATTTACTTACTCAATTGTGCATAAATCTCTTGATTTTTCTATTAATTGAGTTGTGATAATGCTCAACCAATCTCCATTAATAAAGAAGTAAATGATACACAATCATATAGTCATGTGGAAGATACTATCAAGTCTTTTGAAACCTTTATTACCTTTCAATGTTTGAAATGATTTCTAAGTTCGAATTTCACTTTTCAAAAACAATCCCCAAAATTCAATTTTTAATTCTTGTAGATTAATCTTCCCACTATTGTGGAAAACATTTCAGTCCAATCACCACTTAAGGTTTTTCTGATTGTCTATTTCCAACCGTTGAATCGATCCATTATTTCCAAAAACTGACGGTAATTGATGCTCCACTTTTTATTGATGTTGGGCATTAATTTCTTTAATATTACCTTTCTAGCTTTTGACCGTTTCACTATCTTTACTACTAATTAAAAAAGAGAGTAAGTTGGGTATGACAATGAATTATTCAGCACATTACCTACATATATTGCCACGACCAGTCGCACTGGAGCCTCCACCGGTTGTCGGTCCATCTGCAGTTTCTAGACCCAGCGACGGTACTTCTTCGACGTTGAGAGGGATTCATGAGCTCACCCAGCTTGTGAAGGAGGCGAGACAGCTAGGCTGTACCGAGTTCTCTGGGGTGGGTGATTCCACTGCTGCGAAGCACTGGATCAACCACACCCATCGAGTGTTGATAGACCTTGGCCTGAGTGAGGAGTTCAGACTCCGAGTGGTCGAGAGATTATTGGATGGAGATGTCCTCTCATGGTGGGAGGCAGTTTGTGATGATGCAGCGGAGCCCAGGAGTTAGGAGGACTTTTTGCGGGAGTTCAACCACAGATATTTTTCAGTGTTCCAAGGGAATAGGAAGAGAACGGAGTTCCACCACCTGCGGCAGGGGACTCGGACTGTGACCGAGTATGAGGCCGAGTTGAGGAGACTGGCCGCTTTTGTTCCGGACCTAGCCACACCCAGTCAGTTGAGGTTCAAGTTTGAGGATGGCCTCAACTTGAACGCCCGGAGGTATATGACGGTGACCCCTAACTTCTCATTTCCAGAGATAGTAGACTCAGCACTCCGGGCTGAGGAGATCGTCCATGCTGAGGGACGACAGAGAGAGAGTAGGGAGCAGAGGAGGAAGAGGCCCGAGTTTTCTGGGGGCCAGAGTTCGAAGAAGGGGAGGACCTCAGGGTTTCGCGGGGACCCTTCTCAGAGGCAGGGATCGCTGTCCCAGGGGTTTAGAGCACCAACCCCGAGCGCCTCCACTCAGACCACAGCCCGACGACACCCTTTTTGTCATCGATGCGGCAGACATCACCCCTTCGGAGCTTGCGGGGTGATAGTAACTTGCTTCCAGTGTGGGAGACCAGGGTACATCAAGAGCCAGTGCCCTGATCTTGGAGCAGGAGGTCCGATAGTTTCTATTCAGTCGAGTGCTCCACGAGGGGGACAGTAGAGAGCACGGGCACACTCTACCCCCATAGCCCCACGAGTAATAGCTGGGAGTAGTATGGCACTAGGACTATCGCGGCAGCAGCCGAGGGCTCAGGCCCGAGTGTACGCGATGACGCAGGAGGATGCGCAGACGAACCCCGATGTCATTATTGGTACTCCCCCTTCTGACTCACACACTTAGAGATTTCCCCTATACTTTTATTTTGAGACTCATCATAAGGCAAAGCCTTAGAGGCTTGACTATGTTGGTTGTACCTACTTTTGAGATATATATGATGAGCATCTATTTCCACCTTTATCTAAATTGATCTCTTTATTTTCCCCATATTTAGGAACTATGAGGATTTATGGAGTCGACGCCCGTGTCCTTATCGACACCGGGTCGAACTACTCGTATGTGAGAGAGCGTCCTTTGCCCACCTGATGGGTAAGCCTTTGACGCCACTTGGAGAGGAGATATTGGTTTTCACACCTCTCGGTAAATAGTTCTTGAGAGATTCAGTCTATAAGGGGACAGAGGTCATGATTGGAAACACCGTATTTAAGGCAGATTTGATACTTTGGACTTGACCGATATTGATGCCATCCTTGGCATGGATTGGCTGAGCAGACACAGAGCCTCCGTTGATTGTTTTACTAAGGAGGTTGAGTTCCGGAGATTGGAGGGACTTGCTTTGAGGTTTTCTGGCAAGAGGAGAGTATTGCCTCGCTGTGTTATTTCAGTGATGGAGGCCAGGAGTTTAATACGCCAAGGCTGCACGGCGTACTTGGCCATGTTGTGGATACTACTATGAAGGAACTGAGGAATGAGTATGTCCTTGTAGTACAGGAGTTTGCGGATGTTTTCCCTGAGGAGCTACCTGGCCTTCCACCAGCTCGGGAGTTTGACTTTGAGATCGACATAGCTCCGGGAATCGGTCCTATATCTATTCTGCCATACAGAATGGCGCTAGCTGAGATGAGAGAGCTCAAGGTTTAGCTGCAGGAATTACTGGACAAGGGTTTTATCCATCCGAGCACTTCGCCTTGGGGTGCTCCAGTGTTGTTTGTAAAGAAGAAGGACGGGACCCTACGACTATGCGTGGATTACCGGCAGTTGAATAAAGTGACCATCAAGAACCTGTATCCTCTGCCACGTATTGATGACCTATTTGACCAGCTTCAGGGTGCACGGGTCTTTTCGAAGATCGATTTGCGATCTGGTTATCACTAGTTACGGATTCGGGCTGAGGACATGCCCAAGGTTGCATTCCGCACTCGCTATGGTCACTTTGAGTTTTTAGTGATGTCGTTTGGGTTGACTAATGCTCCAGCGGCTTTTATGGATTTAATGAACCGGGTCTTCCACGACTACCTAGATCGGTTCGTCATCGTATTTATTGATGACATTCTGGTATACTCACGGAGTGATGAGGAGCATGAACAGCACCTAAGGGTGGTCTTACAGACTCTCCGTGAGCAGTAGTTATATGCCAAATTCACCAAGTGTGAATTTTGGCTAAGGGAAATTGGATTTCTGGGCCACATTGTTTCTGCGGAGGGGATTTTTGTTGATCCACAGAAAGTAGAGGCCATATTGAGGTGGGAGCAGCCACAGACCGTTACTGAGGTCCGGAGTTTTCTTGGACTTGCTAGTTATTATAGACGATTTGTAGAGGGTTTCTCGAGGATTGCTGCTCCACTCTCCCGATTGACGAAGAATGACGTCAAGTTTTGTTGGGATGCCGCTGTGAGGCGAGTTTTCAGGAACTCAAATAGCGACTGACGTCGGCACCTATCTTGGCTCTCCCTACAAGTGGCAGGGAGTATGTTGTGTACAGTGATGCCGGCCGGTAGGGGCTGGGTTGCGTATTGATGCAGGATGGATGGGTGATCGCTTATGCTTCGAGACAGTTGAAGAAGCATGAGGCGAACTACCCGACTCACGATCTTGAGCTGGCAGCCATAGTCTTTACACTGAGGATATGACGGCATTACTTATATGGAGTTACCTGCAGGGTCTTCACAGACCATAAGAGCTTGAAGTATTTATTTACTCAGAGAGAGCTAAACCCAAGACAGAGGAGATGGTTAGAACTGCTAAAAGACTACGACTTGGTTATTAACTATCATCTGGGTAAGGCAAATGTAGTAGCAGATGCCTTGAGCCGAAAGTTATCTTCTTCTACCACTTCTCAAGCAGCAAAGAGAGCCTACATCTCCTGCTTGGTAGGACTCCGAGCTTTGGGAGTCAGCTTGGCCAGCGATGAGTAGGGTACACTGCTAGCTAGATTTGAGGTGCGGCCTACACTACTTGATCGCATCAAAGAGCTTCAGGGTACAGATGTAGAGCTCCAGACTATTCACGATCGGATCCGTCGAGGAGACAGCGGGGATTTCCGAGTCTGTGCTGATGGACTCGTGGTGTTCAGAGAAAGAGTATGTATTCCAACTGATGTTGAACTTTGACGTGCTATCCTTGAGGAGGCACACTCTTCGGCTTATGCTATGAATCCTGGGGGTACGAAGATGTACCGTACCATTAGAAGCAGTTATTGGTAGTCGGGCATGAAGCAGGAGATAGAAAAGTTTGTAGCACGGTGCTTGGTGTGCCAGCAGGTGAAGGCTGAGCACCAGAAACCAGCGGGTATTTTATAGCCGCTTCCCATTCCTGAATGGAAGTGGGAACATATTACCATGGATTTCGTGATAGGGTTACCGAGGACATCCACGCAGCATGATGCGATTTGGGTGATTGTCGATCGACTCACCAAATCTGCACACTTTATCCCCATCCGTGGTGACTACTCCTTGGAGGCACTGGCACGTCTCTATATGGACACCATAGTATGACTTCACGGGGTGCCTGTGTCGATTGTTTCAGACAGGAACCCCAGGTTCACGTCTAGGTTCTGGCCCAGGTTACAGGAGGCATTGGGCACTAGACTGAACTTTAGCACAGCCTATCATCCTCAGACAGATTGCCAGTCAGAGCGTACAATTCAGACACTTGAGGATATGCTTCGGGCTTGTGTTATTGACTTTTATGGTAGCTGGGATCGGCATTTACCACTTGTAGAGTTTGCATATAATAACAGCTACCAGGAAAGTATCGGGATGCCACCATACGAGGCATTGTATGGGAGGCGATGTCGCACACCTTTATGTTGGGACGAAGTCGGTGTGAGGCACCTCAGCAGTGTGGAGCTTGTTGAGGAGACGAGGGAGAAGGTCAGGATTATTCGACAGAGGATGAGAGCCGCCCAGGATCGACAGAAGGCATATGCAGACCGTAGGCGGCGACCACTGGAGTTTCAGAAGGGAGACATGGTTTTCTTGAGGATCTCACCCTGGAAAGGGGTGATCCGTTTTAGACAGCGAGGCAAGCTGAGCCCCAGGTATATTGGGCCTTTCCGTATTCTTGAGAGGATCGGAAGTGTGGCATACAGATTGGAGCTGCCAGAGGAGTTGGCACGTATTCACGATGTGTTCCATGTCTCGATGCTTAGGAGATATATGCCTGACCCTTCTCATGTTTTAGAGCCTCCACCAGTTGAGCTACGGGAGGACCTGAGTTTACCTGTACAGCCCGTAGCAGTCCTTGACCGGCAGATCCGTAGACTGCGAAGCAAGGATGTCCCGTTAGTACGTATTTTGTGGCGTAGCGACCAGGTCGAGGAGGAGACTTGGGAGCCTGAGGAGACTATGAGGGGACAGTACCCTCGTCTATTTACTGAATAGTTTTTCCTTTCCCTGTATTGCTTTCTTTTAGTTTCGAGGACGAAACTTATTTTAGGGGGTTAGAAAAATGTAACACCGACCCTCGGTGTATTCTATAGTGAATTCCATTTCATATATATATATATGATGTTTCTACTATGTTCATGAATTTCACTAAGAAAATTTTCCCGGTAAATCAACCTTAGATATTTGACGGTAAAATACAAATCGGATCAATTTTGACTCAAAGAGATTCAAAACCTTAATTTCACATTAAATAAATTTAATTAGGTCTAATATAAGATTTTGGGCCTAGTGTGTAATTATGAAAATTTTAGGGGTCAAATTAGAATTTTTATAAGTCAAAGGACTTGTTAGCAATTAACAAAACTTAAATGAAATGTGACAAGTGTATTCTTGTATTGAACAAGTGTTATAGTGAGGAGGACAAGTGTTGACCAAATGGAGATGAGAAAGGTAAGGTGGGCCAATGAGAACACATGCACATGAAAAAAAAAAAAAGAAAACCAATCAAAACACATGCAATAGTCAAAATGATCCTATGGTTTAGATTAATTGGAGATTTGATCATAGGGTGGTGAGTTATTAACACAATAATAAAAGAAGAAGGCCTTAGAATGCTTGTTCATGCTTCCCAAATTCGTGAGAACAAGGAGAGAAGCAAGAGAGGAAGACAAAGAAAGTGAGGTAAGAAATTTTATCCTGTCTCACTTTAAATTATTTCTGTCCGTAACTTCATCTCTGTTTTAAGGCATCTTAGAGTCAGAATTTGAAAATGTGCTAGTTATATGAATTATATGAATTATAGATCTAAGTCTTATCTTTCCAACGAGATAAGAATCACCAAAATATAATGCCTGCGCCAAAAGTTAAGACACTTTTCCTGAAACTCGACATAAAAGTGTCCTGTTTTGAACCTTGACAGTAGTGAGTAAAAACGACCCCTCTCCAGTCTTATTTTGAAGAAACAAAAAACATCAAAGTTATAGATATACTTCTTGCCTATAACATATAAAACTTTCGGCCATTTCTCACCAGGAAATTGAAAGTTATACAATTTTCCTTAAAACTGTATTGACAGAAACTTTATGTTTTACTAAAACATATCTGTCCTGTTCATGAATTTTGTTCAACCCCTTCCAGACATATTTGGATAAAACTCAAAACACGAAAGTTATAGATCTATATCTTAGCTATAACATGTTAAAATTTAATTATACTTTGGTGAGTAGAATAAAAGTTATGGCTTCTGCACAAAAACTGGACAGAATCCAAAACTTAAATATGACAGTAATAAAATGAGGCTTACCGGGAATTCTGTGATTTGAATCTGAGGAAGTGTGCAAAATGAAAGTTATAGTGCTATCTCTTGGCTTTAAAATGAGATAAGAATCATCTGATTTGGACTGGTATAGCCAAAGTTATAGTCTATTTTCCATGACTGTGCAGGTTAAAAATCTGCAGACTGTTTGTCTCCCTAAAAGCTATTTGAGTTGAACGGAGGGAACACTTGATTTACGCTTTGTGGAGATATTGGGGAGTGCGTTATCCTCCCCTAACTATGAGTGGGACTTGACATCTACTTTTAATTGAAACTGTGTTTTAAAGAGCTTTCAAAGGCATGATTTCTAATGGTATGATTGACCTATTTCCCTGAATTTATGAAAATGTTTTGTGATATATGGAGTGTCCCAACTTGTTTATATCGATATGCATCCATGATTTTGATACTTGATGATTGTGCCACACTTTGATATATCCACATGATTTTATGCTTCCATTGCATATTGGCACATGCTTTTGACATGATATGGCTTGATGACTTGGCTTAACATATGTGATTTGGGCTGGATGCCCCTTGGATACTGTGATAATGATGATATGCTTCCTATGGCATTTCATAGCTATGAAGGACATTTGGTAGATGCACCTGTTGTGCTCGGATACGCCTCTGTAGGGGGTATCCGCCAGACTGTCATACATATTGTATGGACAGTCGTCGGTTGAACCACTTCGGGGAGGACCTTGGTAGGTCTAGCACCGGCGGGTTTCCATACACGCTTGATCCTTGATACATGTGCGATATATATATATACAGGCTAGTTGGAGTAGTCTGTGGCCAGTTGGGGTGGAGAGCCTTATTTTATTACTTGCACCATGAAAACCCCCAACGTTGCCCGTCCTTGGCCATGGTTGGCCCTTGCCGGGATATTTTCGGCCAGCTCTACATTATATGACGGACATGCATAATGGATGCATATTTGATTTGATACGTATGCCGTGAATGATTATTGAGATGTCATAATATTTTTTGCATACTATGGATTTATTGGGACATATCTTTGATACTCCTATTCACCCTAAAATTAATTGTAGCATGTCATCCCCCCGACTTGCTGAGTACCAACCCCCCCTTTCTACGGTACTCACCCCTCACATTTCCCTCCTACAGGTATAGACTTAGACTGAGAGATTTGTGTGCATTGTTGTATTGGAAATTCTTTGGAGACTACTGGGCCGAGGTATGACTACCGGCTCTTCCGTTATGTATTGTGGTTATTGTATCATTTTGAGGAAGTTAGGATGACTATTGTATTTGTTTAAATTGGGATGACTGTATTTATAATTCTTCTGGTCTGTATAAGGTTAACTCTCACTTGTTTTAATTTGCATTGAGGCATACATGTATTATTTTTATCACTTGGGGATCTCTGTGATTTGGAAACCTGGATTTTGTGAATGCTGTCAGCCTTACGATGCTTCGATGTGCGGGACATGGTGCCCGTGCATTGAGGTGCCACGGCGGGCTGGTCACGTGCTCGGCTCAGGAGTGGGTTGGGGCGTGACATGGTATAAATGTTTGGGCATTCTAATTCGCTTGTCTTGTCTCATCTATTGAAACTTGGATTCCTAGGCAATAAAAATCAGTCTTCTTCTTTATTTTTTGACTACTCTAAGTGTAAACTTGCTAAAGTAAGACTCTACTATTTTCTTCTTCTAGTCATCATGCACAAAAGTGTTTTGATATTATTCAAAGTGATGTTTGAGGTGTTTCTCCTATACTCTCTCATACAAATCACAAATATTTCGTGACACTTATTGTAACACCGACTCTCGACGTATTGTGTTATACACCATTCAGGTATATGTACATATGTATATATGTGATGTTCTGAGTAGTAAACTTCACTCAAAATTTTTCACGATTTGCTTCGCTATCTAAATTCGCGCTCGTTAACTCTATGTTTTGAAAAGCGTGCCCGAAAACCCTAATTCGGGCGAGGTGAGATTCGAGCGAGCAAACGATCTCAGTTTTACATAGGATCAGTTCCATTAGATTCAGAGTGTCGTAATTAGCCAGTGAGGCTACTTGCACGCATTTCCGTGTTGGGCTAGAAATTGAGCCCTAGGGTAGCATGAATAGTGCACCATAGACCCAAAATGAAGGGTCATCGGGCCATTTTGAGATTTACCAGTGCAATTTTGTTTCTAATGAAATGTCACGTGCCAAATTGACTAAAAAGGTTAAGCAAGCCCGAATTTCAAGAATTCTCATACGTTTTCTGGGAAACGCTCAGTGCGCATTTACCCGAAGGCGAAGAAATTACTTCCATTGGGCCAAATTAAATTCTAGCCATGCGAAATTGCTGAAATTTCACAAGGAAGCCTAAATCAGGCTAAGTTATGATTTTCCTAAGAGAAATCATAATTCTGAGAGATTCCCGAAATTTGCTCGGCATGTAGGGAAATTGACCCTACCGAGCAAAAATGAAATCCATGCATGAGAAATTGACGCTGTGGGATTTACGTGTGCCAAATATGTTTTAAAGATGATTGCTCTAAGCAGAAGGGTGAAATTTGAGCAATTGCCTAGAGAAGGCTCGCAACCCCAAAATTTTCGTCGAATAAACACTTATTCTAGACAGAATTGAAATTTATCCGAGCAAACGGTCTCATATTTATCCGAGACTTATATTTTTGTGATTCTATGCGTAAAATAGAGCCTGTAGCAACATTTCACGAATTTCGAGGCCTAGGTCAAATTTCGACCGATCGGCGCTCACCTTCACTCCGGAGGACGTTTGGATGGTCAAATGACCTCATATTCGCACGAGATCTATGGCACTGGACTCAGAATGAAAATCTGCATCCAGTGTGTGATTTTAGAAAATTTTGAAATGAATAGTAAATTTGACCGGTCTCGGGTCAAAGCGGAGACTTGTGGATAGACTTAAAGGACATGTAATTAATGTCCTTGGAATGAGTGAAAGTGCTTTATGGAGAAATGTGAGATCATGACAAGTGGCAACATGTGGAGAGAGGGATCATGATTTGATAATTAATGGATGGCCAAGATTAGGGGTTGAGTGTAAATTTAATTTAAGAAGGGACTTAAGTGCAAATAAGAAAAGAAAAAGGGGTCACTTAAAAAGAGAAAAACCCTAACATTTCTCTATTCTTCAAGCCAAGAAAACATGAGAGGGTGCCAAAGAGAAACACTCCTTCGTGAGAGCTCTTCTCCTCCCTTTCTTTACATCATGAACAGTCCCTTTCCTTCAAGACTTCAACCCTATTCTGCCTTCAATCAAACTCCCTCAAGCCTCACAATAACCTGTCAAAGAATGGAGAAAAAGGGAAAAGATTTCTTGGTGGAATTTGAAGAGCCGAGAGTCCAAATCCAAGGAAAAATTCTGCACTTCCTTCAATCTTCATCCAGCAATTGTTGGTAAGTGTTCTCCTCTCCTCTTTGTCCATTACATACTTAAATTTCATGCCATGATAAGATTGATTGAATTGAGAACAAGGGGGGCCGAAATTTGTGAAAAATAAAGGAAATTGGGGGATTTTGGATGGGTATTCTAATGGACTGTTTTTGGTATTTAAAATGACCCTAGAAGGAAGTAGAAACCTGGGCATAACTTAGTTTAGATGTGCAGGACTTTGGCATAAAAAAATGGATTGTTTCAATCCCAAATTTGTGTCCAAATTGGTGGAGAATGAACCTAGGCTAGATTGCAGAATTTTTGGCAACCATATGAGAGTATTTTGGACCTAGGTGATCATAAATTTTGGTAGAAATTCTGTCCAATTGTTTGCAGTAAAATTTTTGGACCCTTGAACATGGAAATTGGAGGGATTTTGGAGTGTGAAATGCTTGAAATTGCTTTGGAGTGTGTGTGCTGAATTATTAGTTCATGTATGCCAAAAATGTGGTGCCAATAAGGGGTGTGCATGTGAGTGAAATGGGAGCCAATTAAGTGCAGTGATTTTGGGGACTTTGAGCATACACTTCAATGGATTTTGGAGTACAAGAATGCATGGATTTGTATTGGTGAAGTGTAGGAAAATTTTTGTGATTTTGAGACTTATACGTGTATAATTTTAGATGAGGATGGGAGGCAAAAGAGTGCGGAAATTGTCTGCACAATGGAAGATGGCTTGGAGGTTATTCCCATGCGAATATGTGGCACAATGCATGGGGAAGAGAACTCTAATGCATGTGTGTCTTGAGGGCATTGTTGTGGTGATAGTGTAACGAGATAGTGAGTGAAAAATTATGTAAATTCCTTGTGTTGTTGCTTTTGTAGTGACATATCCCTTGATCGTCCGAGGGGAGATTGATTGCTTCTCATGGAGCGTTCGTGCTTGTGACGCACCCTGCAGAGTACGGTGAGTGGGATTTATTTCAATGTTTTTATTTAATATATAAACCCTGTTTTACAACATTTTGATAAATGAGCATGATTTATCGTGTGCTTGAAATGTGTTGACTGATTTTGGAACTAATTTTTTGTGAACCGATGGAGTATCCAAAAATTGGGTTGAATTATGAAATTATGCATCCATGTGGTTGAAATGTATAATATGTCATTTTACGCTATATGTTGCATTTGGTTTGCGAACCTGATTTGCGGCACATTCTTGATACGATATTGATTTTGGCCTTGAGGGCTTTGGTATGTATTGTTCCGTAGCTACGAAGGACACCGTGAGAGGCACTTGGGTGGCGTTCGGATATGCCTAGGTCTGGGGTATCCCACGAGTTGTCTTGATTATATTAACGATATGGTACTAGCCAGGTTGAACCTGAAAGGGGGAGGATTTGGATACTCTCTCCAAGTCTAGCACCTGGACGAGGTCCGTCGCCAATGCCGGGGTAGAGAGCACTTTAAATAAATTTGCATATAACACCCCCGGTGCGCTTGTCATAGGTCGAGGTAGACCTCTACCAGGACACTTTCGGCTGGTAGCTCTATGATTTTAATGACAGTGCTTTGGATGCATATTTGACTTGATAATGCGTGCTAATGATATATTGTTAAAATGAAAAGCATGATGATTTGAAATATGATTTGTATACTTACGCTTTGACACTCCAGTTTCACACCCCATATTAGACGATTACATTGACCCACTCACTCACTGAGTATTCTTCCCTGAGTACTCGCCCCTCCTCTCTCCCTCCTCAGATAGGATTATTGTTGTGTCAGAGTGACGCTTCAGATTTTGGAGATTTTGGTGGATTTGGGTGATTCACGGCGGTGAGATCTTAAGTTTAATTTGAAAGATGAATTGCGTATTTTATTTTTGACCCTGCGAGGTTTTGTTGAGGTCTGTAGTTGGACGTGTACTTAATTTGGGATGACTATATAATTTATGTTTATTTATTTGCAAAACTCTCACATTTCATTTGCATTGAGGCAATTGTACGTATTTGAATAATACTTGGGAAAATTATTATAAATTGTATAAAAACTTAGGCCCGCTTGGTGTAGCGGCTGCTCATACTCTAGTTGGGCATGACAGTAGAGGTCTGTGGCTAGGATTGTTGGTAGTTTATTTAACCTGGCATTGTCCTGGATGTCTGCTGTGTTTGGTGGGTCGTTGTGAGGCCGGGATGGTAGGATGATTTTGAATTTTACAGGATTAAACATGTTTATTTGTACATGGGAGACCTCCGATTTATAGGGAGGTTCTGCCCGATTTTCTGTAAGAATACAGCTGGCATCCAGGGCAATGGACGACTATTCACCATCCCAGTTCGGGGCGTGACACTTATTGATGACCACAGTCGGTTTACTTGGATTTATTTTCTTCACTCTAAAGTTGAGGTCATTTCCATGTTTCAAAGTTTCTTAGTATACATTGAGAACCAATTTTCTACGTTTTAAGATCTTACAATCTGACTCTGGGGGAGAACATATGTCAAATAAATTCCAAGTCTTTTTACAGCGCAAAGGTATTATTTCACAGCACTTTTGTCCTCATACACGTCAATAAAATTGAACGTAAGCATCGACATTTGCTGGATATCACTCATACCTTGCTACTTAAATCTTCTGCTCCCCTTCAGTTTTGGATTGAGGCCATGTCTACAGCAGTCTATCTAATTAATTATCTCCCATCTCAGGTCTTAAACTTTAACTCACCTATTTTTCGTCTCTACAACACTCATCCTAATTATTACACACTTTATGCTTTTAGTTGCATCTGTTTTGTTCACTTACCATCTATTGAACATCACAAACTTGGTGCTTAAGCTATGAAGTGTGTGTTTCTGGATTATTGTACCACTCAAAAGGGATTTGTATGTTATGATGCTACTACTAATCATCTTCGTACATCTCAAAATGCGATTTTCTTTGAGAATTATGATTTTTTCAGTCTAATGTGGTCTTTCCTACTACTTCTGCTATTCTTCTTCACTTTGATAATGTTCCATGTCCTATTGAGCGTTTCAAACCAGGTGTTATGTATATGAACCACTTTAACTCTTTCTGATGCTAACCCGCCTCCTGAGCCTATACCTCCGATACCTTGAAAATCTACATATGTTTCCCATCCACTAGGTAGGTATGGGTTCCCACATATATTTTATCAAACATTTTTGTTCCTACTTGTTATTCTCAGGCAGCCCAACATGCATGATAGAAACAAACCATGCAAGATGAGCTCCAAGCGCTTCAAGAAAATCATACTTGGGATATTGTTCCATGCCCTCCTGGTGTTAAACCTATTGGTTGTAAGTGGGTGTATTTTGTGAAGCTTAATTTTGATGGTTCTGTTGACCACTATAAGGCACAGTTGGTTGCTCTTAACAATAGGTAGGAATATGGGGTGGATTATGATGAGACATTTGCTCTTGTAGCCAAAATGACTACCATCCAAACCGTTATTGCTAATACTACTTCCAATGGATGGTCACTTCATCAAATGGATGCTAAGAATGTGTTTCTGCACGGTGATCTCAAGGAAAAAATTTTTATGACTCCTCCTCTAGGCTTATTCTCTTCCTCCTCTGGTGTGTGTAAACTTAGATGTCCTTTTATGGCTTGAAACGGGCAGCTCGGGTGTGGTTTGAGAAATTTTGTTCTACTTTACTTGGCTTTTTTTTCACCCAGAGCCAGTATGATTCTTCTTTATTCCTTTACAAAATAGTAGGTGGTGTTGTTCTTCTTCTTATCTATATTGATGATATTAGCATCACTGGCACAGATATTGTTTTAATCCAATAACTTAAACAGCAGCTCCAAACTTCATTTCATATAAAGGATCTTGGTTCTCTCCACTTTTTCTTGGGACTTGAGGTCTGTTTGGATTCGAAGGGTATTTTTTTACATCAACATAATTATACAGAGGACTTGATCTCTTTAGCTGGACTTCAATTTGCTTCTCCTGTTGACACTCCTCTTGAGGTTAGTGCAAAATTTAGTTATGAGGAGGGTGACCTTCTTCTTAATCCTATGTTATATTATCAGTTTGTCGGAAGCCTTAATTATTTAACAATTACATGCCCTGACATTTCCCTCGTTGTTCATCAGTTCAGTCAGTTTATGCACACCCCTCAACACCTTCACTTAGTCGTTGTTCATCATATCATTCGCTACCTAAAGGGTGCTTCTAGTCATGGCTTATTCTTTCCTGTTGGCTCTTCTCTTCGATTGATTGGTTATAGTGATACTGATTGGGTAGGTTGCCCCAACACTTGATGCTCTATTACTGGTTGGTGCATGTTTCTTGGTTTTATGCTCATTTCTTGGAAAAGTAAGAAATAAGTTTGGGTATCTAAATCTTCCACTGATTCTAAATATCGCGTTATGTCTACTGCTTGTTTTGTGATTATTTGGCTTCGTGGTTTATTAAGAAGTAACTTAATCAATAACAACTCTTAAAACGATAAAAATATTTGTAATCAAAGTCAACCTAGCACAATTAAGAAGTAAAATTTGGGATTAGATTATCATAAAATATGGTTTATACATGCTGAGTTATAAACCTGACCACTTGGTAGTTCCAATGCTAACCAACATGATCTAACCCAAAATAGCCTGTAGTCAAGGTATCAATTCAACCTACCTTAAAGTGTATGAAAAATCGTTTAATGCCAAATTAAGCTATATACTTAACTAGCCTTGGACCCGAATTGTAGCTGTCGAAATCGTAGTTTCATAAAACCAACTCGAATCGACAATTTATTTTGGACCCTTTTCTTGTTTTCTTTCCATTCTTCTTCATAGATGGTTTCCTCTACAAACTATACGAAGATACGAAGATAAAGGGAAAAAAGCATAAAAGGTTGTATCAAATTTTGTCTTTTTGGATTTGTGCAAGGGTTTTATTTATATAGGTGATATTTACGACATATTTACAAACTTAGTTGCATACAAATCTTTTGATTTTTCTATTAATTGAGTTGTAATAATGCTCAACCAATCTCTATTAATAAAGATGTAGACGATACACAATCATACAGTCATGTGGAAAACACTATCATGTCTTATAAAACCTTTGCTACCTAACAATGTTTGAAATAACTTCTAAGTTCAAATTTCACTTATCAAAAACAATCCCCAAAATTCAATTTTTAATTTTGGTAGATTAATCTTCTGACTATTGTGAAAAATGTTTCAATCGAATCCCCACTTAAGCTGTTTTTGATTGTTTACTTTGTACCCTTAAATTGATTCATTATTTTCATTAACTGATAGAAATTGAAGCTCCACTTTTTATTGATGTTGGGCATTAATTTCTTTAATATTAATTTTCTAGCTTTTGACCATTTCACTATCTTTACTACTAATTAAAAAAGAGAGTGATTTGGGTACGATAGTGAATTATTCAACACATTATCTACATATATAACAAATTCTATAGAATGTATTTGGAAAGGTTGTCTATATATTTACTTTAACCAAAAAGAATGATGGATTAGAAGAGTCAACTTGTTTAGATTACCTATCAACATCTACTTCCCACTTGCATCTTTCATCTCTACCTTCTACATTTTGACCAAGTCCACCACAAAATCACTACTTTGTCAGGTTCTTTCGAATTAAAAACACCGTCTATGGCAACTACTTTTAAGTTGATAAAACTTTGTCTGGAGTTAACCAGGTCTACGACAATATTACCACTTAGTTAATTTCCATCTAAATAAATATGTCGTTTGTGGGAATCGAACCCAGGACCAAGTTGTTAAAAGCCGCGGGCTCTACCAACTGAGCTAAGACAGCTTATGCATGAATTAACTTAATTAATAAAGTTTCTTAGAATGATAAAAAGTATTTGTGATCAAAGTCGTCCTAGCACAATTAAGAAATAAAATTTAGGATTAGATCATCTTAAAATATTGTTTATACAAACTGAGTTATAGACCTAACCACTTGCTAGTTCCAATGCTAACTAATATAGTCAAACCCAAAATAGCCCATAGTCAGGGTTTCAATTCTACCAATCTTACAGGGTATGAAAAATGGTTTAAGGCCATATCTAGCTATATGCTTTACCAGCCTTGGACTCGAATTGTAGCTGTCAAAATCGTATTTTCATAGAACCAACTCGAAACGACAATTTATTATGTTCCCTTTTCTCATTTTCTTTCCATTCTTCGTCATAGATAATTTACTCTACAAACTATATGAAGATACAGAGACAAAGGGAAAATAGCATAAAAGGTTGTATCGCATTCTGTCCTTTTGGATTTGTGCTAAGTGTTTTATTCATATAGGTGATATTTACGGCATATTTACAAACTCAATTATGTACAAATCTCTTAATTTTTCCTTTAATTGAGTTATGATAATGCTGGACCAATCTCCATTAACAAAGAAGTAAATGATACACAATCATACAGTTGTGTGGCAAGTGCTATCATGTCTTATTAAATCTTTGTTACCTAACAATGTTTGACATAACTTCTAATTTTCGAATTTTGCTTTTCAGAAACAATCCCCAAACTTCAATTTTTAATTTTGATTGATTAATCTTCTCACTATTGTGGAAAACATTTCAATCCAATCACCACATAAGGTGTTTTTGATTGTTTACTTCATACTCTTCAATCGATTCATTATTTTTACTAACCGATGGAAATTGATGCTCCACTATTTATAGATGATGGGTGTTAATTTCTTTAATATTAACTTTCTAGCTTTCAACTATTTCACTATCTTTACAACTAATTAAAAAAGAGTATGAGTTGGGTGCGATAGTGAATTATTCAACTCATTATCTACATGTATAACAAATTCTTTAGAATGTATTAGGCAAAATTGTCCAAATATTAACTTTAACAAAAAAGAAGGATGAGATTAAAAGAGTCAACTTGTTTCAATTATCTATCAACTTCTATGTCTCACTTACCTCTTTTTTTCTCTACCTACCACATTTTTGCTTTAATTTACATAAACGACATGCATGTATTGAGTTAACCAAATCCACCACCAAATCACCACTTAGTTAAGTTCTTTCTAAATCAATATACCATCTATGGGTGTCGAAGGTATGAAATCATCCAAATTAAGAACTACTTTTAAGTTGATAAAACTTTGTTTTGAGTTAACCAACTCTACCACAAAATCACCACTTAGCTAAGTTCCTTCTAAATAAAAACACCATTTATGGGCATCGAACCCACGACCACATGGTTTTGAGTCACGAGCTCTATTGGCTGATCTAAGAAGGCTTATGCATGAATTAACTTAATCAATAAAGTTTCTTAGAATGATAAAAAATATTTGTAATCAAAGTCATCCTAGCACAATTAAGAAGTAAAATTTGGGATTAGATCATCTTAAAATATAGTTTATATAGGCTGAGTTATGGGCCTGACCACTTGCCAGTTCCAATGCTACCCAACATGGTCTAATCGAAAATAACTCATAGTCAAGGTATCAATTCAACTTACCTTATAGTGTATGAAAAATGGTTTAAGGCCAAATTAAGCTATACACTTAACCAAACTTGGACTAGAATTGTAGCTATCGAAATCGTAGTTTCATAAAACCAAGTGGAACCAACAATTCATTATGGTCTCCTTTCTTGTTTTTTTGTTTTTCCATTCTTCTTCATAGATAATTTACTCTACAAACTATACGAAGAGACAAAGATAAAGGGAAAAAAGCATAAAAGTTTGAAACGTATTCTATCTTTTTAGATTTGTGCAAGGGTTTTAGTTATATAGGTGATACTTATGGCATATTTATAAACTCGATTACGTACAAATCTCTTGATTTTTCGATTAATTGAGTTGTGATAAAGCTCAACCAATCTCCATTAATAAAGAAGTAAATGATACACAATCATATAGTCATGTGGTATTTTTAATTTTGATAGATTAATCTTCTCACTATTATGGAAAACATTTCAGTCCAATCACCACTTAAGGTGTTTCTAATTGTTTACTTCCTACCCTTCAATCGATTCATTATTTTTAATAACCGATGGAAATTGATGATCCATTTTTTATTGATGTTGGGTATTAATTTCTTTAAAATTATCTTTTTAGCTTTCAACCGTTGCACTATCTTTACTACTAATTAAAAAAAGAGAGTGAGTTAGGTACGACAATGAATTATTCAACATGTTATCTACATATATAACAAATTCTTTAGAATGTATTAGGCAAAATTGTCTGAATATTTATTATAACAAAAAAAAAATGGATGAGATTAAAAGAGTCAAGTTGTTTCAATTGCCTATCAACATCTATGTCCCAGTTACCTCTTCCACATTTTTGCATTAATTTGTGTTGTTTAATTTTTCTTTCTTATCAATTCTGCACGACAATATTGGCACATAAACTACATGCATGTATTGAGATAGCCAAGTCTACCATAAAATCACCACTTAGTTATGTTCTTTTGAAATAAGTACACCGTCTATGGGAATTAAATGTATGAAAGCTTTCAAATTGAGAATTACTTTTAAGTTGATAAAACTTTGCTTTGAGTTAACAAAGACTACCACAAAATCAGCACGTAGTTAATTTCCATCTAAATAAATACACCGTCTATGGAAATCGAGCCCACGACCATGTGGTTAAAAGCCATGCGCTCTACCAGCTTAGCTAAGATGGCTTATGCATGAATTAACTTAATTAATAAATTTTATTAGAATGATAAAAAATAATTGTGATCAAAGTTATCCAACACAATTAAGAAGTAAAATTTGGGATTAGATAATCTTGAATAATAGTTCATACAAGCGGAGTTATCAACTTGACCACTTGCCAGTTCCAATGCCAGCCTACATGGTCAAACCGAAAGTAGCCTGTAGTCGAGGTTTCAATTCAACCCAACTTACAGTGCATAAAACCACTACAAAAAAAACATCAATTAGCAACAAAATTTGTGACAAATTTTTAAGAAAAATTCATCCCAAATAGAATTTCCGACGAATTTTGCAATAAATATTTTTTCATCGCTAATAAATTGTCGCAAATTTTTGAGACAAAAAACTAAAAATTCGTCGCAAAATTTGCGACAAAAAATTTTTTCATTTTAAAATTCGTCACAAATTTGGGACAAATTTTGCAACGAGTAACCCTTTCGTCGCAAATTTTGCAAAGAATATAGTTCTCGTTACAAATTTTTCCAACGAATAACAGTTTCATCGCAAATTTGCGACGAAACAAATTTTTGTCCCAAATTTTGTGACGAAGAAGCAATTCATCGCAAATTTCCAACGAAAAGGATATTCGTTGCTAATTTGCAACGAAAATCGGATTCGTTGGAAAGTTCCGACGAATAAATTTTTCGTCGCAAACTTTGGGACGAAAATTTTTTTGTCGCAAATTTTGGGACGGAAATTTATTTCGTTGCAAATTTCCAACAAAAAATGCTATTTGAAATTTAAAATTCTTAAATTAATAAAATTTCTTTACTTATTAATTTACTAATAATAAAATTTTATGTAAATCATTGTAACATAATATCATTCATTACTAAGTAGAAATTCTATTAATAATTTTATTTTTAAAATTTCGGCATGATCAGGGATGAAAAACAAAATTCGTTCCTGAATCAGGGACGAAAAAATAATTTCATCCCTGGATCAGGGACAAAAAATTAATTTCGTCCCTGATTCAGGGACGAAAAATGTATTCGTCTCTGATTTAGGGACGAAAAATATTTTTTGTCCCTAAATCAGGGACGAAAATGACTTTCGTCCCTAATTCAGGGACCTAAAAGTTTAATATTTTCTTTTATTTTTTGGATAGTTATTTAATGGTCATATAAATTACTAGTTACGTAAATCTAAACTTTCGGACAAACTATAATAATATCTAAACAAAAAGAAAGATATGTCTTATTCCGTTACCCGTCACTTCCCCGCAATCTATGCACTGGTTTGATCCAATATTTTTAGAATCCAACCAAATCGCATGATTAAAATTATTTAAAATTTGTCTAAATTAATAAAATTGATAAATCATTTGAAAAAATAATTAAAATTAGTTTTAATCAAGATAATAATTATTTTAAAAAATAAAATATATAAATATATAATATATGATATATGATATTTTAGTGATATTAGAGAATTCATAAAATAGTTGAATTGGTCTGAGTAATGAATCTATAAAAAACATTCCTTAAACCCTAACTCGGGGAAGAAATTTATAGATAATTAAAACAAATAAGTGGTTCAATCATTTAATTAAAAATTGGATGACCTTACTGACAATCTCAACCGTCACTTCTAATTCAGCTGATCAGATAATTGACCTAAAAGGCATTAAAATCCGAACTATGTGACTGGGCACCAGATAATTAGACATTCCCTTTACGCAAATCCTCTCTTTGTCCCTCTCTCATTCAATTAATTTAATTTATAAAAAAAAATTGTATTTGAAATTAAAAAATCTTAAATTAATAAAATTTCTTTACTTATTAATTTATTAATAATAAAATTTTATATAAATCATTGTAACATAATATCATTCATTAGGAGAAACTCTATTAATAATTTAAATAATTTCAGCCCGATTATGGATGAAAAAAAAATTTCGTCCCTAAATCAGGGACAAAAAATGAATTTCGTCCCTGAATCAGGGACGAAAGAAGTATTTGTCCCTGATTTAGGGACGAAAAATCTTTTTCATCCCTGATTCAAGGACCCAAATTAGGAAGAGTTAATATTCTTTTTTATTTTTTGGATAGTTATTTAATAGTCATATAAATTACTAGTTGGGTAAATCTAAATTTTCGGACGGACTATAATAAAACCCAAACAAACATAAAGAATCAAAGTGAAATTTAAGTCTTCATTCCCCAATGTGTCTTATTTCATTACCCGTCATTTCCCCACAATCTATGTATTTCTTTGATTAGATAAAGTTATAAGATTTCGTCTAAAATGAATATATGATTATCATTATATAAAACATTTCAATAAATAGAAAATGAACATATTAATCTAAAAGATTACATTATAATAACATTTTTATTTTTTGGGATGGATATTTAGGGACGAATTTTGCCACAAATACGATATTTGTCGCTAATTAGAAACGAATTTAGCAACAAATAACTGAATTTTTTGTGACGAATAAGTTTTTTGTCGCAAATTTTCCGACGAATGTTCATATTCATCGCAAATTTAGGGACAAATTTTATTTTCATCCCAAATTTAGGGACGAATCCGAAAATTCATCGCAAATTTTGGGACAAAATCCTTTCCGTCCCAAATTTAGGGACGAAATGGGAAATTCGTCGCAAAATTTCGGGACAAATAAGCGAATTCATCCGTAATTTCAGAAATTTGTAACGAATAAGCAAATTTAGCAACGAATTTTATTTTTCATCGGAAATTTGTAACGAATTTTGCGTCAAAAATTTTTAATCGAAAATTAGCGACGATTTTTGTAATGAAAAATGTTTTTGTTGCTAAATTTGCGAGGAAAATATTTTTGTTGCTAAAATTGTGGCTAATTTCCAACAATAACCGTTTTTGTCGCTAATTTTGTTGCAAATTTGCGACGAATATTTGTCGTTGCTAAATTTCGTCGCAAAATTCCTGTTTTTTTGTAGTGAACATGGTTTAAGGCAAAATTAAGCTATATACTTAACCAGCCTTTGACCCTAATTGTTGCTATGGAAATTATAGTTTCATAAAACCAACTCGAACTAACAATTCATTATGTTCCCTTTTCTTGTTTTCTTTCCATTCTTCTTTATAGATAATTTACACTACAAACTATACGAAGATACAAAGATAAAGGGATTAAAACACAAAAGGTTGTGTCATATTCTGTCTTTTTGGATTTGTGTAAGGGTTTTATTTATATAGGTGATATTTACGACATATTTACAAGCTCAATTGTGTATAAATCTCTTGATTTTTCTATTAAATATGTTGTGATAAAGCTCAACCAATCTCCATTAATAAAGATGTAAATGATACAAATCATATGGACGTGTGGTAAATACTATAATGTCTATGTCTTATGAAATCTTTGTTAGTTGACAATATATGTAGTAACTTCTAAGCTTGAATTTCGCTTTTCAAAAATAATCCCTAAAATCAATTTTTAATTTTAATAGATTAATCTTCTCACTATTGTGGAAAACATTTAAATCTAATCACTATTTAAGGCGTTGCTGATTGTTTACTTCCTACTCCTACCCTTCAATTGATTCATTATTTTCAATAACTGATGGAAATTGATGCTCCACTTTTTATAGATGTTGGGCATTAATTTCTTTAATATTAACTTTTTAGCTTTCAACCATTTCACGATCTTTACTACTAATTAAAAAAGAGAGTGAGTTGGGTACGACAATGAATTATTCAACTCGTTATCTTCATATATAACAAATTCTTTAGAACATATTTGACAAAATTGTTTGAATATTTACTTTGACCAAAAAAAGAAAAAAACGGATGATGCTAATAGAGTCAACCTGTTTCAATTACCTATCAACTTCCATGTCCCAGTTACCTCTTTTATCTCTACCATCCATATTTTTACATTCATCAATTCTTTTCCACAGTACTTCAATTTTGCCCATTGGTACGTAAACGAGATGCATGTGTTAAGTTACCAAGTTTACCAAAAAACACCAATTAGTTATGTTCCTTCTTAATAAAAACACCATCTGCAGGAATCAAATGTATGAAGCATTCAAATTGAGAACCATTTTTAATTTGATAAAACTTTGTTTTGGGTTACCAAGTCTACCACAAAAACACCACTTAGTTAAGCTCTTTCTAAATAAATACGCCATCTGTGGGAATCAAACATACGACCATGTGGTTAAAAGTCACGCGCTCTACCGGCTGAGCTAAGACGGCTTATATACGAATTAACTTAGTTAATAAAGTTTCTTTGAATGATAAAAAATATTTGTGATCAAAGTGATCCTAGCACAATTAAGAAGTAAAATTTGGAATTAGATCTTCTCAAAATATGGTTTATACATGCTGAATTAAAGGCCTGACCACTTGCCAATTCAAAGGCAAACCAACGTGGTCAAACCCAAAATGGCCCGTAGTCAAGGTAACAATTCAACCCACCTTATAGTCTATGAAAAATCGTTACGGCCAAATTAAGCTATCTACTTGACCAGCCTTGGACTAGAATCGCAGCTGTTGAAATCATAGTTTCATAAAACCAACCTAAACTGACAATTCATTATGTTCCCTTTTCTTATTTTCTGTATATTCTTCTTCATTGATAATTTACTCTACAAACTATACAAAGATACAAAGATAAATAGAGAAAAGCATAAAAGGTTGTATCATATTCTTTCTTTTAGGATTTGTGTAGGGGTTTTATTTATATAGGCTATATTTACAACATATTTTCAAACTCAATTGTGATTTCTCTATTAATTGAGTTGTGATAATGCTCAACCAATCTACATTGATGAAGGAGTAAACGAGACACATACAGTCATGTGGCAAATACTATCATATCTTATGAAACTTTATTAGCTGATAATGTTTGAAAAACTTTTAAGTTCAAATTTTGCTTTTCAAAAGCAATCCCCTTCAAAAATAAGTTCATAACAAATGCAACCATACCATAAGTGAAAAATTCAATTTATAATTTGATAGATTAATCTACTTACTATTGTGGAAAACAATTCAATATATGCACCACTTAAGGTATTTCTACTTAACTAGCGTTGGGCCCAAATAGTACGTGTTGAAATCGTAGTTTCAAGTGACCGACTTGAACTGACAATTCATTATGTTCCCTTTTCTTGTTTTCTTTCCATTCTTCTTCATTGATAATTTACTCAACAAATGATATGAAGATACAAAGAAGAAGGGAAAAAAGCATAAAAGGTTGCATCGTATTCTGTCTTTTAGGATTTGTGCAAGGGCTTTTTTTTTATATAGGCGATATTGACGACATATTTACAAACTCAATTGTGTACAAATTTGTTGATTTTTCTTTTAATTGAGTTGTGATAATGCTCAACCAATGTCCATTGATAAAGGAGTAAATAATACACAATCATACAGTCGTGTGGTAAATAATATCATGCCTTATTAAATCATTATTAGCATACAATGTTTGAAACAACTTTTAAGTTCAAATTTTGCCCTTGCAAAACAATCCCCTTCAAAAGTAAGTTCATAACAAATGCCCCCATACAGTAAGTGAAAAATTTAATTTTTAATTTGTTAGATTAATCTTCTTACTTTTGTGGAAAATATTACAATCCAATCACCACTTAAGGTGTTTTTGATTGTTTACTCCCTAGCTTCAATCGCTTCATTATTTTCAATGACCAATGGATATTGATGCTCGACACTATATCGATGTTGGGCATTAATTTCTTTAATATTAACTTTCTAGCTTTCAGCCATTTCACTACCTTTACTACTAATTAAGAAACAGAGTGAGTGGGGTATGATGGTGAATTATTCAACTTTTTACCTACATATATAACAAATTCATTATAATGTAGTTTACAAAAATGTCCAAATATTTACTTAAACAAAAAAAGGAAGACATTAAAGAAGCCAACTTGTTTCAATTACCTGACAACTTCCATGTCCTACTTATCTCTTTTGTCCCTACCTTCCACATTTTTGCATTAATTTTTCTTTCCGATCAATTCTCTACGACAATACTACAATTTTGCCCATTGGTACATAAACGACATGCATATATTTATTTAACCAACTCTACCACCAAATCACCACGTAGTTAAGTTCCTTCTAAATAAATACACCGTCTATGGGAATCGAATGTATGAAAGTATTCAAATTGAGAACTGCTTTAAATTTAATAAAACCTTGCACTGAGTTAACCAAGTTTACCACAAAATCACACCTTAGTTAAGTTCCTTCAAAATAAGTACATTGTCTGTGGGAATCAAATTCACGATCACGTGGTTAAAAGCCACACGCTCTACCGGCTGAGCTAAGACGGCTAATGCATGAATTAACTTAATTAATAAATTTCTTAGAACGATAAAAAATATTTGTGATCAAAGTTATCCTTGCACAATTAAGAAGTAAAATTTGGGATTAGATCATCTAAAAATATGGTTTATACAAGAAGAGTTATAGACTTGACCACTCGCCAGTTCCAAAGCTAACCAACATGGTCAAACCCAAAATAGCCCATAGTTAAGGCATCAATTCAACCCACCTTACAGTGTATGAAAAATGGTCTAAGGCCAAATTAGGCTATATAACTTAACCAGCCTTGGAGCCAAATCATATCTATCAATAATTTATTTTGGTCCCTTTTCTTGTTTTCTTTCCATTCTTCTTCATAGATAATTTACTCTACAAACTATACGAAGAAACAAAGATAAAGGGAAAAAAGAATAAAAGGTTGTATCGTATTTTGTCTTTTTGGTTTTGTGCAAGGGTTTTATTTATATAGGTGATATTTACGGCATATTTACAAACTCAATTGTGCACAAATCTCTTGATTTTTCTATTAATTGAGTTATGATAATGCTCAACCAATCTCCATTAATAAAGAAGTAAATGATACACAATCATATAGTCATGTGAAAGATACTATCATGTCTTTTGAAACCTTTGTTACCTTTTAATGTTTGAAATGATTTCTAAGTTCGAATTTCACTTTTCAAAAACAATCCCCAAAATTCAATTTTTAATTCTTGTTGATTACTCTTTCCACTATTGTGGAAAACATTTCAATCCAATCACCACTTAAGGTTTTTTTGATTGTCTACTTCCAACCCTTAAATCGATCCATTATTTCCAAAAATCGACGAAAATTGATGCTCCACATTTTATTGATGTTGGGCATTAATTTCTTTAATATTAACTTTCCAGCTTTTAACCTTTTCACTATCTTTACTACTAATTAAAAAAGAGAGTAAGTTGGGTACGACAGTGAATTATTCAACACATTACCTACATATATAACAAGTTCTATAGAATGCACTTGGCAAAAATTGTCCATATATTTACTTTAACAAAAAAAGGGATGAGTTTAAAAGAGTCAACTTGTTTCAATTACCTATCAACATTGATGTCCCACTTACCTCTTTTACCTTTGCCTTCCACATTTTTGCATTAATTTTTTTGTTTAATTTTACCTTCTCATCAATTCTTTGTGACAATACTTCAAATTCGTCCATTGGTACGTAAAATCATGACTTTGTTAAGTCTTTCGAAATAAATACACTGTCTATGGGCATTGAATGTATGAAAGTTTTCAAATTGAGAACTACTTTTAAGATGATAAAACTTTGTTTTGAGTTAACCAAGTTTACAATAATATCACCACTTAGTTAAGTTCCATCTAAATAAATATGCCATCTGTGGGAATGAAACCCACGACCACATGGTTAAAAGCCACGCGCTCTACCGACTGGGCTGAGACGGCTTTTGCATAAATTAACTTAATTAATAAATTTCTTAGAACGATAAAAAATATTTGTAATCAGAGTCATCCTAGCATAGTTAAGAAGTAAAATTTGGGATTAGATCATCTTTAAATATGGTTTATACTGGCACTTGACCACTTGTTAATTCCAATGCTAACCAACATGGTCTAACCCAAAATAGCCCGTAGTCAAGGTATCAATTTAACCTACCTTACAGTGTAGGAAAAATGGTTTAAGGCCAAATTAAGCTATATACTTAACCTGTCTTGGACTTGAATTGTAGCTATCAAAATTGTAGTTTTATAGAACCAACTTGAACAAACAATTCTTTATGGTCCCTTTTCTTGTTTTCTTTCCATTCTTCTTCATAGATAATTACTCTACTAACTATTCGATGATACAAAGATAAAGTGAAAAAAGTATAAAAGGTTGTATCATATTCTGTCTTTTTGGAATTTTGCAAGGGTTTTATTTATATAGGTGATATTTATGGCATATTCACAAACTCAATTCTGTACAAATCTCTTGATTTTTCAATTAATTGAGTTGTGATAATGCTGAACCAACCTCCATTAATAAAGAGGTAAATGATACACAATCATATAGTCCGGTGGTATTTTTAATTTTGATAGATTAATCTTCTCACTATTGTGGAAAAAATTTAAATCCAATCACCACTCAAGGTGTTTTTGGTTGTTTACTTCCTACCCTTCAATCAATTAATTATTTTTAATAACCTATGGAAATTGATGCTCCACTTTTTATTGATGTTGGGCATTAATTTCCTCAAAATTAACTTTCTAGCTTTCAACGTTTCGCTATCTTTACTACTAATTAAAAAAGAGAGTGAGTTGGGTATGACAATGAATTATTCAACATGTTATCTATATATATATATAAATTCTTTAGAATGTATTTGGCAAAATTATCCAAATATTTACTATAACCAAAAAAAGGGATGAGACTAAAAGACTCAACTTGTTTTAATTACCTATCAACATCTATGTCCTACTTACCTTTTCCACATTTTTGCATTAATTTTTTTTGTTTATTTTTTCTTTCTCATCAATTCTTTGCGACAATACTTTATTTTCACCCATTGGCACATAAACAACATGCATGTATTGAGTTAACCAAGTCTACTCTTGAATCACCTCTTAGCTAAGTTATTTTTAAATAAATACACCATCTATGGGAATTGAATGTATGAAAGCATTCAAATTGAGAATTACTTTCAAGTTGATAAAACTTTTTTTTTTTTGAGTTAACAAAGACTACCACAAAATCACCACTTAGTTAAGTTCCATCTAAATAAATACGCCGTCTGTGGGAATCGAACCCACGACCACGTGGTTAAAAGCCACACGCTCTACCGGCTGAGCTAAGATGGCTTCTACATTTATTAACTTAATTAATAAATTTTCCTAGAATGATAAAAAATATTTGTGGTCAAAGTCATCCTTGCACAATTAAGAAGTAAAATTTGGGATTAGATCATCTAAAAAAATGGTTTATACAAGTGGCATTGTAGACCTGACCACTTGCCAGTTCCAAGGCCAACCTACATGGTCAAACCCAAAGTAGCCTGCAGTCAAGGTATCAGTTCAACCCACCTTACAATGTATAAACAATGGTTTAGGGCCAAATTAAGCTATATACTTTACCAGCCTTGGACCCAAATCATTGCTATTGAAATCGTAGTTTCATAGATACAACTCAAACTAACAATTCATTATATTCCCCTTTCTTGTTTTCTTTTCATTCTTCTTTATAGATATTTTACTCTACAAACTATATGAAGATACAAAGATAAAGGGAAAAAACACAAAAGGTTGTGTTGTATTCTATCTTTTGGTTTGGTGTAATGGTTTTATTTATATTGGTGATATTTGCAGCATATTTACAAACTCAGTTAAATACAAATCTCTTGATTTTTCTATTAATTGAGTTGTGAATAAGCTCAACCAATCTCCATTAATAAAGAAGTAAACGATACAAAATCATATAGTCATGTGATAAATACTATAATGTCTTATGAAATCTTTGTTACCTGACGATGTATGTAATAACTTCTAAGCTCGAATTTTGCTTTTCAAAAACAATCCGCAAAAGTCAATTTTTAATTTTGATATATTAATCTTCTCGCTTTTGGGGAAAACATTTCAATCTAATCATTATTTAAGGTGTTTCTGATTTTTTACTTCCTACTCCTACCCTTCAATCAATTCATTACTTTCAATAACCAAAGGAAATTGTTGCTCCACTTTTTATAGATGTTGGGCATTAATTTTTTTAATATTAACTTTTTAGCTTTCAACAGTTTCATTATGTTTTGTACTAATTAAAAAAGAGAGTGAGTTGAGTACGATAGTGAATTATTCAACTCATTATCTAAAGATATAATAAATTCTTTAGAATGAATTTGGCAAAATATTCTGAATATTTACTTTTGACAAAAAAAAAGGATGAGATTAAAAGAGTCATGCTGTTTTAATTACCTTTCAGCATTTATGTCCCACTTACCTCTTTTATCTCTACCTTCCATATTTTTCCATTAATTTTTTCTTTTAATTTTTCTTTCTCATCAATTCTTTGCAACAATACTTCATTTTCGTCCATTGGTACACAAACAACATGTATGTTTTGAGTTAACCAAGTCTTCCACAAAATCACCACTTAGTTAAGTTCTTTCAAAATAAATACATAGTTTATGGGAATTGAATGTATGAAAGCAATCAAATTGAGAACTACTTTTAAGTTGATAAAACTTTGTTTTGAGTTAACCAAGTCTACCACAAAATTACCACCTAGTTAAGTTCCTTCTAAATAAATATGCTGTCTATAGGATTGGAACCCACAACCACATGGTTAAACGCCACGCGCTCTACCTACTGTACTAAGATGGCTTTCGCATGAATTAACGTAATTAATAACGTTTCTTAAAATGATAAAAAGTATTTGTGATCAAAGTCATCCAAGCATAATTAAGAAGTAAAATTTGGGTTTAGATCATATTAAATATGGTTTATACAAGTTGAGTTATAGACCTGACCACTTGGTAGATCCAATGCTAACCAACAATAACAGTAACAATCAGAACCTTAATCCTAACAATTAGGGTCAACTTTTGTAACACCGACACTACGGTGTTCGAATATTATTTCCGTTTTTGAATTTAATAAAATGATCCTCAATTAATATATATATATATATATATAGAAAATATTTAATTTTATTGATTTTCGATTTTTGGGTTTTTAAATTTAATTTTTGGTATATTTTAAATACCGTTTCTGGGATTTATAAAATAAAGTTAGTATAAATATATATATGTAAATAATTATTTATTTATTAATTAATTTATTTACTCAATTAGCTATTTATAAAATCTATTTATATAAAAATATATATATATATAAATAATAATAATAATAATAATAATAATGAAAAAAAAAATTAAAAATCGAATTAGGGTTCAAAAGCCCTAATTCTCTCTTCTCTCTCTCTCTCTCCCTCTCTCTCTCCGTCTTCTCTTCTCCCTCACCCGCGCCGCGCCGCGCCGCACCGCCGTGGCCACCCCATCGCCGCCGCTGCCATTCGCCGCGACTCGGCGCCACCGCAGCGACCACCGCTCTCCCTTCTCCACCTCTCCCTTCGGTCTCACTCTTTATCTCTCTCATTCTCTCTCTCGGCTTCTCTCTCTTACCGCGAAACTCTCTCCCTCTCTTCCACTCGCGATCTCTTCTCTGCCGCCGCTGCTCGACTCCGCCACCCCACGGTGGTTCGACCACCAACCATCTTCCACTCTCTACCTCCCTCTGTCTCTCAGTCTCCCTGTCTCTCTCCCTACGTGCGCATCGTGCGCGACAGTTCCTTGCACGCGCGACTGCTCGCTGACTGCCCCCCTCCTGCGCGCGCGCCAGCGCGTGGCTGTCCTGCACGGCCGACTGCAGCGCGCTCCAGCGCGCGATAGCCTCTTCCTGCGCGCAGCTACTGTGCTGCCTCCTTGCTCGCGCGCCTTCTGCCACCTGCAGAAGTCCCAGCTGAAAGCCCTAAGTTGACCGTGCTGTGTTCACTGCATAGGTAAGATCAAACCCTAACCCAAATTCTCGGGTTTCAAACTTTCTTAGGAAATTTGGTTTAGATTACTAAAATTACCTTAAATTGGGAGTTTTGCAGGTCTGAAAATGTATTGAGGAGACGATTTGGCGAAGGTTACGAACTACGAGAACAACCCTAGGTGAGGGATCTTCAATCCCTTAAATAAATTACATTGATTTTGTTGAATTTAGGTAGAAATTATATAGACATATATTCTGAAATGTATTGGACGCAAAAGAAATGTGTTTCCCCTAAGGGTTTGTATGAAATTGTTGGAGTTGGCTCTAGGATTTGATGTAAACTGGACTGCGAAGCATGTTAGAAATGTCGTAGGTAGCATTAGAGTTTTATTTGATCGATTTGGGTATTTGTCCTTGGGGTATGAATTGGAATTGATGGGAATTAAATTAAAATTTATGTAATTTGGGAGAAAATTTGTAAAATCGAAGAATATTGTAAATTTAAAGTCGTTGGTGATTGAAATGATCTTAGGTTGATGAAATGAAAGTTTAGGGAAGTAATTGTGCAAATTTAAGCTCTTTTAAATAGAAGGGAAATTTGAAAACCATTTAATAGGGCTTTAATTGATGATTATCCGTATTGGTTGGTCTAGGTTGATCTTTGGACACTCGAGGGGAGTCCTTTTGATTTGATTTCAGAAACAGAGAGTGGATACCCTCCCTAGAGGTGAGTGGGACCCTAATCTCTTGCATGAAATAGTGAAACCTGATTTTATCTTGTTTTTAAATAAAACATGCTTTTGATTTGCATGATCTCGACGTATGAAATTTGAAATTCAAACCTGTTTTGTGATTATTGGAGTGTCGTACTTATGTTTTCCACGATTATGCATCCATGTTTGAAATGAAACAAAAATTGTGCCATTACTTGAAAATTTGATAAGATTCCTTTTCTACCATTGCATTGATATGCTGTTTTGAAATGATTTTGATGAAATTGTATTGGCACACGGATTTGAAACGTTTTGACCACTGGTGATGATATGATTATTCTCTGCGGGACGTTGTGCCCTTGTGATACTGTGATGATGACATTGATGATTCCGTAGCTACGAAGGGACTTTGTAGAGACACGAGTTGCCCGGATACGCTTCTGCAGGAGGTATCCGCAAATGTCCAGTTATATTTATTCATAGGCGCGGCCGGTTGAACCCACATCGGGGGAGGACGTGTGTGACGCCACCATCTAGCACCGGGCGGGGTCCTATTTGATGAGATTGGGTAAGCAAGGAGCTAAGCCCACGGCCAACATCGGGGTAGAGAGCTACTTTTGAAACACTTTGCATAATAACACCCCTGATGCGCCTGTCCTTGGTCATAGTCGACCTTTGCCAGGATCCTTTCAGCCAGCTCTATGTTATACTTGATTTTTAAATGGATGCATATATGTGTGATATCGTGTGAATGATTAAAAGAGTTCATTTTATTAAACATATCATGATTTATTGCGAAATTTGAGTTATTGTTTACGAATGATATTATTTGACACTCCAATATTCACCTACACTATTAGTACTTGAGATTAATCCACTCACTCACTGAGTATCCTCCCATAGATACTCACCCCTCATTTCCCTCCCCAGACAGGATTATTGTGATAGGGTGACGTATTTGGCTCGAGGACTTGATAGATTGTTGGCGGATTGGGTGATTCAGGAAGGTGAGATCTTAAGTTTAAATTGAAAGATGAATTATGTATTTTATTGTCGACCCTGCGTGGTCTTGTTGAGGTCCATAGTTAGCCGTGTACTTAATTTGGGATGACTATATAATTTATATATATTTATTTGCAAAACTCTCGTATTTCATTTGCATTGAGGCGATTGTATGAAATTGAATGTTACTTGGGAAAATTGTTGTAAATTTGTATAGAATTTAGGTCTGCTCGGTGTGGCGGCTGCTCATGCTCTAGTTGGGCATGACAGTAGAGGTCTGTGGTTAGGTTTGTTGATAGATTTTTATAGCTTTGCGTTGTTCTGAATGTCGACTATGGGAGCTGTTGGTTTTGGAGAGGCCAGGATGGCCATTTGTTTTATTTTCTAGATGATTTTGAATTATACAGGTTTAACAGGTTAAATTGTACATGGGAGACCTCCGATTTATGGGGAGGTTCTGCCCAATTTTCTGTAGAAATACAGCCGGCATTCAGGGCAACGGGCGGCTGTTCACGATTCCCGGTTCAGGGCGTGACAGCTTTGGAGTAGGCATATATGTACGCGGTCTTCCCCTTGCATTTTTGCAAAGAGACTATTTTCACGTCTCGAACCCGTAACCTCGAGGTTACCGAAGGAGTAACTTAACCATTGCGCCAATGTTCGCCCAAAAGAAAGGATTTCTTGTTAAACTAATGAATACTGTAATCCAGAGGTACCAGTCTTACACCATAATCTGTCCTCATCTTTTAAAATCATAGAACAGAAATTCATGTTTTACAATGCTCAATACACCATCGGTGGAAGTTGCATACAAAGAAAGTGCAACTCTTGCCATGCCTCGAATAGAATACGCCTTGATCCATGGGCCTAAACTTTTCTTGAAAGTATCGACTCTGCATCTTTGGTGGCAATAAACATGTTGTAAGACAATAACACAAGTCCCTTCCTCCAAACTTAGAATTTTATCCTTTTCTCCATGTCATCCTGCAAACAACCCCATTCCTATTTTGTTATTAAAATTAAGACATCACCCTCTGGCTCTCGAATATAGATATCTCATTCACTCAACCCCAAGATCATACTTATCAAACACTTTGCGTTTTCTCAGAAGAACCCCAAATCTTGTGGTGGAAACAGAGAAACATGGCATGGCTGAGTGACAGTGATGATGTTGGAGTTGGATTTCGGAGAGCGTCGAACCCCAAGATGTTGTGCTACTCATCCAAATCACTGATTGGGAAGTTCTTGAAGAATCCACAAGGAGCTTGCATTTGTTGATTTTCATGATTGAAATAAGAAATCCTCTTCTGGGTACTAAAGCTACCTCCAAAAGAATTCAAATTCCCTTGCATATATTTTAGAGTCAAATCCTCCTTGTACAAAGAATTCCTACAGAAATTTTGGATTTCCTTGAATACCCGTGTTAAATCTGAGAAGGAAACAGGGGAAGAGCAAGAACAGCAAAGAGTGGGGAGAGCATACTTGTGTTTACCATAAGAGGAAGGGTAAGGGAAGAGAGGGGCTTGGATCCAATACTAACCCACATTGAAAAAACCCAAAATAGCCCATAGTCAAGGTATCAATTTGACACACCTTATAGTGTATGAAAAATGGTTTAAGGCCACCTTAGGCTATATAACTTAACCAACCTTGGACCCCAATAGCAACTGTAGAAAACGTAGTTTCATAGAACCAACTCGAACAGACAATTCATTTTGTTCCCTTTTATTTTTTTCATTCCATTCTTCTTCTTAGATAATTTACTTTACAAACTATACAAAGATACAAAGATAAACGGAAAAAGCAATAAAGGTATTATCGTATTCTATCTTTTTGGATTTGTATAAGGGTTTTATTTATATAAGTGATATTTATGGAATATTTACAAACTCAATTGTGTACAAATCTCTTGATTTCTCTATTAATTGTGTTGTGATAATGCTCAACCAATCTCCATTAATAAAGAAGTAAATGATACAGAATTATACAGTCGTGTGGTAAATACTATCATGTCTTATGAAATCTTTGTTACCTGACAATATTTGAAATAACTTCTAAGTTTGAATTTCACTTTTCAAAAACAATCCCCAAAATTCAATTTTTAATTTTGATAGATTAATCTTCTCACTGTTATGGAAAACATTTCAATCCAATCAGCATTAAAGGTATTTTTGATTGTTTACTTCCCACCCTTAAATCGATTCATTATTTTCAATAACCAATAGAAATTGATGCTCTACTTTTTATATATTTTGGGCATTAGTTTCTTTAATATTAACTTTCTAGCTTTTAATCGTTTCACAATCTTTACTACTAATTACAAAAGAGAGTGAGTTGGGTATGACAGTGAATTATTAAGCTCGTTATCTACATACACAACAAATTCCTTAGAATGTATTTGGCAAAATTGTCTGAATATTTACTTAAACAAAAGTAAAAGGATAAGATTAAAAGAGTCAACTTACTTCAATTACCTTTTTTTTGTTATACGAGGATTCAAACCTAGGATCACTAGGTTGGAGGAGAAGGGTTGTGACCACTAAGCTGTCCGCTTAGGGACACTTGTTTCAATTACCTATCAACTTCTATGTCCTAATTACCTCTTTTATCTCTACCTTCCACATTTCTGCATTAATTTTTTTTTGTTTAATTTTTCTTTCTCATCAGTTCCTTGCAATAATTCTTCATTTTTGCCCATTGGTACATAAACGGCATGCATGCATTGAGCTAACCAAGTCTACCACAAAATCACCACTTAGTTAAGTTCTTTCGAAATAAATACACAGTCTATGGGAATTGAATGTATTAAAGCATTCAAATTGAGAACTACTTTTAAGTTGATAAAACTTTGTTTTGAGTTAACCAAGTCTACCACAAAATCACAACTTAGTAAAGTTCCTTCTTTTAAGTTGATAAAACTTTGCGAACCCATAACCACGTGATTAAAAGCCATGCACTGTACCAACTGAGCTAAGATGACTTATGCATGAATTAGCTTAATTAATAAAGTTTCTTAGAATGATAAAAAGTATTTGTGATCAAAGTCATCCTAGCACAATTAAAAATTAAAATTTGGGAGTAGATCTTCTTAAAATATGGTTTATTCATGCTGAATTGTAGACTTGACCACATGCCAGTTCAATTGCTAACCCACGTGGTCAAACCTAAATTGGCCCATAGTTATGGTTTCAATTTAACCCACCATACAGTTTATGAAACAATGGTTCTGGCCGAATTAAGCTACATACTTATCTAGCCGTGGACACAAACCATAGCTATCAAAATTGTAGTTTACTTCATTATTTTCAATTGCTTCATTATTTTCAATTATCGATGGATATTGATGCTTCACTTTTTTTCATTGTTCGACATTAATTTCTTTAATATTAACTTTCTAGCTTTTAACTGTTACAATACCTTTACTACTAATTAAGAAATATAGTGAGTTAGGTATGACAATGAATTATTCAACTCATTATCTACATATATAACAAATTTTTTATAATGTATTTTCAAAGAATGTCTGAATATTTACTTTAAGAAAAAAAAGGATGAGATTAAAGGAGTCAACTTGTTTCAATTACCTATCAACTTCCATGTCCCATTTACCTCTTTTATCTCTACCATCCACATTTTTACGTTATTTTTTTTTGTTTAATTTTTCTTTCTCATCAATTCTTTGCGACAGTACTTCTTTTTTGCCCATTGATACATAACCGACATCATAGTTATAAAACCCAAACTGACCTATCGGTTGGACTGAGTCAACCCTCCACCTGCACTTTCCATGGGTCTGTTCACTTGATGAAACGTCCACGCACTTGACCCGAAAAAACCCGCAGGTCAATGCGGGTTAACCACTAAACCGTGTGACCCGTGGGTACGGGTCTTGTTTACGTTAAAAAACAAAGAATAAAATAAAACATTTTTAGGTTAAGCCATGAGCGTAGGCCGAATCTCATCTCATTTCCCTATCCACTTCTCTGTTCTCTGAACTTAAAAGCTTGATCGATCTCTTCGTGACCACTCTCTCTCACTCTCAGACTTAGAATTTGAATCTATGAAGCTTAAGATAACCCTTCATCTCAATCTCTCTCTCTTTCTCTAACTCTCTCTCTCTCTCTCGTTATAGTGCGATTCATAGATTTAGGGTTTTGTTTTGAACATTCAGTGATTTCTTAGATTTAGGATTTCAGATAGTTTTAGGGTTTTTGAACTTATATTGTCATATAATTTCTCTCATGTGTAACATTGTGGGAATAGTTTCTCTCATATTTCTAACTTTGTGATTTCTTAGTTTTTAGGGTTCTGAACAGGAAAGTTCTCTCACTTGTTTCTATAGCCTTCTTTATTAAGTCTTTTCAAGAATCCAAAGAAGGCACGAGAGAAAATTTTGTGGTTGTTTCTATAGACTTCTTTATTAAGTTGTTTGTTAATTTTGGGTTTTGGTTAATCTGGGTTTGGGGTTTGTTTTTTTAATGCTTACTTGGTTTTGAATTCGATGTAAATTTTTTTTTGGGTTTATCTTTATTTTCTTGATTTCACTTCCCCCATCGAATTCTTGAATTTTTATATCAGAACTGATTTTTGTGGCTGCAATGTAATGGGTTTCGAAATTCTTGGAAAGTATGATGAAATTTGCTCATGCATTTCTACTAATTGAATTGTTTTCTATGATTTTTTCTTTTTTGTTGTGTTTTGTGCAATGAGTATCTTAGTTTTTGGGTTTTTAGAGTTTCTTGGGCTTTAATTTGATAAAATTTTGATGGTTTTCCATTTGAATTTTGATGTAATTTTCATCTCTGGTTTTGTTTTTCTTTTTTTTTTAGGTGACATTGATTTGTAATATGTAAGATGGAATTTGCTTATCCATGTCAACTGATAGAATCTGTTTTGAAAAGAGATTTAATCTCTTTGCAAGTGGATGTTTTGATGCAAGCAGAGTTGGAAATCATCTTAATTTTGATGGGGAAACTTTGTTGGGATCAACATTGAATTACTTGTATTTGTGTGAAGTCATAGACCAATGCACTGTTAGCTATGCTTTTTGAATCTGTTAGAATTCTGGTTTTAGAATATTCTGTTACTTATTAGAATAGAGACATGCATATGATAAATTTATTTTCATGGAACAAATATACACTATTGAATTATTTTATTTTAATGGGACAAATGTGCACTATTTCTATAAGCTTTTTTGAATGGCCAAGCTTTACGTTTTCAAGTCTATCGTGCTTTTGACATGGTGGCAAGGTATAGTTGTAGTTGCAGCATTTCTTTTCTCAATTGGTGCTTTGGATTGGTATTGTATATTTAAAAATATAATTATATATATTTTAAAATTTTAAAATAATAAAAAAAGTCATGGTTGAACTAGTGACTCAACGGTTCAACTAGTTGAATCATAAATTTCAAGATATACGGGTTAATGCACGGGTCATGTTTAATAACTATGATCGACATTCTTGTATTGAGTTAACCAAGTCTACCACAAATCCCCACTTAGTTAAGTTCTTTCTAAATAAAAACTCCATCTATGGGAATCGAATATATGAAAGCATTCAAATTGAGAACTACTTTTAATTTGATAAAACTTTATTTTGAGTTAACCAAGTCTACCATAAAATCATGTTCGATCTAAATAAATGCGCCGTCTGTGGGAATTGAACCGACGACCACAAGGTTAAAAGCCATGCGCTCTACCGGCTGACCCAAGATGGCATATGCATGAATTAACATAAGTGATAATGTTTTTTAGAACGATAAAAAATATTTGTGATAAATGTCGTCCTAGCGCAATTAAGAAGTAAAATTTGGGACTAAATCTTCTTAAAATTTGGTTTATATATGCTGAGTTATAGGCCTCACCACTTGCAGGTTCAAATGCTAACCAATGTGGTCAAACCCAAAATGGCTCATAGTCAAGGTATCAATTCAACCCATGTTACAGTGTATGAAAAATGGTTTTAGGCCAAATTAAGCTATATACTTAACTAGCCTTGGACCCGTATCATAGCTGTCGAAATCATAGTTTTATAGAACCAACTCAAATCGACATTTCATTATGTTCCCTTTTCATGTTTTATTTTCGTTCTTCTTCATTGATAATTTACTCTACAAACTATACGAAGATGCAAAGATAAAGAGAAAAAAAAACCATAAAATGTTGTATCGTATTCTGTCTTTTTTGATTTGGGTAAGGGTTTAATTTATATAGGTAATATTTACATCATATTTACAAACTCAATTGTGTACAAATCTCTTGATTTTTCTCTTAATTGAGTTGTGATAAAGCTCAACCAATCTCCATTGATAAAGGAGTAAACGATACTCAATCATATAGTCATGTGGTAAGTACTATCATGTTCGATGAAATCTTTATTAGCTAACAATGTTTGAATTAACTTTTAAGTTTGAATTTAACTTTTCAAAAACAATCCCCTTCAAAAGTAAGTTCATAACAAATGCTCCCATACCATAAGTAAAAAATTCAATTTTTAATTTGATAGATTAATCTTCTCACTATTGTGGAAAACATTTCAATCCAATCACCGCTTAAGGTGTTTCTGATTGTTTACTTCCTAGCCTTCAATCGCTTCATTATTTTCAATAACCGATGGATATTGATGCTCCACTTTTTTTTTTTTATGTTGGGTATTGATTTCTTTAATATTAACTTTCTAGCTTTCAGCTGTTTCACTATCTTTACTACTCATTAACCTTCCCCATACATCTTATTCTTCCCCTTGAAGCAGGTCCTTTAATTTTAGATACGATGACACTTCTCTAAGACAAATTTAAACATCTACTTGCCCTTTTTCACTACCAATTGACTCCATTCCACTCTTCATAATTTCTTGTAAGAAATAAAGTGAATCAAATCTTAATGTCTAATGAACATGTCAATTAGAATTGTTTGAAAGATAATCATCCATACCACAACTTTGGATACTTTCGTAGAAATTAAACTGCCATCTGATCATGTTCTACTTGTAATATAAAGCTCAGCTCAAGAAAACTTCATCCTATTAGATTGTGTCATCTGTAATGATAAAAATAAGCTACTTTGAAGTATTATGGGGGTAAAATTAATTGCAGGTAAAATAAAATATGAATTCTTTATACCTTCTCATGTATGAGCATGACAAATGACTTCAATCCTAAGCTGTAATACCGGTGATCAATGTCTAGTTATATGAATGATTTGTAATCTATAGAATAAATTTTGATGTAGTAAGTATAAACCATGAAGTTTGATGAAAAAAAAAATGGAAATTTGGGGTCGATGTGAACTAGTGGTGGAGCCCAATTGTTTGAGTTCAATATTGGGGCTTAATCCAATTAGCTATCCAACCCTTGAAACCCAAGTTTTGTCCCATATTTGAGTTCAATTAGGAAGTCCAAAATTTGTTACAAAGTCCACCAACAAGCCTAAATTCTTAGAGTTCAAGTATTAGAAATCACCTTGAAGCCCAACACAAGTGAGGCCCAATTCTTTGAGGCCATTTAAAAGCCCATTAGCATATTCAACATTGAATTAAAATTCACTAGGCCTAGTTCAAACTTTATTCTCTTTTCTTTTATTAAACTATGCCTAGAAAAAAAAAAAGAAAAATAAAGTGCATTTCTTGTGAGAAATGTGAGATGAGTGGTGAGTGTTTAATGAGGGAACATGTGGACGTGAGAGAGAAGAAGGTATCCCAAATGCCTGAATTTTCTTGAACATATGTTGTATGTGTATGTGTGTGTGTTTGACTGAGAAGAAAAGAAGAGGGTGAAAAGAGAAAGAGAGAGAGAGGGAGAAAGAGAGAAAGTGAGAGAACCTTCTTCTTACACATTTTTTTCTCATCATCCCTTAAAATGTTCACACATATTAAACCATTACTTGACAAAACCCTAGATCTCTAACCTCTATTGCCTTAATTTTCAACCATCTTTGGAGGATCTTTGGGTTTGAAGGTAGTAAAAACATGTGGTTATCAAAGTAAGCCAAAGAAGATTTCATTTGGAGTGATTTGGTTGGTTACTTGAGAGATTCTTGAAGCAATTCCAAGGAAAACTATAAATTCATGGTTTTAAGTTCTTATTTATTATAGAAATCATAGTGAATATCAGGTTTGATGATCTGAACATAGAAGGATGAAGAAAGATTGGAATAAAGATAGAAACCTTAAATTCCTGCAAACAGGGTAGTGTGACCATGATGTACTATTTTAGCTATACCTTTTTCTGCACAAAGCGAAATTGAGTAGGGTTTTTTGCATATGAAATTAGACTTCCATACCTTGAAAAAGAGATATAATTTGTTAAATTCTGATAAGAATTGGATTTTTAGTGATTTTTCAAAGTGATACATTCTGCAGAATAATCCCCTATTTTTGCACTATTTTGGTTAAGAATTTGATTCAATTTTGAGATGTCTTCTAGGCTGAATTGGTCTATGATCTGTGCACTGAATTTGTAGATCTAAGTCTTATCTTTAATTTGAGGTAAGAATCATGTGATTTGAATATCTGTAGTGAAAGTTACAGTCATTTTTCCATAACTACGTAGATTAAAAATTATACAGTCAAGACCACATAGGATAAATCTCCATGTCTTTGTGTAATTGGAGTAGAACTAAGCTACAAACATAAAAATTATTGTTTTATGGCTAGTTTTTAAATGAAAACTAGAAGTTTTACAATCCAAAAATGCTAGTTCAAAGTAGAATTATTTTTTGACGATATGAAGATATGAGAATGAGCATTGAAAATGGGTAATAAGTACTTTAAGTATAAAGACACATTTTCCATTTTGTATATCATATATTTAGCCTCCTAGTATTATTGAATAAAAGTCTAACCCAATTCTATGTTGTGATCTATATTGTAACACCGACACTGCGGTATCCATACTAGTGTTCCTATTCATGAAATTTAATAAAATATTTTTCAATTTATATATATATATATAGAGAAATTTTTAATTGTATTTATTTTCGATTTTTGGGTTTTTAATTTAAATTCTTTGTATATTTACAATGTCGTTCCTGCGATTCGTAATGTAAAGTGAAAATAAAAATATATATATATATTTCCTTTATTAATTAAATTACTTATTTACTCATTTATTTATTTATAAATCTATTTTTATAAAAATATATATATTAATAAATAATAATAATAATGAAAATAAAAAAAAAAAATTTCGTCCTCTCCACTCTCTCTCTCTCCCGTGCGACTCTTCACCTCCCTCACCGCAACCCTCTCCCGAGATTCTCCTTCGCGGCCGCCTCCACCGCGAGTTGCTGCACGCCGCCGCAGCTCTTCCTCCACTGCCACCACCATCACCACTCACCCTCCCACGGTTGCTTTTTCTCTCTTTCCCTTTCTGCGTTTTCTCCTGCTGCGAACAACGTTCCTCCGCCGCCTCCAACACCATCAACCACCATCAATACCACTGCCTTCTATCACCCTTTCTCCCTCTACATCTCACTGTCAACCGATCTCTTTCTCTCTCTACCTCTCACGATTTCTCTCCCTCTTCCATCTCCCTCTTGTGGTTTTCCACCGCGCCGCCACTGTGAGCCACCCACGCTCCGACCACTACAAGTCTGTCTCTATCTCACTGTCTCTCAGTCTCCCTTAGTCTCTCTCGCTCTGCTTCTCCCTCTTCTAGCGCGTGCGAACAATCTTTCCTCTCTTCCTGCGCGCGCGACCGCAGAACTTTCCCCCTCCTTCGCTCACTCACTTGCGTGTGCAGGCTTCCTGCAACCTCTGTTGCAGTGTAGCAATAGACATTTGAAACCCTAGGCTGTGACAACACTTCATCCTCTGTGCAGGTAACTGTTTTCTAATCTTAGCTTAGGGTTTGGATTATTCGGAGTAATTAGGCCTAATTAGTAAATCTTGTTGCGATTAAGAAGCACTGCAGATTTTGGAGTGGATTGAGGAGACATTTGGACAAAAGCCGTGAACCGAGAAAACCCTAGGTGAGGGATTTCTAACTCATTCACTTTATTTGGATAAATTTAGGGTAAATTAGAGTAGGAATGTATTGTATATGTTAGGATGAATGTTAGAGTAGATTTGAAATGCGTTGTTTGACATTATATGTTATTATTTAGGTTAAGTATAGAATTTTATACAAAATTGAGCTGTTTCGGATAATAGAATTTAGTTAAATTGATTTAAATGGTTTTTCTTAGAGTTTAATTTGACGAATGCATGAAAACAGTCGAAATTTACAGTCTTTTCATTATAAGTTGTCCTACGTATAGGAAAACAAAATACAACTTTTGTATTAAGAAAATAGACTCTAATACCTTGAAAATGACATATGGTTTGAAGCATTTGGATGGAAATTGAAAAGTGTATGATTTTTTAAAGATTTTTCTATTTTGTAGACAATTTATTAATTTACGCATGTTTCCGACTTTGAGTGGTTTTGGAGTTGAATTAGACTTGGTTTTGATCATGTTATTTATTTATAAATGAAATGCAATTGATAACATTAGAGTTTATTCATAAATTGGAGAATTGAGATTTGTATAAAATTAGAGAAAATAGATAAACCCTAAAATTATTTGGAAATTAAGGACGAAATTGTGATTTTGTGTTAAGAAAATATGAAAACCCTTGTTATGGGATTTTATTTGATGATAATTGTGATGTTTAATTAGGCTAATCTTTTGGGGGACTTGAAAGGACTCAAATTGAATTAGATCCCATATGTGTAGGAGAAGTTACATCAATTTCTCTGTGGCTGTACAAATGCAAATCATGAATTGTTTTAGAAAATGATTTTAAGTGGAATTGATGTTCAATGCCTTAGGATAACATGTTCGGGTTCAAAGGAGAAATTTGATTTGGTTTGGTTTGGAATTTGGGAGTGCACACCTTCCCGTATACTGTGAGTGGGACCCTAATCACTTGCATGAAATAGTGAAAATCTAATTTTATCGTGTTTTAAACAAAACATGCTTTGATATGTATTGATTCGACGTATGATATTAAATCTCAAATCTGTTTTGTGATTATTGGAGTGTCTTAAACTTATGTTTTCCATGACTATGCATCCATGTTTGAAATGAAACAAAATTGTGCCATTACTTGAAAATTGGATAAGTTTCCTTTTCTACCGTTACAATGGTATACTGATTTGAAATGATTTGATGAATGTATTAGCACACGGATTTGAAATGTTTTAAGATTTGTGAGGGCACTGGGATGCCCACTTGTGATGATATGATTCTTATCTGCGGGACGTTGTGCCCTTGTGATACTATGATAATGACATTGATGATTCTGTAGCTACGAAGGACTTTGTAAAGGCACGGGTTGCCCGGATACGCTTCTACAGGAGGTATCTGCAAACGTCCAGTTTATTATATATTCATAGGCGCGGCCGGTTGAACCCTCATCGGGGGAGGACTTGTGTCCATCACCATCTAGCATCGCATGTGGTCCTATTGACAAGCATATATATATTTATAGGCACGGCTGGTTGAACCCATATTTGGGGGAGGACGTGTGTCCATCACCGTCTAGTACCGCACGTGGTCCTATTGACGAGTCTGGGTAAGCAAGGGCTAAGCCCACGGCCAACGTCAGGGTAGAGAGCTACTTTTGAAACACTTTCCATAATAAAACCCCTGATGCGCCTGTCTTTGGTAGTGGATGACCTTTGCCAGGATCCTTTCGGCTTGCTCTATGATCTACTTGATTTTAAATGGATGCATATATGTATGATATCGTGTGAATGATTAAATGAGTTCATTTTATTCGAAAATATCATGATTTACTGCGAAATTTGAATTATTGATTACGAATGATATTGACACTCCAATGTTTACCTGCACTATTAGTACTTGAGATTAATCCCCTCACTCACTGAGTATCCTCCCATAGATACTCACCCCTCTTCTTTCCCTCCCAATACAGGATTATGGTGCTAGGGCGACGCATTTGGCTCTAGAGGGCTTGATAGCTTGTTGGTGGATTTGGTATTTACGACGGTGAGGTTTTAAGTTTAAGCTGAAACTTGAATTACGTATTATATTTTTGACCCTGCGAGGTCTTGTTGAGTTCCGTAGTTGGCCGTGTACTTATTTTGGGATGACTGTATATTTATTTGTGAAAAACTCTCATATTTCATTTGCATTGAGGCGATTGTACGTATTTGAATGTTACTTGGGAAATTTGTTATACATTTGTATAAATTTAGGTCCGCTCGGTGTGGCGGCTGCTCATGCTCTAGTTGGGCATGACAGTAGAGGTCTGTGGCTAGGACTGCTGGTAATTTATTTAGCCTTGCGTTGTTCTAGATGTCGGTTGTGGGATTTGTTGGTTTTGGAGAGGCCGGGATTTACAGGATGATTTTAAATTATACAGATATACAAGTTTATTTGTACATGGGAGACCTTCGATTTATGGGGAGATTCTGCCCGATTTTCTGTAAAAATACAGCTGGCATCCAAGGCAACGGGCGGCTGTTCATGATCCCGGTTCAGGGTGTGACATATACAATCAACTAGGCGAAAGTCCTTCAAACAAGGATAGGCTTGAGAACCTAGATTAGTGGAGTACAAACCCTCCCCAAACAATGAGTAGGACTTTTATGTTTTGTTAATGAGAAATGTTTTATCTATTTTGAAAAATCTTACTTTGAAATGCAGTTTTATAATTCCATTTGAGTGTGATGTATTCTCTTGAAATGATGATGTTTGAAATATTTTCCACGTAATTTACCTTGTATTGTTGATTGAGGTTTATTGAAACAATGATGTGTATGGGTTGCAAGTTGATTTTGGAATTTATTTGTGAATCAAAACTCTATTTTGGTGATCGATTATTCACACAGTGGCTATGGTTTATTGCTCACTCATGACCGGTAGGAGGAAGAGCGGTATGAGTGGAGCCGGATATTGGATTGGGATAGTGTGATGCAGGGTATTTACCTACCCAACGTTACGGTTGAGCAGCCATGAGTCACCAATGGTGATGTCCAAGCCAACACTAAGGACGAGACATTTTTAGAAAAAAGAATGAATAAAAACCTTTGGTCGCTCTAGTTCTTGACCCTGGCCAAGGTCTTGGATTAGAAAGAATGTTTTCAATAGTCCCAAAGTTTTGAACGAAATGCAATCTATTTGATACAAAGAGAAATGTTTTACTTTGAATATTTGATTGTTAATGCTTTGTGAGCTTATGAATACTTTTGCAATGATAACATGGAATTTGTTGATAATAGTTTTGGGACATGATCACACTCTCACTCATTGGCATGTCAATAGATTTCTCACTCACTGGGTACATTTGTACTCATCCCATTTTTCTTCTCCTCTATATTCAGGTTTGTAGCTACTAAGAGCCGATTGAAAGTCTTTTGCGGTTGAGGGATCTATCTTGGTTGGAAACATACACTTCATGTATGATAGTAAGCTTTGGGCATACATTAGTTGTAGATGGATCCATAGGAAATGTTAATAAAAATTGAATTATATTGTATTATAGATTACTTGTACAAGATTTAATACTTTTGTTTATGTAACTCTTTATTTTGATTGGTCACTTGTATATAATTTATAGGAACTTTACTTAGTTTATTTTGAAGGAGACTTTATGGATTATGATTTATGATTATAGAGAAATGGATGAGAAATGAGTTCGAGCTGATGACTGGTTAGCCTTGTGGGGTCTTAGAGTGTGTGCCCAAGTTTGCACGTATTTTGAGGCAACATGGCGGTTGTTATGTACTCAGATTCGAGGACTAGGGCGTGATAATTTTATTGGTATCAGAGCCAGGTTGGTGATTTCACTAAAGTGTTTTTAAGTCTCCCATGGATCCTAGGATAAGCGAGTCTTATGTAGGGCTAATTAGGTTTGCATAGGACTTAAACTTCTTTAGCAATGACACCGAATATTTTGCATGATAATATTTATACATCTTTGTATCTCTAAGATGGGATGAAGGAAAAATTTATGAATTATTATATTGCATAGGTTTAAGTGGGGAATAAAATCTAGTAGACTAAATGGAGAGTCTCCATGTTAGATTGGGAAAGTGATTGATATCAAGTATATTAGAAAAGTAGAGAGCCACACTACCAGAAACATAGTTTTGGAATGTCTAAAAGAAAAGTATTTAGAATTAGAGTGATGAATGTTAGTGTGACTATGCTATGGTTCAGAATCTAACTTTGGAGAAATTTTTTATGAATAGGTATGATGACTCTCTTCGATCAAAATGCATATGTATTGATTGATACTGGTGTTGATAGGTCTTTTGTTAGTGTTGAATTTGCACTGTATGCTGATAGAGAGTTGTCAACTCTTGAGGATGAATTGCTTGTACAGACCCCTTTAGATGAGTAGTTGTGAGAAATTCAATATATAAGGGTTGTGAAGTTAAGATTGGAGAAATAGCATTGGAGGCAGACTTGAATCCTATTGAGATGCACATTTTTGATGTTATATTGGGAATGGATTAGTTGTCTCGACATAGAGGCACAGTGGACTGTTCTATAAAAAGAGTTGAATTTAGAAGATCAGATGCTCCAAGTGTGGATTTTATTGGAGAACGCCGAGTATTACCAACTTATGTGATCTCAGCTTTAGAGGCTCAAAAGATGATAAAGAAAGGATGTCTAGCCTATCTAGCTCATGTGATTGATACTACAAGGGAGTGTCCAAACTTAGAAGATATTCTGATGGTGAAAGAATTTTTGAATGTTTTTCCTGAGCAATTCAAAAGGTTACCCCCAGAAAAAGAATTTGATTTTGCCATTGATTTACTCTTAGGAACTGTGCCAATTTCTATCATTCCTTATAGGATGGCCCTTGCGGAGTTAAAGGAACTTAAGGTGCAGTTGTAAGAATTGCTTGATAAGGGATTTATTAGGCCAAGTTTCTCATCGTGGGGAGCACCAGTTCGTTTGTTAAAAAGAAGGATGGTACCTTGAGACTCTGTATTGATTATAGGCAGTTGAATCAGGTGACAATTAAGAACAAATACCCTCTTCCTAGGATCGATGATCTTTTCGATTAGTTAAAAGGAGTATTTGTATTTTCAAATATTGATCTTTGAAGTTCAAAGTTTTCTTGGGCTAGCAGGGTACTATCAGAGATTTGTCAAGAGGTTCTTATTGATAGCAATTCCATTGTCGATATTAACTCAGAAAAGTGTCAAATTTGAATGGAATGACAAGTGTGAGGTGAGTTTAGAAGAACTCAAGAAGAAATTGATTTTTGCTTCCATTTTCTCACTCCTTACGAGTGGTGGTGGATTTGTTGTGTATAGTGATGCTAGAAAGCAAGAGTTCGGGTGTAAATTAATTTAAGGAGACAAAATGATAGCCTATGCTTCTAGGCAACTGAAGAAACATGAGGTAAATTACCCCACCCATGACTTGGAGTTAGTTATAGTAGTGTTTACTTCGAAATTATGGAGACGCTACTTGTATGGTGAGACATGTCAAATATATACTGATCATAAAATTCTGAAATATTTACTCACTCAGAAGGAGTTAATTTGAGACAATGAAGATGGTTGGAACTTATTAAGGATTATGACCTTATTACTGACTACCATCTGGGCAAGGCCAATATGGTAGCAGATTCTTTGAGTAAGAAGCCATCAACAAGTTTGACAAGTATCAGGAGTAGTTATATCTCCCATCTTATCAGCATTCGATCCCTAGAGTAAGGCTAGCTAGCAATGGACATGGTGCTCTTGTGGCGAGATTTGAGATAAGGCCAACCTTGATGGATAGAATCTGGGAATTACAAGCATCAGATAAGGAGTCAAAATTAGAGCTTCAAAGGATTCAATGGGCGGAAGAAACTGAGTTGAAGTTGAGAGATGGTTGTATAATGGTATTTAAAGATAGAATTTGAGTTCAAAAAGATAATGATTTTCGTAATGCCATACTAGAGGAAGCTCATAATTCAGCTTATGCTATACATCTAGGGAGTATGAAAATGTATTGGACCATTCGAGAGAGCTACTGGTGGCCCGGAATGAAAAGGGGTATAGCCGAATATGTAGCTAAATACCTAGTATGCAGCAAGTGAAGGTCAAAAACCAAAGGTGAGCTGGAGTTCTCCAACCCCTACTAATTCCTGAGTGGAAGTGGGAACACATAACGATAGACTTTGTTATTGGATTACTGAGATCTCAAGTTAAATATAATGTCATATGGATGATTGTGGATAGGCTTGCTAAGTCTGCTCATTTCTTACCTATTCAGACTACATATTCATTGGAGAAGCTAGCCAAAATATATATTGATGAGATTGTGAGGTTACATAGGGTGCCATATCTATTGTGTTAGATAGAGATCCATGGTTCACTTCTCTATTTTGACCAAAACTACAGGAGTCCTTGGTGACTAAGTTGAGATTTAGTACAACATTCCATCCTCAGACTAATGGTTAATCTGAGAGAACAATTCAAACATTGGAAGATATGCTCCGAGCTTGTGTGCTTGACTTGTCTAGCAATTAGGATAGGCATCTCCCTCTAGTAGAATTTGCTTACAATAATTGTTATCAGTTTAGTATTAGGATACCACTATATGAAGCATTATATGGGAGAAAATATCAAACTCTATTATGTTGGGATGAAGTTGGAGAGAGAAAGATCGAAGGAGTTGATTGATGTTATAGTTGAGAAAGTTAAGACAAATCGAGAAAGAATGAAAGCGGCACAAAATTGTCAGAAAAGTTATGTCGATAGAAGAAGAAGACCATTGGAATTTGAGATAAATGATATGGTATCTTTGAAAGTATCACCTTGGAAAGGGGTTATTCGTTTCCGGAGTCGAGGAAAGCTAAGCACTCGTTAGATTTGTCTGTTAGGGTCATTGAGAAAATAAGAAATGTAATATATAAACTTGAGCTGCCTTTGGAGTTGGAGAAAATTCATGACATGTTCGATGTATCTATGCTCAAGAAGTATATACCAGATTCATCGCATGTTCTTAAAAAGCCTCCAATTGAGTTAAGAGAAAACTTAAGTTTTGAGACTAAGTCGATTGCAATTTTGGATCGTCAAGTTAAAACCTTAAGAAACAAAGAGATACCGGTAGTTAAAGTTTTGTGGAGAAACGATCGAGTAGAAGAGATGACATAGGAACCAGAGGATCAGATGAGAAGACAATATCCCCACTTGTGTGAAGGTGATACCTAGTAAATTTCGAGGATGCAATTCCTTTTATAGGGGGTAGAACTTGTAAAACCATGATCTAATGTCTAGTTATATGAATGACTTGTATGCTATAGGATGAATTTTGATAGTGTAAATTTAAACCATAAAATTTGATGCATTAACAACTTTAATTTGGGTTTGGTTTGAATTAGTGTTCAAGGCCAAAATTTTGGAATCCAATTCCTTAAGCCAATTTAGGAGCCCAAAACTTGAGTTAGGACTCTCAAAAACGCCACCCACATATTTGATTCTCATTTTCTTTTGTTCTCTTCCTTTCTTTAGGAAACAAGTTAGAAAAGTCAAAAAGCGTATTAAAGAGGGCATTTAATTTTACTTTTCCTTGTGGTGGGTCACATTTGAAGAAATACAAAAAGATGGCGTAATTATGTTTTGTGTTTGTGTGTGTGTGCAATAGCCGAGAAATGAGAAAGTGAAAGAGAGAAATAGAGAGAGAGAGAGAGAGAGAGAGAGAGAGATACCTTATTCTTGAAACTTCTTAAGTGGGTTGATTGAAGAACCGTGAGAGAGAAAGAGAGAGAGAGAAGAGGAGGGGTTCTTGGAAATCTCTTCTATCTTCACACCCCCTCTCCTTTTCTTCACATTATTCGAATCATCCAAGAAACTTGCAAATATCATCTGGATTTTCTTTGAATGATATGTCGTCTGTAGGAATCGAAGCCGTCTGTAGGAATCAAAGCCATGACCACATGGAAGCCATGTGCTCTACCGGCTGAGATAAAATGGCAAATGCATGAATTAACTTAATTAAGAAAGTTTCTTTGAATGATAAAAAAAATTTGTGATCAAAGTCAACATAGCATAATTAAGAAGTAAAATTTGGGATTAGATCTTCTTAAAATATGGCTCATACATGCAAAGTTATAGACCTGACCACTTGTCGGTTCAAATGCTAACCAATGTAGTCAAAACCAAAATGGCCCATAGTCAAGGTATGAATTCAACCCACCTTACAGTGTATGAAAAATGGTTTAAGGCCAAATGAAGCTATATACTTAACCAGCATTGGGCCCGAATAGTACATGTCGAAATCATAGTTTCATGTGACCAACTTGAACCGACAATTCATTATGTTCTCTTTTCTTGTTTCTTTCCATTCTTCTTCATTGATAATTTTCTCAACAAATGATACGAAGATACAAAGTTGAAGGGAAAAAAGCATAAAAGGTTGTATCGTATTTTATCTTTTAGGATTTGTGCAAAGGTTTTTTTTTTTTTTTTAATATAGGCGATATTGATGACATATTCACAAACTAAATTCTATACAAATCTATTGATCTTTCGATTAATTGAGTTGTGATAGTGCTCAACCAATGTCCATTGATAAAGGACTAAACAATACACAATCATACAATCATGTGGTAAATAATATCATGCCTTATGAAATCTTTATTGGCATGCAATGTTTGAAATAACTTTTAAGTTCGAATTTTGCTTTTCCAAAACAATCCCCTTCAAAAGTAAGTTCATAACAATTGCTCCCATACCATAAGTGAAAATTTCAATTTTTAATTTGATAGATTAATATTCTCACTATTAAGGAAAATATTTCAATCCAACCACCACTTAAGGTGTTTTTGATTGTTTACTCACTAGCCTTCAATCGCTTCATTACTTTCAATAACTGATGGACATTGATGCTCGACTCTTTATTGATGTTAGGAACTAATTTCTTTAATACTGACTTTCTAGCTTTCAGTGTTTCACTGCCTTTTTTACTAATTAATAAACAAAGTGAGTTGGGTATGACAGTAAATTATTCAACTTGTTACCTACATATTTAACAAATTCTTTATAATGTATTTTACAAAAATATCCAAATATTTACACTAACCAAAAAAAAAGAAGAGATTAATAGAGTCAACTTGGTTCAATAACCTGACAACTTTTAAGTCCTACTTACCTCTTTTAACTCTTCCTTCTACATTTTTGCATTAACTTTTTGTTTAATTTTTCTTTCCCATCAATTCTCTACACATTACTTCAGTTTTGCCCATTGGTACATAAACGACATGCATATATTTATTTAATGAAGTCTACAACAAAATCACAACATAGTTAAATTCTTTCTAAATAAATACACCGTCTATGGGAATCGAATCTATGAAAGCATTCAAATTGAGAATTGCATTTAATTTTATAAACTTTGGTATTAGTTAACCAAGTCTACCATAAAATCACCACTTAGTTAAACTCCATCTAAATAAATGCGCCGTCTGTGGAAATCGAACCTACGATCACGTGGTTAAAAGCCACGCACTCTGGCAGCTGAGCTAAGACGGCTTATGCATGAATTAACTTAATTAATAAAGTTTCTTTGAATGATAAAAAATATTTGTGATCTAAGTCATCCTAGTACAATTAAGAAGTAAAATTTGGGATTATATCATCTAAAAGTTTGGTTTATACAAGCTGAGTTATAAGCCTGACCACTCGCCAGTTCTAATGCTAATCAACATGGTCAAACCCAAAAGGGCCCATAGTTAAGGTATCAATTCAACCCACCCTGTAGTGTATGAAAAATGGTTTAAGGCCAAATTAAGATATATAACTTAACTAGTCTTGGAGCCGAATCATAGCTATCGAAATTGTAGTTTCATAGAACTAACTCGAATCGACAATTCATTATGTTCCCTTTTCTTGTTTTCTTTCCATTCTTTTGCATAGATAATTTTCTCTACAAACTATATGAAGATACAAAGAGAAAGGGGAAAAAGCATAAAAGGTAGTATCGTATTTTGTCTTTTTGGATAAGTGCAAGGGTTTTATTTATATAGGTGATATATATGGCTTATTTACAAACTCAATTGTATACAAATCTCTTGATTTTTCTATTAATTGATTAGTGGTAATGCTTAACCAATCACCATGAATAAAAAAGTAAATGATACATAATCATACAGTCATGTGGTAAATACTATCATGTCTTATGAAATCTTTGTTACCTGAAAATGTTTGAAATAAGTTCTAAGTTCGAATTTCACTTTTCAAAAACAATCCCCAAACTTCAATTTTTAATTTTGATAGATTAAGCTTCTCACTATTGTGGAAAACATTTCAATCCAATCACTACTTAAGGTGTTTCAAATTGTTTAGTTCCTACCCTTCAATTGACTCATTATTTTCAATAACCAATGGAAATTGATGCTTTACTTTTTATAGATGTTGGACATTAATTTCTTTAATATTAACTTTTTAGATTTCAACCGTTTCACTATCTTTACTACTAATTAAAAACAAGAGTGAGTTGGGTACGACAGTAAATTCATCAACTCATTATCTACATATATTACAAATTCTTTAGAATGTATTTGGTAAAATGGTCCAAATATTTTCTTTAACAAAGTAAAGGAAGAAAGTAAACGAGTCAACTTGTTTCAATTATCTATCAAATTCTATCTCCCACTTACCGCTTTTATCTCTACCTTCCACATTTTTGCATTAATTTTTCTTTCTCATCAATTCTTTGCTATAATAATTCATTTTTGCCTATCGGTACATAAACAACATGCATGTACTAAGTTAACAAAGTCTACCATAAAATCACCACTTAGTTAAGTTCTTTCTAAATAAATACACCATCTATGGGTATCGAATGTGTATTGAAGCATTCAAATTGAGGACTACTTTCAAGTTGATAAAGCTTTCTTTTGAATTAACCAAGTTTGCCACAAAATCACCACTTAGTTAAGGTCCTTCTAAATAAATATGCCATGCGCCATCTGTGGGAATCGATCCCACAACCACGTGGTTAAAACCACGCGCTCTACCGGCTAAGCTAAGACGGCTTATGTATGAATTAACTTAATTAATAATGTTTCTTACAACAATAAAAAATATTTGTAATTAAAGTCATCCTAGCATAATTAAGAAGTAAAATTTGGGATTAGATCATCTTAAAATATGGTTTATACAAGCTGAGTTATAGACTTGATCACCTGCCAATTCCAATGCTAACCAACATGGTCTAACCCAAAATAGCCCACAGTTAAGGTATCAATTTAACCTACTTCATAGTGTATGAAAATGGTTTAAGGCCAAATTAAGCTATATACTTAACCAACCTTGGACCAAAATCGTAGCTGTTGAAATTAAAGTTTCATTCATTTTGGTCCCTTTTCTTGTTTTCTATCCATTCTTCTTCATAGATAATTTACTTTACAAACTATACGACGATACAAAGATGAAGGGAAAAAAACATAAAAGCTTGTATAGTATTCTATCTTTTTGAATTTGTGCAAAGGTTGATTTATATAGGTGATATTTATAGTAGTTTTACAAACTCAATTGTGTAGAAATCTCTTGATTTCTCTATTAATTGAGTTATGATAATGCTCAACCAATCTCCATTAATAAAGAAGTAAACGATACATAATCATACACTCGTATGGAAAATGATATCATGTCTTATGAAATCTTTGTTACCTGACAATGTTTGAAATAACTTCTAAGTTCAAATTTCGCTTTTCAAAAACAATCCCAAAATTTCAATTTTTAATTTTGGTAGGTTAATCTTCTCACTATTGTGGAAAACATTTCAATCCAATCACCACTTAATGTGTTTCTGATCATTTACTTCTTACCCTTCAATTGATTCATTATTTTCAATAACAGATAGGAATTGATGCTTCACTTTTTATTAATGTTGGGAATTAATTTCTTTAATATTAACTTTCTAGCTTTCAACCATTTCACTATCTTTACTACTAATTAAAAAAGAGAGTGAGTTGGGTATGATAGTGAATTATTCAATACGTTTTCTACAAATATAACAAATTCTTTAGAATGTATTTGGCAAAATTGTCTATATATTTATTTTAACCAAAAAATGATGAGATTAAAAGAGTCAATTGTTAGTAGAAGATTCAATCAGCAAAGCCAATCAAGGAACCAAAATCAAATTGAGAAAGTTAATTCGGAAATCAAGCGATTTCATCAATTTATAAGTCAATTTGGAAATTAAGCGAATTCCATCAATCTGTAAGTCAATTCGGAAATCAATGGATTCCATCAATTTGTAAGTCAATTCAGAAATCAAGGGGATTCTATTAATTTATTCAATCATAACATGTACATAATTAGATTACCAAACTTAGAGTATACAGATTATGAATAAGAGCAGACAACGATTGTAATTTAAAAAATTTTCCTAAATTATTCTTATATAATTTTCTATATATATGGAATAATAGAGGAGAAGAAACTCATTCTGACAAATTGACATGGTATCAGGGCCTTCTATCACAATCTAAATTGTCGTGTCCTTGTTTTAGCCCTTGGGGCTCTCAAATATCTTTGGTTTTATTCTAGGAACTTTAGTATTCTTCTTGTTTTAACCCTAGGGGCTTTCAAATATTTGGTCTTCTTCTTTAGTCTCAGTAGTTCTGATTCTGAAATTATTTCCAGATCACATATTATGGTTTTCAATTCAGAAGGTTATAATTTTTTCACACATTTTTGAGTTTTTTCTTTTTGGATCACTATGACAACAGAAAACTTTTCTGCTCGGTTCAGTAGAAAGAACTATTCGGCTTTGGAGTTTCAATTCAAGATGTACGTCAAAGTTAAAGGATTGTGGGGTTACATTGATAGGTCTTCTACTGCACCAAATGATAAAACTGGCCTTGCTATGTAGGAGACAAAGGATGCTTAGATTATTTGCTAGATTCTGGGATCTATTGAGCCATACATGGTCAACAATCTGCACTCCTTTATAAAGCCAAGGAGATGTGGGAATATTTAAAACATATTTACAATCAGGTCAACAATGCAAAAAGTTTTCAATTGGAGCTGGATATTACAAATTACAATTAAGATAATCTTTTAATTCAAGAATACCATTATGGTTTTCACAATTTATGGACAGAATATTCAGTCATTATACATGATAAAGTACCATGAGAGGCACTGCCTATCCTCAAAGAAGTTTATGATACTAGTCAATGAGCTCAGTTTCTCATAAAGCTTAGACCAGAATTTGAGATTACAAGGGCTGCTTTGCTAAATGGAGATCCAATTCTCGCTTTGGATCTGTGTGTTAGAGAATTACTTCAGGAAGAGTAGCAATTAATCACTCAAGAAACTATGGCACAAGACAAACACACCTCAGAGACTGTAACAGTTGCTTATGCTGATCAAGGGAAGATAAAATAAAGAGATATGAAGTAGGTTCAGTGCTATTTATGTAGGGATTTTAGGCATATTACTCAAAATTGTAGCTGAAAATTCTGTAACTACTGCAAATAACATGGTCACATTATTAAGGAATGCCCAACATGACCAGAGAACATCCAAACAAAGCCTTCCATGAAGCAATTCATTCCTCTTCTCCCATAGAGCCAGCAAATTAGGGTCCCAAGACAGCACTTCCAGCAGTCTCTAATCAAGTTGCCTTGACTTTGGAAATGGTGCAATAAATGATTATCTCAGTGTTCTCTGCCTTGGGTATTCAATGTAAGACTAAACACACTTTTTAACCTTAGTTTGTTAACTCTGTAGCTTCAAATCATATGACTAGTATTTCTGATTATTTACACAATGTATGACCCTATTGTGGTGCACAACATATTCAAATTACGGATGGTAGTTCTCTTCCTATTGCTATTGTTGGGGATATTGATTCATCGTAATGTGTTTGTGTCCTCTGAGCTTTTATCTAGTTTAATTTCAGTTGGTCAATTGGTAGATAACAATTGTAATATATATTTCTCTCGTGATGGTTGTCTTGCTCATGATCAGGGGTCCGGGAAAGTGATCGTGAAGAGGCCTAAAATGGGAAGTCTGTTTCTTATACATTTCCTTAGTCATGGTATTTTCTCTTTGGTTTGTAACACTATAACAAATCAAAGAGAGGTTTGGCATAAATGTTTGGGCATCCTAATTCGCTGATCTTGTCTCATCTATTGAAATTTGGAATCTTGGGCAATAAAAATAAGTCTTCCTCTTTAGTTTTTTGACTACTCGACGTATAAACTTGTTAAAAGTAAGACTCTACCATTTTCTTCTTCTAGTCATCATACACAAAAGTGTTTTGATATTATTCATAGTGATGTTTGAGGTGTTTCTCCTATACTCTCTCATACAAATCACAAATATTTCATGACACTTATTGATGACCATAGTCGGTTTACTTGGATTTATTTTCTTCACTCTAAAGTCGAGATCTTTTCCGTGATTCAAAGTTTCTTGGCATATGTTGAGAACCAATTTTCTACATATTAAGATCTTACAATCTGACTCTGGGGGAGAATATATGTCAAATAAATTCTAAGTCTTTTTATAGCGCAAAGGTATTATTTCACAGCACTTTTGTACTTTCGTCCTCATACACGTCAATAAAATTGAACGTAAGCATCGACATTTGTTGGATATCACTCATACCTTGCTACTTAAATCTTCTGCTCCCCTTCAGTTTTGGGTTGAGGCCATGTCTACAGCTGTCTATCTAATTAATCATCTCCCATCTCTGGTCTTAAACTTTAACTCACCTATTTTTCGTCTCTACAACACTCAGCATAGTTATCACACTCTTCATACTTTTAGGTACATCTATTTTGTTCACTTACCATTTATTGAACATCACAAACTTGGTGCTTAAGCTATAAAGTGTGTGTTTCTGGATTACTGTACCACTCAAAAGGTATTTGTATGTTTTGTTGCTACTACTAATCATCTTCGTACATCTCGAAATGTGATTTTCTTTGAGAATTATGATTTTTTTCAGTCTAATGTGGCCTTTCCTACTACTTCTACTATACTTCTTCACTTTGATAATGTTCCATGTCCTATTGAGCATTTCAAACCAAGTGCTACGTATACGAACCACTTTAGCTCTTTCTGATGCTAACACGCCTCCTGAGCCTATACCTCCGGCACCTTGAAAATTTACATGTGTCTCCCATCCACCAGATAGGTATGGGTTCCCATATATATATTTCTTAATGCAACTCTATCAAACATTTTTGTTCCTACTTGTTGTTCTCAGGCAGCCCAATATGCATGATAGAAACAAACCATGCAAGATGAGCTCCAAACACTTCAAAAAAATCATACTTGGGATATTGTTCCATGCTCTCCTGGTGTTAAACCTATTGGTTGTAAGTGTGTGTATTTTGTGAAGCTTAATTTTTATGGTTCTCTTGACCGCTATAAGGCACAATTGGTTGCTCTTGACAATAGTTAGGAATATGGGATGGATTATGATGTGACATTTGCTTTAGTAGCCAAAATGATTACCATCCACACCGTTATTGCTAATACTGCTTCCAATGGATGGTCACTTCATAAAATGGATGTTAAGAATGCATTTTTGCACGGTGGTCTTAAGGAAGAAATTTTTATGACTCCTCCTCCAGGCTTATTTTTTTCCTCCTCTGGTGTGTATAAACTTAAATGTTCTTTTTATGGCATGAAATGGGCAGCTCGGGTGTGGTTTGAAATATTTTGTTCTACTTTACTTGGCTTTTCTTTCACCCAAAGCCAGTATGATTCTTCTTTGTTTCTTTACAAAACAGTAGGTGGTATTGTTCTTCTTCTTATCTATATTAATGATATTAGCATCACTGGCTCAGATATTGTTTTGATCCAATAGCTTAAATAGTAGCTCCAAACTTCGTTTCATATGAAGGATCTTTGTTCTCTCCACTGTTTCTTGGGACTTGAGGTCCGTTTGGATCCAAAGGGTATTTTTTTACATCAACACAAATATACAGAGGACTTGATCTCTTTAGCTCAACTTTAATTTGCTTCTCCTGTTGACACTTGTCTTGAGGATAGTGTGAAATTTAGTCATGAGGAGGGTGACCTTCTTCCTAATCCTATGTTGTATCATCAATTAGTCGGAAGCCTTAATTATTTAACAATCACATGCCCTGACATTTCCCTTACTATTCATCAATTCAGTTAGTTTATGCACACCCCTCGACACCTTCACTTAGTCACTGCTCATTGTATCATTCGCTACCTAAAGGGTGTTTCTAGTCATGGCTTATTTTTTCTGTTGGCTCCTCTCTTCGATTGATTAGTTATAGTGATACTGATTGGGTAGGTTGTCCCGACACTTGATGCTTTGTTACTGGTTGGTGTATGTTTCTTGGTTCTATGCTCATTTCTTGGAAAAGTAAGAAATAAGCTTGGGTATCCAAATCTTCCACTGATTCCAAATATTGCGCTATGTCTACTGCTTGTTTTGGGATTATTTGGCTTCACAGTTTATTGATAGAAATTGGATTTCCTAAATCTAATCCCACACCTCTTAACACATATAATACTAGAGTTATTTAGATTGTTGCTAATCTTATTTTTCATGAATGCACCAAACATATTGAAGTGGATTATCATTCTACTCATGAAGCTTTTGAAAATCAGGTTATCTTCTTGTCGTATATTACCTCAGATCTTCAACTAGCTGATGTCCTTACCAAGGTAGAACGTTGGCCTCGTCACTAGTTTCTCATAAACAAATTGATACTTCTTGATTAGCCACATCAATTTGAAGGGGATGTTAGTAGAAGATTTAATCAATAGAGCCAATCAAGGAACCAAAATCAAATTGAGAAAATCAATTTAGAATTCAAGCGATTTTATCAATTTGCAAGTTAATTTAGAAATTAAGCGGATTCCATCAATCTGCAAGTTAATTCAGAAATCAAGGGATTCCATCAATTTACAAGTCAATTTGAAAATCAAGAGGATTCAATCAATTTGCACAATCATACTATGTACATGATTAGATTACCAAATTAAGCGTATATAGATTAGGAATAATAGCAGATCATGATTGTAATTTAAAAAATTTCCTTAAATTATTCTTGTACAATTTTCTATATATGTGGTATAATAGAGGTGAAAAAACTCATTCAGACAAATTGATATCAACTTTTTTCAATTATCTATCAACATCTATGTCCCACTTACCTCTTTTATCTCCACCTTCCACATTTTTGCATTAATATTTTTATTTAATTTTTCTTTCTTATCAATTCTTTGGGACAATACTTCATTTTCGCCCATTGGCACATAAATGACACGCATGCATTTAGTTAACCAAGTCTACCACAAAATCACTACTTAGCAAAGTTCTTTCGAAATAAATAAACCATCTATGGGAATTGAATGCGTGAAAGCATTCAAATTGATAACTACTTTTAAGTTGATAAAACTTTGTTTTGACTTAACCAAGTCTAACACAATATCATCACTTAGTTAAATTCCATCAAAATAAATATGCCGTCTATGGAATCGAAACCCCGACCACAAGGTTAAAAGCCACGCACTTTGGCGGTTGAGCTAAGACGACTTTTCCATGAATTAAATTAATTAATAAAGTTTCTTTGAATGATAAAAAAAAAATTGTGATCAAAGTCATCCTAACACAATTAAGAAGTAAAAAAATGAGATTAGATCATCTTAAAATATGGTTTGTACAAGCTGAGTTACAGACTGGCCCACTTACCAGTTCCAATGCTAACCAACATGGTCAAACCCAAAATAGCCCCTGGTGAAGTTATCAATTTTTCAAACCTTGTAGTGCATGAAAAATGGTTTAAAGCCAAATTAAGCTATGTACATATCCAGTCTTCGACCCAAATCATAGCAGTCGAAATCATAGTTTCATAGAACCTACTCGAGTTGATAATTCATTATGTTCCCTTTTCATGTTTTCTTTCCATTCATCTTCATAGATAATTTACTCGACAAATTATATGAAGATACAATGATAAAGGGGAAAAAAACATAAAAGGTTGCACCGTACTCTGTGTTTTTGGATTTGTGCAACGGTTTTATTTATATAGGTGATTTTACGGCATATTTACAAACTTAATTGTGTATAAATCTCTTGATTTTTCTATTAATTGAGATGTGATAATGCTCAACCAACCTCCATTAATAAAGAAGTAAATGATACATAATCATACAGTCGTGCGATAAATATTATCATGTCTTGTGAAATCTTTGTCACCTCACAATGTTTGAAATAGCTTCTAAGTTCAAATTTCGCTTTTCAAAAACAATCCCCAAAATTCAATTTTTAATTTTGATAGATTAATCTTCCAACTTTTATGCAAAACATTTTAATTCAACCACCACTTAATGTGTTTTCGATTGCTTACTTCCTACCCTTCAATCGATTCATTATTTTCAATAATCGAAGGAAATTGATGCTCCACTAATTATATATGTTGGGCATTAATTTCTTTAATATTAACTTTTTAGCTTTCAACCGTTTCATTATTTACTACTAATTAAAAAAGAGAGTGAGTTGAGTACGACAGTGAATCGTTATCTATATATATAACAAATTCTAAAGAATGTATTTGGCAAAATTGTCCAAATATTAACTTTAACCAAAAAAAAAAGGAGGAGATTAAAAGAGTCAACTTGTTTCAACTACCTATCAACTTCTATGTTCCACTTACCTCATTTATCTCTACCTTCCACATTTTTATATTAATTAACATAAACACATGCATGTATTGAGTTAACCAAGTCTACCACCAAGTCACCACTTAGTTAAGTTCTTTCTAAATAAATACACCATCTATAGGAATCGAACGTATAAAAGCATTCAAATTGAGAACTACTTTTAAGTTGATAAAACTTTGTTTTGAGTTAACCAAGTCTACCACAAAATCACCGCTTGGTTAAGTTCCTTCTAAATAAATACGCCATCTGTGGGAATCGAACCCACGACCACGTGGTTAAAAGCCACGCGCTCTACCAGCTGAGCTAAGATGGCTTATGTATGAATTAACTTAGCTAATAAAGTTTCTTTGAATGATAAAAAATATTTGTGATCAAAGTGATCCTAGCACAATTAAGAAGTAAAATTTGGGATTAGATCTTCTTAAAATATGGTTTATACATGTTAAATTAAAGGCCTGACCACTTGCCAGTTCAAATGCAAACCAACGTGGTCAAACTCAAAATGGCTCGTAGTCAAGGTATCAATTCAACCCATCTTATAGTTTATGAAAAATCGTTTATGGCCAAATTAAGCTATATACTTGACCAACCTTGGACTAGAATCGTAGCTGTTGAAATCATAGTATCGTAAAACCAACTTGAACTGACAATTCATTATGTTCCCTTTTCTTATTTTCTGTCCATTCTTCTTCATTGATAATTTACTCTACAAACTATACAAAGATACAAAGATAAATACAGAAAAGCATAAAAGGTTGTATCATATTCTTTCTTTCAGGATTTGTGCAGGGGTTTTATTTATATAGGTTATATTTACAACATATTTTCGAACTCAATTGTGATTTCTCTAATAATTGAGTTGTGACAATGCTCAACCAATCTCCATTGATGAAGGAGTAAACGAGACACATACAATCATGTGGCAAATACCATTATATCTTATGAAACTTTATTAGCTAATAATGTTTAAAATAACGTTTAAGTTCAAATTTTGCTTTTCAAAAGCAATCCCCTTCAAAAGTAAGTTCATAACAAATGCAACTATACCATAAGCGAAAAATTCAATTTTTAATTTGATACATTAGTCTTCTTACTATTGTGGAAAACAACCACTTAAGGTGTTTCTGATTGTTTACTCCCTAGCCTTCAATTGCTTCATTATTTTCAATAACCGATGGATATTGACACACTACTTTTTATAGATGTTGGGTATTAATTTCTTTAATATTAATTTTGTAGCTTTCAGCCATTTCACTACCTTTACTGCTAATTAACAAAGAGAGTGAGTTGGGTACAACAATGAATTATTCAACTCATTATCTACATATAAAACAAATTCTTTATATTATATTTTCAAAAAATATCTGAATATTTACTATAACAAAAAAAGATGGCATTAAAAGAGCCAAGTTGTTTCAATTACCTATCAACTTCCATGTCCCACTTACCTCTTTTATCTCTACCTTCCATATTTTTGCATTCATTTTTTTTTGTTTATTTTTTCTTTCTCATCAATTCTTTGCGACATTACTTCATTTTTTGCCAATTGGTACATAAATGACATGCATGTATTCAGTTAACCAAGTCTACCACAAATCACCAGTTAGTTACTTCCTTTCTAAATAAATAGACCATCTATGGGAATCGAATGTATGAAAGCATTCAAATTGTGAACTACTTTTAATTTGATAAAACTTTGTTTTGAGTTAACCAAGTCTATCACAAAATCACCACTTAGTTAAGCTCCTTCTAAATAAATATGCCATCAGATGGAATCGAAGCCACGACCACGTGGAAGCCATGCGCTCCACCGGCTGAGATAAGATGGCATGTGCATGAATTAACTTAATTAATAAAGTTTCTTTGAATGATAAAAAAAATTGTGATCAAAGTCAACCTAGCATAATAAAGAAGCAAAATTTGGGATTAGTTCTTAAAATATGGTTTATACATGCAAAGTTATAGACCTGACCACTTGTCGGTTCAAATGCTAACCAATGTAGTCAAAACCAAAATGGCCCATAGTCAAGGTATCAATTCAACCCACCTTACAATGCATGAAAAATGGTTTAAGGCCAAATGAAGCTATATACTTAACCAGCCTTGGGCCCAAATAGTACGTGTCAAAATCGTAATTTCAAGTGACCAACTTGAACCGACAATTCATTATGTTCCCTTTTCTTGTTTTCTTTCCATTCATCTTCATTGATAATTTACTCAACAAATGATACGAAGATACAAAGAAGAAGGGGAAAAAGCATAAAAGGTTGTATCATATTCTGTCTTTTAGGATTTGTGCAAGGGCTTTTTTTTATATAGGCGATATTGACGGCATATTTACAAACTCAATTGTGTACAAATTTGTTGATTTTTCTTTTAATTAAGTTGTGATAATGCTCAACCAATGTCCATTGATAGAGGAGTAAATAATACACAATCATACAATCGTGTGGTAAATAATATCATGCCTTATTAAATCATTATTAGCATACAATGTTTGAAACAAATTTTAAGTTCAAATTTTGCTCTTACAAAACAATCCCCTTCAAAAGTAAGTTCATAACAAATGCCCACATACCATAAGTGAAAAATTAATTTTTAATTTGTTAGATTAATCTTCCCACTATTGTGGAAAATATTTCAATCCAATCACCACTTAAGGTGTTTCTAATTGTTTACTCCCTACCTTTTAGTCGCTTCATTATTTTCAATAACCAATGGATATTGACGCTCGACTCATTATCGATGCTGGGTATTAATTTCTTTAATATTAACATTCTAGCTTTCAGTCGTTTCACTACCTTTACTACTAATTAAGAAACGGAGTGAGTTGGGTATGATAGTGAATTATTCAACTTTTTACCTACATATATAATAAATTCATTATAATGTATTCTGCAAAAATGTCCAAATATTTACTTAAACAAAAAAAAAGAAGACATTAAAAAAGTTAACTTGTTTCAATTACCTAACAACTTCCATGTCCTACATATCTCTTTTATCCCTACCTTCCACATTTTTGCATTAATTTTTCTTTCCCATCAATGCTCTGTGACAATACTTCAATTTTGCCCATTGGTACATAAACGACATGCATATATTTATTTAACCAACTCTACCACCAAATCACCATGCAGTTAAGTTCCTTCTAAATAAATATACTGTCTATGGGAATCGAATGTATGAAAGCATTCAAATTGAGAACTGCTTTTAATTTAATAAAACCTTGCACTGAGTTAACCAAGTCTACCACAAAATCACACCTTAGTTAAGTTCCTTCAAAATAAATACACTGTTTGTGGGAATCAAATTCATGATCACGTGGTTAAAAGCCACGCGCTCTACCGGCTAAGCTAAGATGGCTAATGCATCATTTAACTTAATTAATAAATTTCTTAGAATGATTAAAAATATTTGTAATCAAAGTCATCCTTGCACAATTAAGAAGTAAAATTTGGATTAGATCATCTAAAAATACGGTTTATACAAGAAGAGTTATAAACTTACCTCTCACCAGTTCCAATGCTAATCAACATGGTCGAACCCAAAATAGCCCATAGTCAAGGTATCAATTCAACCCACCTTACAGTGTATGAAAAATGGTCTAAGGCCAAATTAGGCTATATAACTTAACCAGCCTTGGAGCCAAATCATATCTGTCGACAATTCATTATGTTCCTTTTTCTTGTTTTCTTTCCATTCTTCTTCATAGATAATTTACTCTACAAACTATACGAAGAAACAAAGATAAAGGGAAAAAAGCATAAAAGTAGTATCGTATTCTGTCTTTTTGAATAAGTGGAAGGGTTTTATTTATATAGGTGATATTTATGGCATATTACAAACTCAATTGTGTACAAATCTCTTGATTTTTCTATTAATTGTTTTGTGATAATGCTTAACCAATCTCCATTATTAAAGAAGTAAATGATACACAAGTATGCAGTCTAGTGGTAAATACTATCATGTCTTATGAAATAATTGTTACATGACAACATTCGAAATAAGTTCTAAGTTTGAATTTTGCTTTTCAAAAACAATCTCCAAAATTCAATTTTCAATTTTGATAGATTAATCTTCTCACTATTGTGGAAGACATTTCAATCCAATCACCACTTTAGGTGTTTCTGATTCTTTACTTCCAATGCTTCAATCGATTCATTTTTTTCAATAACCGATGGAAATTGATGTTCCACTTTTTATTAATGTTGGGCATTAATTTATTTAATATTAACTTTCTAGCTTTCAATCATTTCACTATCTTTACAACTAATTAAAAAAGGGAGTGAGTTGGGGATGACAGTGAATTATTCAACACATTATCTACATATATAGCAAATTTATTTGGCAAAATTGTCCGTATATTTACTTTAACAAAAAAAAAAGGATGTACCTATCAACATTTGCGTCCCACTTACAACTTTTATCCCTACCTTCCACTTTTTTGCATTAATTTTTTTTGTTTAATTTTTCTTTCTCATCAATTCTTTGCAACAATACTTCATTTTCACCCATCAACACTTAGTTAAGTTCATTTGACATAAATATACCATCTATGGAAATTGAATATGTGAAAGCATTCAAATTGAGAACTACTTTTAAGTTGATAAAACTTTGTTTTGAGTTCACCAACTCTGCCACAATATCAACACTTAGTTAAGTTCTATCTAAATTAATACGTTGTCTATGGGAATCGAACCCATGACCACGTGGTTAAAAGCCACACGCTCTACCGGCTAAGCTAAGACGACTTATGCATGAATTAACTTAATTAATAAAGTTTCATAGAATGATAAAATATATTTGTGATCAAAGTCATCCTAGCACAATCAAGAAGTAAAATTTGGGATTAGATAATCTTAAAATATGGTTTGTACAAGCTAAGTTATAGACTTGACCACTTTCCAGTTCCAAAGCTAACCAACATGGTCAAACCCAAAATAGCCTATAGTGAAGGTATCAATTCTACCAACCTTATAGTGTATGAAAAATGGTTTAAGGCCAAATTAAGCTAGATACTTATCCAGTCTTGGACCCGAATCGTAGCTATCAAATCATAATTTCATAGAACCTACTCGAACTTCATTCATTATGTTCCGTTTTTTTATTTTCTTTACATTTTTCTTCATAGATAATTAACTTTACAAACTATATGAAGATACAAAGATAAAGGAAAAAAAAAACATTAAAGGTTGCATCGTAATCTGTCCTTTTGGATTTGTGCAAGGGTTTTATTTATGTAGGTGATATTTATGGCATATTTACAAACTCAATTGTGTACAGATCTCTTAATTTTTCTATTAATTGAGTTGTGATAATGCTCGACCAATCTCCATTAATAAAGAAGTAAACGAGAGATAATCATTCGATCATGTGGTAAATACTATCATGTCATATGAAATAACTTCTCAGTTTGAATTTCGCTTTTCAAAAACAATCCCCAAAATTTTATTTTTTATTTTGATAGATTAATCATCTCACTATTGTGAAAAGCATTTCAATCCAACCGCCACTTAAGGTGTTTTTGATTGTTTACTCCCTACCCTTCAATCGATTCATTATTTTCAATAATCGATGGAAATTGATGCTTCACTATTTATAGATGTTGGGCACTAATTTCTTTAATATTAACTTTCTAGCTTTCAATCATTTCACAATATTTACTACTAATTAAAAAAGAGAGTGAATTGTGTACGACAATGAATTATTCAACTTTTTATCTACATATATAACAAATTCTTAAGAATGTATTTGGCAAAATTGTCCGAATATTAACTATAACAAAAAAAATGATGAAATTAAAAGAGTCAACTTGTTTCAATTACCTATCAACTTCTACGTCCCACTTACCTCTATTATCTTTACCTTCCACAATTTGGCATTAATTTTTTTGTTTAATTTTTCTTTTCCATCAATTCTCTGCTACAATACTTCATTTTTGGCCATTGACACATAAAGGACATGCATGTATTGAGTCAACCAAGTGTACCACCAAATCACCACTTAGTTAAGTTCTTTCTAAACAAATACACCATCAATAGGAATCGAATGTGTAAAAGCATTCAAGTTGAGAACTACCTTTAAGTTGATAAAACTTTGTTTTGAGTTAACCAAGTCTACCACAAAATCACCACTTAGTTAAGTTCCTTCTAAATAAATACATCGTTTGTGGGAATCAAACCACCGACCACGTGCTTAAAAGCCACACACTCTACTCGCTGAGCTAAGATGGCTTATGCATGAATTAACTTAATTAAAAAAGTTTCTTAGAATGATAAAAAATATTTGTAATCAAAGTCAACCTAGCACAATTAAGAAGTAAAATTTGGGATTAGATCATCTTAAAATATGGTTTATACAAGCTGGGTTATAAACCTAACCACTTGGCAGTTCCAATGCTAACCAACATGATCTAACCCAAAATAGCCCGTAGTCAAGGTATCAATTCAACCTACCTTGTAGTATATGAAAAATGGTTTAACACCAAATTAAGCTATGTACTTAACCAGCCTTGGACCTGAATCGTAGTTGTTGAAATCGTAGTTTCATAGAACCAAGTCGAATTGACAATTTATTTTTGTCCCTTTTCTTGTTTTCTTTCTATTCTTCTTCATAGATAGTTTACTCTACAAACTATATGAAGAAACAAAGATAAAGGGAAAAAAACATAAAAGGTTGTATCGTATTCTATCTTTTATGATTTGTGCTAGGGTTTTATTAATATAGGTGATATTTACATCTTATTTTCAAACTTAACTGTGTATAAATCTCCTGATTTTTCTATTAATTGAGTTGTGGTAATACTTAACCAATCTCCATTAATAAAGAAGTAAACAATACATAATCATACAGTCATGTGGTAAATACTATCACGTCTTATGAAATCAATGTAACCTGGCAATTTTTGAAATAACTTCCATGTTCGAATTTCACTTTTAAAAAACAATCCCCAAAATTCAAATTTTAATTTTGATCGATTAATCTTCTCACAATTGTGGAAAACATTTCAATCCAACCACCACTTAAGGTGTTTTTGATTGTTTACTTCCAACCCTTCAATCAATTCATCATTTTCAACAACCGATGGAAATTAACACTCCACTATTTATAGATGTTGGGCAATAATTTCTTTACTATTAACTTTCTAGCTTTCAACCGTTTCACTATATTTACTACTAGTTAAAAAAGAGAGTGAGTTGGGCACGACAGTGAACTATTCAACTCGTTATCTACGTATATAACAAATTCTTAAGAATGTATTTGGCAAAATTGTTTGAATATTAACTTTAACCAAAAAAAGGATAAGATTAAAGGAGCCAACTTGTTTCAATTACCTATCAACTTCTATGTCCCACTTACCTCTTTTATCTCTACCTTCCACATTTTGGCATTAATTTTTTTTTAACTTTTCTTTCCCATCAATTATCTACAATAATAATTCATTTTTGCCCATCGGTACGTAAACGACATGCATGTATTCAGTTAACCAAGTCTACCACCAAATCACCACTTAGTTAAGTTCTTTCTAAATAAATACACCATCTATGGGAATCGAATGTATGAAATCCTTCAAATTGAGAACTACTTTTAAGTTGATAAAACTTTGTTTTGAGTTAACCAAGTCTACCACAAAATCACCGCTTGGTTAAGTTCCTTCTAAATAAATACGCCGTCTGTGGGAATCGAACCCACGACCACGTGGTTAAAAGCCACGCGCTCTACCAGCTGAGCTAAGACGGCTTATGTATGAATTAACTTAGTTAAAAAAGTTTCTTTCAATGATAAAAAATATTTGTGATCAAAGTGATCCCAGCACAATTAAGAAGTAAAATTTGGGATTAGATCTTCTTAAAATATGGTTTATACATGTTAAATTAAAGGCCTCACCACTTGCCAGTTCAAATGCAAACCAACGTTCCCTAAAATGATAAAAATTTTGTGTAATCAAAGTCAACCTTGCACAATTAAGAAGTAAAATTTAGGATTGAATCATCTTAAAATATGGTTTATACAAGCTCAGTTATTGACCTAACCACTTGGCAGATCCAACGCTAACCAACATGATCTAACCCAAAATAGCCCGTGGTCAAGGTATCAATTCAACCTACCTTATAGTGTATGAAAAATGATATATCACCAAATCAAGCAATCTACTTAACCAGCCTTGGACCCGAATCGTAGCCATCAAAATCATACTTTCATAGAACCAACTCGAACCAGCAATTTATTTTTGTCCCTTTTCTTGTTTTCTTTCCATTCTTCTTCATATATAGTGTACTCTACAAACTATACGAAGATGCAAAGATAAAGGGAAACACGCATAAAAGGTTGTTTCGTATTTTGTCTTTTCGGATTTGTGCAAGGGTTTTATTCATGTAGGTGATATTTACAGCATATTTACAAACTCAATTGTGCACAAATCTCTTGATTTTTCTATTAATTGAGTTGTGATAATGCTCAACCAATCTGCATTAATAAAGAAGTAAATGATACACAATCATATAGTCATGTGGTAGATAATATCATGTCTTTTGAAACCTTTATTACCTGACAATGTTTGAAATGAATTCTATGTTCGAATTTCACTTTTCAAAGAAAATCCCCAAGATTCGATTTTTAATTCTTGTAGATTAATCTTCCCACTATTGTGGAAAACATTTCAATCCAATCACACTTAAGGTTTTTCTAATTGTCTACTTCCAACCCTTAAATCGATCCAAATTGACACTCCACTATTTATTGATGTTGGGCATTAATTTCTTTACTATTAACTTTCTAGCTTTCAACCGTTTCACTATATTTACTACTAGTTAAAAAAGAGAGTGAGTTGGGCACGACAGTGAACTATTCAACTCGTTATCTACGTATATAACAAATTCTTAAGAATGTATTTGGCAAAATTGTTTGAATATTAACTTTAACCAGAAAAAGGATAAGATTAAAGGAGCCAACTTGTTTCAATTACCTATAAACTTCTATGTCCCACTTACCTCTTTTATCTCTACCTTCCACATTTTGGCATTAATTTTTTTTTTTAACTTTTCTTTCCCATCAATTATCTACAACAATAATTCATTTTTGCCCATCGGTACGTAAACGACATGCATGTATTAGGTTAACCAAGTCTACCACCAAATCACCACTTAGTTAAGTTCTTTCTAAATAAATACACCATCTATGGGAATCGAATGTATGAAATCCTTCAAATTGAGAACCACTTTTAAGTAGATATAACTTTGCTTTGAGTTAACCAAGTCTACCACAAAATCACCGCTTGGTTAAGTTCCTTCTAAATAAATACGCCGTCTGTGGGAATCGAACCCACGACCACGTGGTTAAAAGCCACGCGCTCTACCAGCTGAGCTAAGACGGCTTATGTATGAATTAACTTAGTTAATAAAGTTTCTTTGAATGATAAAAAATATTTGTGATCAAAGTGATCCTAGCACAATTAAGAAGTAAAATTTGGGATTAGATCTTCTTAAAATATGGTTTATACATGTTAAATTAAAGGCCTGACCACTTGCCAGTTCAAATGCAAACCAACGTTTCTTAAAATGATAAAAATTTTGTGTAATCAAAGTCAACCTTGCACAATTAAGAAGTAAAATTTAGGATTGAATCATCTTAAAATATGGTTTATACAAGCTGAGTTATTGACCTAACCACTTGGCAGATCCAATGCTAACCAACATGATCTAACCCAAAATAGCCCGTGGTCAAGGTATCAATTCAACCTACCTTATAGTGTATGAAAAATGATATATCACCAAATCAAGCAATCTACTTAACCAGCCTTGGACCCGAATCGTAGCTATCAAAATCATACTTTCATAGAACCAACTCGAACCAGCAATTTATTTTTGTCCCTTTTCTTGTTTTCTTTCCATTCTTCTTCATATATAGTGTACCCTACAAACTGTACGAAGATGCAAAGATAAAGGGAAACACGCATAAAAGGTTGTTTCGTATTTTGTCTTTTCGGATTTGTGCAAGGGTTTTATTCATGTAGGTGATATTTACAGCATATTTACAAACTCAATTGTGCACAAATCTCTTGATTTTTCTATTAATTGAGTTGTGATAATGCTCAACCAATCTGCATTAATAAAGAAGTAAATGATACACAATCATATAGTCATGTGGTAGATACTATCTGTCTTTTGAAACCATTATTACCTGACAATGTTTGAAATGAATTCTATGTTCGAATTTCACTTTTCAAAGAAAATCCCCAAGATTCGATTTTTAATTCTTGTAGATTAATCTTCCCACTATTGTGGAAAACATTTCAATCCAATCATACTTAAGGTTTTTCTAATTGTCTACTTCCAACCCTTAAATCGATCCAAATTGATGCTCCACTTTTTATTGATGTTGGGCATTAATTTCTTTACTATTAACTTTCTAGCTTTCAACCGTTTCACTATATTTACTACTAGTTAAAAAAGAGAGTGAGTTGGGCACGACAGTGAACTATTCAACTCGTTATCTACGTATATAACAAATTCTTAAGAATGTATTTGGCAAAATTGTTTGAATATTAACTTTAACCAGAAAAAGGATAAGATTAAAGGAGCCAACTTGTTTCAATTACCTATCCACTTCTATGTCCCACTTACCTCTTTTATCTCTACCTTCCACATTTTGGCATTAATTTTTTTTTAACTTTTCTTTCCCATCAATTATCTACAACAATAATTCATTTTTGCCCATCGGTACGTAAACGACATGCATGTATTCAGTTAACCAAGTCTACCACCAAATCACCACTTAGTTAAGCTCTTTCTAAATAAATACACCATCTATGGGAATCGAATGTATGAAATCCTTCAAATTGAGAACCACTTTTAAGTTGATATAACTTTGCTTTGAGTTAACCAAGTCTACCACAAAATCACCGCTTGGTTAAGTTCCTTCTAAATAAATACGCCATCTGTGGGAATCGAACCCACGACCACGTGGTTAAAAGCCACGCGCTCTACCAGCTGAGCTAAGACGGCTTATGTATGAATTAACTTAGTTAAAAAAGTTTCTTTCAATGATAAAAAATATTTGTGATCAAAGTGATCCCAGCACAATTAAGAAGTAAAATTTGGGATTAGATCTTCTTAAAATATGGTTTATACATGTTAAATTAAAGGCCTCACCACTTGCCAGTTCAAATGCAAACCAACGTTCCCTAAAATGATAAAAATTTTGTGTAATCAAAGTCAACCTTGCACAATTAAGAAGTAAAATTTAGGATTGAATCATCTTAAAATATGGTTTATACAAGCTCAGTTATTGACCTAACCACTTGGCAGATCCAACGCTAACCAACATGATCTAACCCAAAATAGCCCGTGGTCAAGGTATCAATTCAACCTACCTTATAGTGTATGAAAAATGATATATCACCAATTCAAGCAATCTACTTAACCAGCCTTAGACCCGAATCGTAGCTATCAAAATCATACTTTCATAGAACCAACTCGAACCAGCAATTTATTTTTGTCCCTTTTCTTGTTTTCTTTCCATTCTTCTTCATATATAGTGTACCCTACAAACTGTACGAAGATGCAAAGATAAAGGGAAAAACGCATAAAAGGTTGTTTCGTATTTTGTCTTTTCGGATTTGTGCTAGGGTTTTATTCATGTAGGTGATATTTACAGCATATTTACAAACTCAATTGTGCACAAATCTCTTGATTTTTCTATCAAATGAGTTGTGATAATGCTCAACCAATCTGCATTAATAAAGAAGTAAATGATACACAATCATATAGTCATGTGGTAGATACTATCATGTCTTTTGAAACCTTTATTACCTGACAATGTTTGAAATGAATTCTATGTTCGAATTTCACTTTTCAAAAAAAATCCCCGAGATTCGATTTTTAATTCTTGTAGATTAATCTTCCCACTATTGTGGAAAACATTTCAATCCAATCACACTTAAGGTTTTTCTAATTGTCTACTTCCAACCCTTAAATCGATCCAAATTGATGCTCCACTTTTTATTGATGTTGGGCATTAATTTCTTTACTATTAACTTTCTAGCTTTCAACCGTTTCACTATATTTACTACTAGTTAAAAAAGAGAGTGAGTTGGGCACGACAGTGAACTATTCAACTCGTTATCTACGTATATAACAAATTCTTAAGAATGTATTTGGCAAAATTGTTTGAATATTAACTTTAACCAAAAAAAGGATAAGATTAAAGGAGCCAACTTGTTTCAATTACCTATCAACTTCTATGTCCCACTTACCTCTTTTATCTCTACCTTCCACATTTTGGCATTAATTTTTTTTTAACTTTTCTTTCCCATCAATTATCTACAATAATAATTCATTTTTGCCCATCGGTACGTAAACGACATGCATGTATTCAGTTAACCAAGTCTACCACCAAATCACCACTTAGTTAAGTTCTTTCTAAATAAATACACCATCTATGGGAATCGAATGTATGAAATCCTTCAAATTGAGAACTACTTTTAAGTTCATATAACTTTGCTTTGAGTTAACCAAGTCTACCACAAAATCACCGCTTGGTTAAGTTCCTTCTAAATAAATACGCCGTCTGTGGGAATCGAACCCACGACCACGTGGTTAAAAGCCACGCGCTCTACCAGCTGAGCTAAGACGGCTTATGTATGAATTAACTTAGTTAAAAAAGTTTCTTTCAATGATAAAAAATATTTGTGATCAAAGTGATCCCAGCACAATTAAGAAGTAAAATTTGGGATTAGATCTTCTTAAAATATGGTTTATACATGTTAAATTAAAGGCCTCACCACTTGCCAGTTCAAATGCAAACCAACGTTCCCTAAAATGATAAAAATTTTGTGCAATCAAAGTCAACCTTGCACAATTAAGAAGTAAAATTTAGGATTGAATCATCTTAAAATATGGTTTATACAAGCTCAGTTATTGACCTAACCACTTGGCAGATCCAACGCTAACCAACATGATCTAACCCAAAATAGCCCGTGGTCAAGGTATCAATTCAACCTACCTTATAGTGTATGAAAAATGATATATCACCAATTCAAGCAATGTACTTAACCAGCCTTAGACCCGAATCGTAGCTATGAAAATCATACTTTCATAGAACCAACTCGAACCAGCAATTTATTTTTGTCCCTTTTCTTGTTTTCTTTCCATTCTTCTTCGTATATAGTGTACCCTACAAACTGTACGAAGATGCAAAGATAAAGGGAAACACGCATAAAAGGTTGTTTCGTATTTTGTCTTTTCGGATTTGTGCTAGGGTTTTATTCATGTAGGTGATATTTACAGCATATTTACAAACTCAATTGTGCACAAATCTCTTGATTTTTCTATTAATTGAGTTGTGATAATGCTCAACCAATCTGCATTAATAAAGAAGTAAATGATACACAATCATATAGTCATGTGGTAGATACTATCATGTCTTTTGAAACCTTTATTACCTGACAATGTTTGAAATGAATTCTATGTTCGAATTTCACTTTTCAAAAAAAATCCCCGAGATTCGATTTTTAATTCTTGTAGATTAATCTTCCCACTATTGTGGAAAACATTTCAATCCAATCACACTTAAGGTTTTTCTAATTGTCTACTTCCAACCCTTAAATCGATCCAAATTGATGCTCCACTTTTTATTGATGTTGGGCATTAATTTCTTTACTATTAACTTTCTAGCTTTCAACCGTTTCACTATATTTACTACTAGTTAAAAAAGAGAGTGAGTTGGGCACGACAGTGAACTATTCAACTCGTTATCTACGTATATAACAAATTCTTAAGAATGTATTTGGCAAAATTGTTTGAATATTAACTTTAACCAAAAAAAGGATAAGATTAAAGGAGCCAACTTGTTTCAATTACCTATCAACTTCTATGTCCCACTTACCTCTTTTATCTCTACCTTCCACATTTTGGCATTAATTTTTTTTTAACTTTTCTTTCCCATCAATTATCTACAATAATAATTCATTTTTGCCCATCGGTACGTAAACGACATGCATGTATTCAGTTAACCAAGTCTACCACCAAATCACCACTTAGTTAAGCTCTTTCTAAATAAATACACCATCTATGGGAATCGAATGTATGAAATCCTTCAAATTGAGAACCACTTTTAAGTTGATATAACTTTGCTTTGAGTTAACCAAGTCTACCACAAAATCACCGCTTGGTTAAGTTCCTTCTAAATAAATACGCCGTCTGTGGGAATCGAACCCACGACCACGTGGTTAAAAGCCACGCGCTCTACCAGCTGAGCTAAGACGGCTTATGTATGAATTAACTTAGTTAATAAAGTTTCTTTGAATGATAAAAAATATTTGTGATCAAAGTGATCCTATCACAATTAAGAAGTAAAATTTGGGATTAGATCTTCTTAAAATATGGTTTATACATGTTAAATTAAAGGCCTCACCACTTGCCAGTTCAAATGCAAACCAACGTTCCCTAAAATGATAAAAATTTTGTGTAATCAAAGTCAACCTTGCACAATTAAGAAGTAAAATTTAGGATTGAATCATCTTAAAATATGGTTTATACAAGCTCAGTTATTGACCTAACCACTTGGCAGATCCAACGCTAACCAACATGATCTAACCCAAAATAGCCCGTGGTCAAGGTATCAATTCAACCTACCTTATAGTGTATGAAAAATGATATATCACCAATTCAAGCAATCTACTTAACCAGCCTTAGACCCGAATCGTAGCTATCAAAATCATACTTTCATAGAACCAACTCGAACCAGCAATTTATTTTTGTCCCTTTTCTTGTTTTCTTTCCATTCTTCTTCATATATAGTGTACTCTACAAACTATACGAAGATGCAAAGATAAAGGGAAAAACGCATAAAAGGTTGTTTCGTATTTTGTCTTTTCGGATTTGTGCTAGGGTTTTATTCATGTAGGTGATATTTACAGCATATTTACAAACTCAATTGTGCACAAATCTCTTGATTTTTCTATTAATTGAGTTGTGATAATGCTCAACCAATCTGCATTAATAAAGAAGTAAATGATACACAATCATATAGTCATGTGGTAGATACTATCATGTCTTTTGAAACCTTTATTACCTGACAATGTTTGAAATGAATTCTATGTTCGAATTTCACTTTTCAAAAAAAATCCCCGAGATTCGATTTTTAATTCTTGTAGATTAATCTTCCCACTATTGTGGAAAACATTTCAATCCAATCATACTTAAGGTTTTTCTAATTGTCTACTTCCAACCCTTAAATCGATCCAAATTGATGCTCCACTTTTTATTGATGTTGGGCATTAATTTCTTTACTATTAACTTTCTAGCTTTCAACCGTTTCACTATATTTACTACTAGTTAAAAAAGAGAGTGAGTTGGGCACGACAGTGAACTATTCAACTCGTTATCTACGTATATAACAAATTCTTAAGAATGTATTTGGCAAAATTGTTTGAATATTAACTTTAACCAAAAAAAGGATAAGATTAAAGGAGCCAACTTGTTTCAATTACCTATCAACTTCTATGTCCCACTTACCTCTTTTACCTCTGCCTTCCACATTTTTGCATTAATTTTTTTGTTTAATTTTTCTTTCTCATCAATTCTTTGCGACAATATTTCATATTACCCCATTGGTACATAAATAACATGCAAGTAATAAGTTATCCGAGTCTACCACAAAATCATGACTTTGTTAAGTTCTTTCGAAATAAATACACCATCTACGAGAATTGAATGTGTGAAAGCTTTCAAATAAAGAACTACTTTTAAGTTGATAAAACTTTGTTTTGAGTTAACTAAGTCTACGACAATATCACCACTTAGTTAGGTTCCATCTAAATAAATACGCCATCTGTGGGAATCGAACCCACGACCACGTGGTTAAAAGCCACGCGCTTTACTGACTGAGGTAAGATGGCTTATGCATAAATTAACTTAACTAATAAAAATTCTTAGAAGGATAAAAAATATTTGTAATCAAAGTCATCCTAGCATAGTTAAGAAGTAAAATTTGGGATTAGATCATCTTAAAATATGGTTTATATTAGCACTTGACCATTTGTTAATTCCAATGCTAACCAACATGGTCTAACCCAAAATAGCCCGTAGTAAAGGGATCAATTTAACCTACCTTATAGTGTATGAAATATGGTTTAGGGCCAAATTAAGCTATATACTTAACCTGTCTTGGACTTGAATTGTAGCTATAGAAATTGTAGTTTCATAGAATCAACTTGAACCAACAATTCATTATGGTCCCTTTTCTTGTTTTCTTTCCATTCTTCTTGTAACACCGAAGCCTCGGTTTATTCATATTTACACTCCGTTCCATTCTATGTATGATATTACTCATGTTCAATAGAGAAATTTCACTAAAAAAATTTTCTGATAAAACCGTCCCCAAATAAATTTCGGCTAAAATTGCCATAGATTAAAAATTTCAAAAACGACCACTAAAGGTCAAATAATAATTAGAATGGCCTTAAAACTGTATGAGGACCTCGAATATAGATAAATATCGCTTCGTGAAGCTAAATCAGGAATTTTTGAAAAATCACCCGAAAAACCCTAATCGGATGGTAATGAGCCCGACAAGACTAAATAACTACATTTCAATGTGAAATGGACTTGGTTAGACTTAATATGAGGTAAGGGGTCTAGTGTGTAATTATGAAAAATTTTGGGGTCAAAATTGGAATTTTAAAGTTTAGAGGACTTGTTTGCCATTTACAATAACCTAGAATTAATCTACTATTTTTATTTTCCTAAAACCCTAATTGGACAAGTGTAGAGAGAGGGAGGAATGTGATTGGTTCAAAGGTTGGACTTGTGTGAACAAGTGTGAAAACAAGGTTGTTGAAAAGTTTGACTTTGGAAATTTAAACCCTAGGTGAAGAGGTGCTTGTGTTAATATGGATCAATGAGAGTTTTAAGCTCTTGATGTGGGGTCCACATATTAAATATGGGTGTGAGTTGTAGAGAGTGAAATAAAAATGGTGGGTCCCACACATATTTAATAAAAATGTAATTTTAAAATAAAAATATAATTTTAATAATAATAAATGTATTAACTAATTAAACAAATGAGTGGGAGAGAGAGAGAGAGAGAGAGAGAGAATGTGAGAGAGGGAGAAGGAGAGGGAAAGAGAGAATAAGTTAGGTCATTTTAGAATAAGTTAGTGAAAATCAAGGGCTAGGATTAAATTTGGACAATGGATGGTCAAGATTAGATGTTAATAAAGTAGAATAGACTTGAAAACCCTAGACTCTTCCTTTATTCTTCAAAAATTCATCGGAGGCCAAAGAGAGCAAAGAAAACCCTTCATTTTCTTCTTCTCCCTAGCCATAACCCATCCCATGAAGGAACTTTTGATTTCTTCAAACAACCCTCTAATGCTTTTACATAAATCAAACTCTCTTCATCCCTAGAACAACATATCCAAAATTTGGAAGAAATGAGAAGTCTAGCTTGGTGATTCAAGGATGGAAACCATGAGGTTCAAGTGAAGAGATCTATGGGTTCTTCAAATTTTCTTCAACAACCTTAGGTAAGAAAGCTTCCTCTTGTTCCCTAGTGTAACATATATCAATTTGGAGCCAAAAGGAAATCTCTAACTTGGTGACTCTTTGTTGACCAAAAGTTGGATCAAAGAGGAAAGGAGAGATCTTTGGAGGAGAAGACTTGTTTGGGGCTTGAGACATCAAATCTTGTGGTATAAAAATTTTTCACTTTGTTTGGACTTGAGAACATTTCATTTGGTGTGTTAATGTGTTGATTTTAGCTTAGTTTTGGTGTAAAAAAATCAAGTAAATGAATGCTATAGTGTGTGCAGAAAATTTCAGCATATGAAATGTTTGATTTAAGTCTTGAATGAACACATATTGAGGTGAGAAACCCTAAGGGAACATGTGCAGGAAAATTACGAACTTTGGGTATGAAATTGGATGGGTTTTAATGTGATTTTGAGTGTTAAAATGTGGATTTGATGTGTTTGTGTGTATGCTGGATTTTGGCATTAAAGTATGGTGTGTATATATGTGTGTTAGTGAATGAAATGAGGAAGGAATGTGTAACACCGACTCTCGGTGTATTCTATAGTGAATTCCATTTCATATATATATATATATATATGATGTTTCTACTATTATATTCATAAATTTTCACTAAGAAAATTTTTCCGATAAATCAACCTTAGATATTTGACGATAAAATACAAATCGGATCAATTTTGACTCAAAGAGATTCAAAATCTTAATTTCACATTAAATAAATTTAATTAGGTCTAATATAAGATTTTGGGCCTAGTGTGTAATTATGAAAATTTTAGGGGTCAAATTAGAATTTTTATAAGTCAAAGGACTTGTTAGCAATTAACAAAACTTAAATGAAATGTGACAAGTGTATTCTTGTATTGAACAAGTGTTATAGTGAGGAGGACAAATGTTGGCCAAATGGAGATGAGAAACGCAAGGTGGGCCAATGAGAACACATGCACATGAAAACCAATGAGAACACATGCAATAGTCAAAATGATCTTATGGTTTAGATTAATTGGAGATTTGATCCTAGGGTGGTGAGTTATTAACACAATAATAAAAGAAAAAGGCCTTAGAATGCTTGTTCATTCTTCCCAATTCGTGAGAACAAGGAGAAAGGCAAGAGAGGAAGACCAAGAAAGTGAGGTAAGAAATTTTATCCTGTCTCACTTTAAATTTTATTTCTATCCGTGATTTCATCTCTGTTTTAAGGCATCTTAGAGCTAGAATTTGAAAATGTGCTAGCTATATGAATTGTAGATCAAAGTCTTATCTTTCCAACGAGATAAGAATCACCAAAATCAGATGCCTGTGCCAAAAGTTATGGCACTTTTCCTGAAACTCGACATAGAAGTGTCCTGTTTCGAACCTTGACAGTATTGAGTAAAAACGACCCCTCTCCAGTCTTATTTTGAAGAAACACAAAACAGAAAAGTTATAGATATACTTCTTTCCTATAACATATAAAAATTTCAGCCATTTCACACGAGGAAATTGAAAGTTATACAATTTTCTTAAAACTGTGTTGACAGAAACTTTATGTTTCACTAAAACGTATCAGTCCTGTTCATGAATTTTGTTGAACCCCTTCCATGCATATTTGGATAAAACTCAAAACACGAAAGTTGTATATCTACATCTTAGCTATAACATGTTAAAATTTCATTAGACTTTGGTGAGTAGAATGAAAGTTATGGCTTCTGCACAAAAACTGGACAGAATCCAAAACTTAAATATGACAGTAACAAAATGAGGCTTACCGGGAATTCTGTGATTTGAATCTGAGGAAGTGTGAAAAATGAAAGTTATAGTGATATCTCTTAGCTTTAAAATGAGATAAGAATCATCTGATTTGGACTGGTATAGCCAAAGTTATAGTCTATTTTCCATGACTGCGCAGGTTAAAAATCTGCAGACTGTTTATCTCCCTAAAAGTTATTTGAGTTGAACGGAGGGAACACTTGATTTACGTTTTGTGGAGATATTGGGGAGTGTGTTATCCTCCCCTAACAGTGAGTGGGACTTGACATCTACTTTTAATTGATACTGTGTTTTAAAAATGTTTTCAAAGGCATGATTTAAAATGGTATGATTGACCTATTTCCCTGAATTTATGAAAATGTTTTGTGATATATGGAGTGTCCCAACTTGTTTATATCGATATGCATCCATAATTTTTGACACTTGATGATTGTGCCACACTTTGATATATCCACATGATTTTATGCTTCCATTGCATATTGGCACATGATTTTGACATGTTATGGCTTGAGATATGTGATTTGGGTTGGATGCCCCTGTGGATACTATGATGATGATGATATGCTTCCTATGGCATTCCGTAGCTACGAAAGACATTTGGTAGAGGCACCTGTTGTGCCCGGATACGCCTCTGCAGGGGGTATCCGCCAGATTGTCATACATATTGTACGGACAGTCGTCGGTTGAACCACTTCGGGGAGGACCTTGGTAGGTCTAGCACCGGCGGGTTTCCATACACGTTTGATCCTTGATACGTGTGCGATATATATATGCAGGCTAGTTGGAGTAGTCTGTGGCCAACGTTGGGGTGGATAGCCTTATTTTATTACTTGCACCGTGAAAACCCCCAACGTTGCCCGTCCTTGGCCATGGTTGGCCTTTGTCGGGATATTTTCGGCCGGCTCTACATGATATGACGGACATGCATAATGGATGCATTTTTGATTTGATACGTATGCCGTGAACGATTTATTGAGATGTCATAATATTTTTGCATACCATGGATTTATTGGGACATAATTTTGACACTCCTAATTCACCCAAAAATTAATTGTAGCATGTCATCCCCCCCACTTGCTGAGTACCAACCCCCCCTCTCTACGGTACTCACCCCTCACATTTCCCTCCTACAGGTGTAGACTCAGACTGAGAGATTTGTGCGCATTGTTGTATTGGATATTCTTTGGAGACTACTGGGCCGGGGTATGACTACCCGCTCTTCCGCTATGTATTGAGGTTATTGTATCATTTTGAGGAAGTTAGGATGACCATTGTATTTGTTTAAATTGGGATGACTGTATTTATAATTCTTCTTGTCTGTATAAGGTTAACTCTCACTTGTTTTAAATTTGCATTGAGGCATACATGTATTATTTTTATTTCTTGGGGATCTCTGTGATTTGGAAACCTGGATTTTGTGAATGCTGTCAGCCTTACGGTGCTTCGATGTGCGGGACGTGGTGCCCGTGCATCGAGGTGCCGCGGCGGGCTGGTTGCGTGCCCGGCTCGGGAGTGGGTTGGGGCGTGACAGAATGAGTGCAGAATTTTCTGCACTAATGGAAGCTAGAAAGGAAGTCATTTTCGCATGAAATATGTAGTGAAATGTAAGGAAAATGGAATAGAAAAGTGTGTAGAATTCTGTAGTGTGTTATTGACTATATGTATGTGAAATTAAGGTCATGAGTGTGAGGAATTATGTGTATATGTATGCTGAATTTTGGATAGAGGTTAGTTACCATGGTTATGTAAAATGTCCTGACCAAATCCATTGGAGAGGACAAGAAAGTGCCTGCTGTCCGGGAGAGATTGAGAATGAATTTAGTAAGCAAAATGGAGGCTTATATGTGTATGTAATGAGGTATAAAAGTGCATGCATGTATAGTGATATTGATGTATTAAAGTGATGTGGAAATGTGTAATTGTAAAGAATATGCAAAAGCATGTGTTTGTACTTATATGATAAATGTATGGTGTTGTATGGTGTATTGAAGAAAAGAATTTGATAAAGAATTTTGAATAAGAGTGTGTGTGTGTGAATCTTGACCTAGAGTGTATAATGTGTAATTGAATTGTTTTGAGTATACTAGGAGATTGGATATGTGAATGACGATTTTGATAGTTGATAGTGGCATTGTGTTAGTTGAGTTGAATACCTTTGATAATGTGTGGTTGAAGTTAAAGTTTGGATGGTTGAAAGGGGATTATTGTGTGTATATATATATGGAGTCTAGTAAAAATGTTCTAGGTTTTAATCTTATATAAAGTAGTTAAAATAAAATGTAACATTTAACTTTTCAGTGCCATAACACTTATATGTGTTATGTATATTATTATTGTAGTGATATATTGCTTGATCGTTCGAGGAGAAATTCTTTTTGTTGTTGTGGAGCATTTTCGGGAGTGGCGTACCCTCCCGTATACAGTGAGTTGGATTGTGGACACTGTGTTTTCAATTGAACAAAATCCCTGTTTTACAGTTTTTCAAAATGTTTGTGAAATGTGTGTAAGCATTGGTTTGACCTATGATTTTTAAATACTCTCTTTTGTGATTATTGGAGTGTCCCAAATGATTTAGTTAAATGTTATGCATTCATGATTTGTATTGAAAATATATCGTGCCACTCTTTGGAATTGTGATATGATTTTTATGCTATTATTGCATTGACATTTTAATTGAAAGGATTTGATAAAATACATTGGCACGTTGTTTTGAAATGATTTGATGATTTATGTGTGGGCTGGATGCCTACTTGTGATGGAATTGATGGATATGATGATGTGATGATATTATTGATAGATTTCGTAGCTACGAAGGACATTTGTAGAGGTACCCCTCATGCATCCGGATACGCTTCTGCAGGAGGTATCCGCAAATGTCATGGTTGTGATGTGTATAGCTGCGCTCGGATGAACCAAAATTTGGGGAGGACGTGTGTTACGCCACAGTCTAGCTCCGGGTGAGGTACTATACTTGATGGGTATACGTGTAGACACGGGCTAGCCAGTTGAACCAAATATGGAGAGGACATGTGTTACGCGACTATTTAGCACTTGGTGAGGCCTGTGGCCAACGTTGAGGTAGAGAGCTAATTTTATACATTTGCATATGATAAAAACCCCCAACGCGCCTGTCACGCCCCGAACCGGGATCGTGAACAGCCGCCCGTTACCCTGGATGCCGGCTGTATTTCTATAGAAAATCGGACAGAACCTCCCCATAAATCGGAGGTCTCCCATATACAAATAAACCTGTATACCTGTATAATTTAAAATCATCCTGTAAATTAAACAAATGACCATCCCGGCCTCTCCAAAACCAACAAATCCCACAACCGACATCCAGAACAACGCAATGCTAAATAAAGTACCAGCAGTCCTAGCCACAAACCTCTACTGTCATGCCCAACTAGAGTATGAGCAGCCGCCACACCGAACGGGCCTAAATTTATATAAATATATTACAAATTCCTAAGTTAACACTTTAAATATTTACAAATGCCTCAATGCAAGTGAAATGTGAGAGTTTCGCAAATCAATATACATAAATTATACAATCATCCCATAATATGTACACGGCCAACTATGGACCTCAATATCAAGACCACGCAGGGTCGACATAAAGTACAAAATTTATATTTTCAATTAAAACTTAAATCTCACCGTCGTAAATACCAAATCCACCAACAAGCTATCAAGCCCTCTAGAGCCAAATGCGTCGCCCTAGCACCATAATCCTGTCTGGGGAGGGAAAGAAGAGGGGTGAGTACTCAGGGAAGAATACTCAGTGAGTGAGTGGATCAATGCAATCGTCTAATATGAGGTGTGAAACTGAAGTGTCAAAGCATAAGTATACAAATCATATTTCAAATCATCATGCTTTTCCTTTCAACAATATATCATTAGCACGCATTTTCAAGTCAAATATGCATCCAAAGCACTGTCATTAAAATCATAGAGCTGCCAGCCGAAAGTGTCCTGGCAAAGGTCAACCTCGACCTATGACAGGCGCACCGGGGATGTTATATGTGATTTTATTTAAAATGCTCTCTACCCCGGTGTTGGCGATGGATCTCATCCAGGTGCTAGACTTGGAGAGAGTATCCAAATCCTCCCCTTTTCGGGTTCAACCTGGCTAGTACCGTATCGTAAATATAATCACGACAACTCGTGGGATACCCCAGGTCTAAGCATATCCGGACGCCACCCAAGCGCCTCTCACGGTGTCCTTCGTAGCTACGGAACAATACATACCAAAGCCCTCAAGGCTAAAATCCATATCGTATCAAGAATGTGCTGTAAATCAGGTTCGCAAACCAAATGCAACATATAGTGTAAAGTGGCACATTATACATTTCAACCACATGGATGCATAATTTCATAATTCAACCCAATTTTTGGACACTCCATCAGTTCACAAAAAGTCAGTTCCAAAACCAGTCAAAACATTTCAAGTACACGACAAATCATGCTCATTTATCAAAATGTTGTAAAATAGGGTTTACATATTAAACAAAAACATTGAAATAAATCCCACTCACAGTATGGGGGAGGGTAGCGCACTCCCTAATAATACCATGAAGCGAAGAAAAAGTGTTTCCCTCAATCAAGATATCCAACACTGACGAATGTATAAAATCAGCAAGTTTCAAACCTGCGCAATTATAGGAAATAGGCTATAACTTCTAATACACCTTTACAAATCAGGGGTTTCTTATTTCATTTTTAAAGCTAAGGATGTCTAGTGTCTAAGGCAGAAAACCTCATGTCATTCGGAGCTGTGTAGAGAAAGTTATACTAAAGGACTACATGCTGTTCAATTGGCTAAAATACATGTTTTTCACTTTCAAATTTCCAATGTCAAGTCAAGTCTTTTAGGCCACTACCTTAACTCTTCATATTTTGTTCATGCTTACAACATGTCCACAAGACTCAAGTGGTGGTACTCAACCAATCCTGCACAAAGCTCACACCAATCCAATCTTTCGCCGCACATAAGAGCCAGCATATACACTAATACACTCTTATTCAAAATTCTTTATCAACTTCTTCTCTTCAATACACCAATACAATACTATACATTTATCATATAAATACAAACATATGCTTTTGCTCATTCTTTATAATTACACATTTTCATATCACTTTAACACACCAATATCACTATATATGCATACACTTTTTATACCTTATTACATACACATATAAGCCTCCATTTTGCTTACTAGATTCCTTCCCAATCTCTCCAATGGATCCGGTCAAGACATTTTTACATCCACATGCTCACTAATCTCTATCCAAAATTTAGCATACAAATATATATAATTCCTCACACTCATGGCCTCAATTTCACATACACATAGTCAATAACACACCACAAAATTTTGCATACTTTCTTATTCCATTTTCCTTACATTTCACTACATATTTCACATGAAAATAACTTCCTTTTTAGTTTCCATTTGTGTAGAAAATTCTGCACTCATTCCTTCCTCATTTCATTCACTAATACACATATATACACACCATACTTCAATGCCAAAATCCAGTACACACACAAGTATATCAAATCCATATTTTAACACTTAAAATCACATTAAAACCCATCAAATTTCATACCCAAAGTTCTAAATTTTCCTGTACATATTTCCTTAGGGTTTCTACCCTCAATATGTGTTCATTTAAGACTTAAATCAAACATTTCATATACTGAAATTTCCTGCACACTATAACATTCATTTACTTAATTTCCACACCCAAATTAAGCAAAAATCAACACATTTACACAATCACCTTTCTAGTTCTCATTTCATCAATTTCCAAATATTTTTAGGTTTTATCCATTTTCCTAAATTTTATACAAATCCAAATTCTTCGATTTATAAATATACTCTAATGTCATCAATTTCATTCCATTTATAAATAATTAATCAAATCAAAATCAAGCCTGATTCAATCCTAAAATCAATCAAAATTGAAAATACGCTTAAAATAAATAATTTTCCTACGAACTGAAAAAATCTTTGAAAAATCATACACTTTTCGATTCTCATCCAATTTCTTCAAACCATATGTCATTTTCAAGGTATTGAAGTCTATTTTTATAATATAGAAGTTGTATTTTGATTGCCTATATGCAAGACAACTTATAATGAGAAAGACCACATCGATCCTTAAACTCAAATCCCAATTTCCCACTATTTTCATGCATTCGTCAAATTAAACTCTAAAAGCAACCATTAAAATCAAGTCAACATGATTCTATCATCCGGAACATTCTCTTTCCATATTAGACACTGGACTCAACCTTAATATTCAAACATAGAATTTCATAAATGCATTCAAATCAAATCTAAATACATCCTAAATATATAAAGATCTCTCCATCCTAGATTCACTTAATTTATCGAAGAAATTTGCATTTTACCTCACTAAGGGTTTTCGGATCACAGACTTAAGTTCCTTACTCCGTTCAAGTCACTCCAAAACCTGTAACACTTCCAACTAAAACAATGTTAGTAATTAACTTAGCTACTGAGAACATTCAACCCTAAAGTATTTAACTCGGAGCTGTTACCCTAATTTCAGTTAATTAATCAAAGGAAACAAGAATCCCTCACCAAGGGTTTTCACAGTTCACGACTTCCGTCCGATTATCTCCTCAATCCACTCCAAGATCTGCAGCGCTTCCTAATCAAAACAAGATTTATCAATTAGGCCTAATTACATAGCAAAATCGAAACCCTAGATTTAGGATTAGAAAACCGTTCTTACCTGAGCAGAGAGGGCATGCTGTCTCAGCCTAGGGTTCCTTAAATCTATCACTCCTGCCTGTTGGGACTTCTGCAAAGGTTGTAAAAATTGTTGCAGCGGCAGAAAGAGAGAAAAGCGAACGAACAAGGGAGAAACCGAGTGCTGTAGTCGTGCGCGAGCCTGCGAGGGACAGAGTAAGAGAGCTCTGTTCTTCGCGTGCGAGAAAGAGAGAGGAAGGGAGACGAGAGAGGGGTGTCGATTGGTGGTTGAAGGCGGAGGAAAGTGGTTCGCGGTGGAAGAAGGGCGGCGACGATAGGAAGAGCCGCGCGAGAGGGGAATCGAGAGAGAGAGACCGAGAGGGACTAAGAGAGATCGAAACTGAGAGAGAGAAATAGAGATAGAGAGGGAGGCAGAGAGATGATCGGCCGGTCGTGGGTGGTGTGCGGTGGCGGAGAGGGTGGCGGTGATGGCGATCTAGTAAAGGAGGCGACGACGAAGGAGAATTGTGGGAGAGCATGAGAGACGAAGAGGGAGAGAGCGAATGTGGGAGAGAAATTAGGGCAAAACCCTAATTTCACTTCGGGGGCAAAACGCTGCGTTTTGCTCCCCCCCTTTTTTTTTAATTAAACAAATAAATAAATATATATAAATATATATATATATTCTCACACCCATATTTCATGAAAATGGGATTCACTACGAATTAAGGACACGACATTTTAAAATATACCAGAAATTTAAATAAAATACCGAAAAAATTGAAAATCAATATAAAATTTAAAATATTTCTATATATATATATATATAAAAACGGAGGAAATATTTTTATTAATTTCAAGTACAGTAGTACAATACGGACACCATAGTGTCGGTGTTACATTTTCTAACCTTCCTTGCTCCGCAGCTTTTTGACCTGCTGATCTAGAATAGCCATGGGCTGAACTAAAAGACTAAGGTCCTCACGCAACTCAACAGGTGGAGGCTCAAGTACATGAGAAGGATCAGCTAGGTACTTCCTTAGTACTGAGACATGAAAGACATCATGAATACGGGATAGTTCATTTGGCAACTCCAATCTGTATGCCACACTCCCGACCCTCTTAAGGATACGGAAGGGTACAAATATATCTGGGACTCAGATTGCCCCGCTGCCTGAACCGTATAACTCCTTTTAAAGGAAATATCCTCAAGAAAATCATATCTCCTCTGGCAAACTCAAGGTGTTGCCGTCTATGATCGGCATATACCTTCTGCTAGTCCTAGGTGGCTCTCATCCGCGCACGAGTAACCCTAACCTTATCTTTCGTTTACAAATCAACTCAACATTGTTGAGATGTCGTTCTACGACCTCACCCCAACATATCGGGGTGCGGCACTCCCTGCCATACAGTGCCTCATATAGGGCATCCTGATACTGGCCTATTAGCTGCTATGATATACAAATTCAACCAGTGGAAGATACCGATCCCAACTACTCTGGAAATCCTTAATACATGCTCTCAGCATCTGCTTTAGGGGTGGTATGCGATACTAAAGCTCAGTCTAGTACCCAATGTTCCCTATAATCTGGACCAAAAATCTAGAAGTGAATCTGGGGTCTCCATCCGATGCTATTGACATTGATACCCTATGAAGCCTGATAATCGTGTCAACATAGAGGCTTATTAATACCTCTAAGGAAAAAAAATCAGCATGAATCGGAATAGAATGTGCGGACTTGGTGAGTCTATCGATGATCACCCAATTAGCATTGCGCCGTGCTGAAGTCCACGGCAATCCTTGTCACAAAATCCATTGTGACGTGTTTCTACTTCCACTCGGGAAGGCTGCAAAGCGCCTGTGGGTCACTGATGCTTGGCCATCATCTACTGACAAACCAGGCATCAAGCAACGAACTCTCTCTTTATACCAGACAACTAATAACTATCTCGGATAGTTAGGTACATTTTTGTACCTCTCAAATGTATAATGTAAATGGAGGAATGAGCTTCCTTTAGAATATCTCTACGAAGATTCACTGTCGGCGGGAATGCAAACCCGCTATCGATATACTACTAGTCCGTTATCACGGACTCGGAACTCTCTGTCATCATCTCTACAAATCTATCAAAAACACCTTGGAGCTCCTCATTTGCTCCCTAAATATCTCTAATGCGGTCAAGCAAGGTCGGCCTCATTTCAAATCAAGCTAGTAATGTTACTCGATCATCACTAACTAAACTAACTCCTAATATACGGGGTCCCATCAAACAAGAGAGATAAGCACTCTCTATATACTGAATTTTCTGACCAATTGCTCATCAAAAGGAGTGATAACTAGTAGCTCCTCATCTAGCAACGATAACAGTCTATCCAACTGCCGAGCGAAATAATACTCTCACGTACGAATAATCTGAACCAGTGTCAATAAGAACACAGGCATCGACTCTGAATATTTTCATGGTACTCATGATGCGAGAAATTGAAAAAGGAACCAATATAGGATACGCAAAAGATATACGTATATATATATATATCAAGTAGTCAAGCCTCTAAGGCTTTAACCAGTCATAACCGTACATATCATCATGAGATGCATGGTTTCAAAAGAAGATCACAATAGTTAAGCTTCTAGAGCTTTAACTAGTCAAGACGGTATATAGCTATCATGATATACATGATTTCAAAAAGGAGAGTATCTATAAACTCCTAAATAATAGAATCTGTGGAAGTATCACCCATCACATCTGGGTTCACCTAAGCGTCCTCCTATGTCATACCATATATGCGGGTCTATGCCCTCTGCTGTAGTCCATGGAGCAGTGTGTACTGAGTATGCAGGTACCCCCTGCTAACCCGTCCGTGATTTACCCGTGTGTATCTACGGTACCTGACCTCTGCAACCTAGGTCAGGACAAGTACTCCAAATGTGTCCTTGCTTCCTATATTAGAAGCATCTAAGGGGAGCTTCACAAGCTCCAAAATGACATCAGCCGCAGTCGCGGCAAATAGGATAGTGCAGTACTGTGGAATAACTAGAGGCACTAGGGGCCTGTACTCTAAAACTCTAGGGATGTGGTCCCTGTCCAACTGTGTTGATGTAAAGTGAGAGGGGCTTCCCTAAAAGTTAGAAGTCCTACCCCACTTCGAGCTCTGGCTCGTCTGGGTCTCAACCCTCTATGGTCCTACTAGGACTCCGTAAAATATCTGCGGTCGAACTCCCTCAAGAAGTCCTCCTACCGCAGTGAGTCAATAGCCTCGTCACAAATAGCCTCCCACCAAGTGAGGGCATCACCGTTGAGGAGTCTCTCAACAACTCTCAATCTGAGCTCCTCTGACAATCCCACATTAGTAAGGATCCTGCGAATCCTATAGATCCAGTGCTTCGCCGCTACGGCATCACTAGATCCTGAAAAGTCTGTGTATCTGAGCTGTCGTAACTCTGTCACCAACTGAGTAAGCTCATGGATGCACCTCAAAGTAACCGATGTCTCATCGGTTGGACTAGAAATGGAAGAACCGGTCACCGGAGGAGGAATCAGTGTCGTAGGAGCAAGTATGGCCGCAGGTGCGGTCGCTGGAGTCTATGGTAGAGGTGGTGGCATCTGCACCCCATATCTACTATACCACTCCTGCCACTGTCTCAAGGCGTCGAGTGGTGGTGGAGGAATCTCAGCTGTAACAACCGGTGGAGGTGCTGAGGGTGGCACTAGTGAAGGTGCGTAAGTAGAGGAAGCATCCTCTGGTACTCGTGAAGTCTCGAGTGCCACAAGTGCATCAGACACTAAGTGACTCTCTAGTGGTGCACCGCGCCTACTACATTTAGGCGACATAGTTCTGCAAACAAAGCACCTTTTCATTAAGTAGAAATCAAATATTAACTAACCCCCTAAAAAGAATTTGAGTTATGAATCAAGGCATTCGAATCCAATGGGAGGTGTACCACTCATACACCTGCATAAATGCATCAAATGATGGTGATAGAACCGTAGCTATAATAGCTGGCTGAGAGAGTGCTAGAAGGGTACACCTGACGAGGAAACATCCTCGAGTATTCTAGATGTCTCAGGTACAAATCTAATACATCGTCTAGTAATCATAATCTTTCAAAGAAAGAACTTAAATTAGATATGATTCAAAGATTAGGGTTAGTTACGAAATAACAAACCCCCTAAAAATGAATAAAGTTACCGGTTTAAAAACCGATGGAAATGATATGCTAGGTTAGATACGCATCGTATCTAACCCCCTAAAAAGAATAACTCATATGCCTAAAACCATGTATTGGGATCTCATGAATGTAATGAAACTCTCATATGCATTGAGGACTTTTAAATCATACTTGGGATTATTTTCCAAAACTCTTTTATAAAATACAGCTCTCAACCTAGAGCTCTGATACCAACCGAACTGTCACGCCCGAATCGGGATCGTGAACAGCCGCCCGTTACCCTGGATGCCGGCTGTATTTCTATAGAAAATCGGACAGAACCTCCCCATAAATCGGAGGTCTCCCATGTACAAATAAACCTGTATACCTGTATAATTTAAAATCATCCTGTAAATTAAACAAATGACCATCCCGGCTTCTCTAAAACCAACAAATCCCACAACCGACATCCAGAACAACGCGAGAGTAAATAAAGTACCATCTTCATCAATGGAGATTGGTTGAGCATTGTCACAACTCAATTAATAGAGAAATCACAATTGAGTTCGAAAATATGTTGTAAATATAACCTATATAAATAAAACCCCTACACAAATCCTAAAAGAAAGAATATCATACAACCTTTTATGCTTTTCTATATTTATCTTTGTATCTTTGTATAGTTTGTAGAGTAAATTATCAATGAAGAAGAATGGATAGAAAATAAGAAAAGGGAACACAATGAATTGTCAGTTCAGGTTGGTTTTATGAATCTACCATTTCAACAGCTGTGATTTTGGTCCAAGGTTGGTCAAGTATATAGCTTATTTTGGCCATAAACGATTTTTCATAGACTTGATACCTTGACTACGGGCCATTTTGAGTTTGACCACGTTGGTTTGTATTTGAACTGGCAAGTGGTCAGACCTTTAATTTAGCATGTATAAACCATATTTTAAGAAGATCTAATCCCAAATTTTACTTCTTAATTGTGCTAGGATCACTTTGATCACAAATATTTTTTATCATTAAAAAAAACTTTATTAACTAAGTTAATTCATACATAAGCCGTTTTAGCTCAGCCGGTAAAGCGCGTGGCTTTAAACCACGTGGTCGTGGGTTCGATTCCCACAAACGATGTATTAATTTAGAAGGAACTTAACCAAGTAGTGATTTTGTGGTAGACTTGGTTAACTCAAAACAAAGTTTTATCAACTAAAAGTAGTTCTCAATTTGAATGCTTTTATACGTTTGATTCCCATAAGATGGTGTATTTATTTAGAAAGAACTTAACTAAGTGGTGACTTGGTGGTAGACTTGGTTAACTCAATACATGCATGTCGTTTATGTTAATTAATATAAAAATGTGGAAGGTAGAGATAAATGAGGTAAGTGGGACATAGAAGTTGATAGGTAATTGAAACAAGTTGACTTTTTTAATCTCCTCCTTTTTTTTTGTTAAAGTTAATATTTGGACAATTTTGCTAAATACATTCTTTAGAATTTGTTATATGTATAGATAACGATTCACTGTCGTACTCAACTCACTCTCTTTTTTAATTACTAGTAAATATAATAAAACGGTTGAAAGCAAAAAAGTTAATATTAAAGAAATTAATGCCCAATATCTATAAATAGTGGAGCATCAATTTCCTTCGATTATTGAAAATAATAAATCGATTAAAGGGTAGGAAGTAAGCAATCGAAAAAACCTTAAGTGGTGGTTGAATTAAAATGTTTTGCATAAAAGTGGGAAGATTAATCTATCAAAATTAAAAATTAAATTTTGGGGATTGTTTTTGAAAAGCGAAATTCAAACTTAGAAGCTATTTCAAACATTGTGAGGTGACAAAGATTTCATAAGACGTGATAGTATTTATCGCACGACTGTATGATTGTGTATCATTTACTTCTTTATTAATGGAGGTTGGTTGAGCATTATCACATCTCAATTAATAGAAAAATCAAGAGATTTATACACAATTAAGTTTGTAAATATGCCGTAAAATCACCTATATAAATAAAACCGTTGCACAAATCCAAAAACACAGAGTATGGTGCAACCTTTTCTGTTTTTTTCCCCTTTATCTTTGTATCTTCATATAATTTGTTGAGTAAATTATCTATGAAGATGAATCGAAAGAAAACATGAAAAGGGAACATAATGAATTATCAACTCGAGTAGGTTCTATGAAACTATGATTTCGACTGCTATGATTTGGGTTGAAGACTGGATATGAATATAGCTTAATTTGGCTTTAAACCATTTTTCATGCACTACAAGGTTTGTAAAATTGATACCTTCACTAGGGGCTATTTTGGGTTTGACCATATTGGCTAGCATTGGAATTGGTAAGTAGGCCGGTCTGTAACTTAGCTTGTGTAAACCATATTTTAAGATGATCTAGTCTCATTTTTTTACTTCTTAATTGTGTTAGGATGACTTTGATCACAATTTTTTTATCATTCTAAGAAATTTTATTAATTAATTTAATTCATGCAAAAGTCATCTTAGCTTAGCCAGCAAAGTGCGTGGCTTTTAACCATGTGGTTGTGGTTTTGATTCCCATAGATGGCATATTTATTTTGATGGAATTTAACTAAGTGATGATATTGTGTTAGACTTGGTTAAGTCAAAAAAAAGTTTTATCAACTTAAAAGTAGTTCTCAATTTGAATGCTTTCACACATTCAATTCCCATAAATGGTTTATTTATTCCGAATGAACTTAGCTAAGTAGTGATTTTGTGGTAGACTTGGTTAACTAAATGCATGCGTGTCATTTATGTGCCAATAGGCGAAAATGAAGTATTGTCGCAAAGAATTGATAAGAAAGAAAAATTAAATAAAAATATTAATGCAAAAATGTGGAAGGTGGAGATAAAAGAGGTAAGTGGGACATAGATGTTGATAGATAATTGAAACAAGTTGATATCAATTTGTCTGAATGAGTTTGTTCACCTTTATTATTCCATATATATAGAAAATTGTACAAGAATAATTTAGGAAAATTTTTTAAATTACAATCATGATTTGCTATTATTCCAAATCTATATACGCTTAATTTGGTAATCTAATTATGTACATAGTATGATTGTGCAAATTGATTAAATCTTCTTGATTTTCAAATTGACTTGTAAATTGATGGAATCTCTTGATTTCTGAATTAACTTGTAGATTGATGGAATCGTCTTAATTTCTAAATTGACTTGCAAATTGATAAAATCGCTTGATTTCTGAATTGATTTTCTCAATTTGATTTTGGTTCCTTGATTGGCTCTGTTGATTGAATCTTCTACTAACATCCCCCTCAAATTTATGTGGCTAATCAAGAAGTATCAATTTGTTTATGAGAAACTGGTGATGAGGCCGACGTTCTACCTTGGTAAGGACATCAGCTAGTTGAAGATCTGGGGTAATATGCGACAAGAAGATAACCTGATTTTCAAAAGCTTCACGAGTAAAATGATAATCCACTTCAATATGTTTGGTGCATTCACAAAAAATAAGATTAGCAACAATCTGAATAACACTTGTATTATATGTGTTAAGAGGTGTGGGATTAGATTTAGGAAATCCAATTTCTATCAATAAACTGTAAAGCCAAATAATCCCAAAATAAGCAGTAGACATAGAGCGATATTTAGAATTAGTGGAAGATTTGGATACCCAAGCTTATTTCTTACTTTTCCAAGAAATGAGCATATAACCAAGAAACATACACCAACCAGTAACAGAGCATCAAGTGTCGGGGCAACCCACCCAATCAATATCACTGTAACTAATCAATCGAAGAGAGGAGCCAACAGAAAGAATAAGCCATGACCAGAAGCACCTTTTAGGTAGCAAATGATACAATAAGCAGTGACTAAGTGAAGGTGTCGAGGGTGTGCATAAACTGACTGAACTGATGAACAGCGAGGGAAATGTCAGGACATGTAATTGTTAAATAATTAAGGCTTCCGACTAATTGATGATACAACATAGGATTAGGAAGAATGTCACCCTCCTCATGACTAAATTTCACACTAACCTCAAGAGGAGTGTCAATAGGAGAAGCAAATTGAAGTCGAGCTAAAGAGATCAAGTCCTCTGTATATTTGTGTTGATGTAAAAAAATACCCTTCGGATCCAAACGGACCTCAAGTCCCAAGAAACAATGGAGAGAACCAAGATCCTTCATATAAAATGAAGTTTGGAGCTGCTGTTTAAGCTGTTGGATCAAAATAATATCTATGCCAGTGATGTTAATATCATCAATATATATAAGAAGAAGAACAATACCACCTACTGTTTTGTAAAGGAACAAAGAAGAATCATGCTGGCTTTGGGTGAAAGAAAAGCCAAGTAAAGTAGAACAAAATTTCTCAAACCACACCCGAGCTGCCCGTTTTAAGCCATAAATAGAACATTTAAGTTTACAGACACCAGAGGAGGAAGAGAATAAGCCTGGAGGAGGAGACATAAAAATTTCTTCCTTAAGATCACCGTGCAGAAACGTATTCTTAACATCCATTTGATGAAGTGGCCATCTATTGGAAGTAGTATTAGCAATAACGGTTTGGATGGTAATCATTTTGGCTACTAAAGCAAATGTCTCATCATAATCCACCCCATATTCCTACCTATTGTCAAGAGCAACCAACTGTGCCTTATAGCGGTCAAGAGAACCATCAAAATTAAGCTTCACAAAATACACCCACTTACAACCAATAGGTTTAACACCAGGATAGCATGGAACAATATCCCAAGTATGATTTTCTTGAAGCACTTGGAGCTCATCTTGCATGGCTTGTTTCTATCATGCATGTTGGGCTGCCTGAGAATAACAAGTAGGAATAAAAATGTTTGATAGAATTATATTAAGAAATATATATGAGAACCCATACCTATCTGGTGGATGAGAGACACGTGTAGATTTTCAAGGTGCTGGAGGTATAGGCTCAGGAGGCGGGTTAGCATTAGAAAGAGTTAAAGTGGTTCGTATACACAGCACCTAGTTTGAAACGCTCAATAGGACATAGAACATTATCAAAGTGAAGAAGTATAGCAGAAGTAGTAGGAGAGACCACATTAGACTTAAAAAATTATAATTCTCAAAGAAAATCACATTTCAAGATGTACGAAGATGATTTGTAGTAGCAACATAACATACAAAGACCTTTTGAGTGGTACAGTAATCTAGAAACACACACTTTATAGCTTAAGCACCAAGTTTGTGATGTTTAATAGATGGTAAGTGAATAAAACAGATGCACCTAAAAGTATGAAGCGTGTGATAACTAGGATGAGTGTTGTAGAGATGAAAAATAGGTGAGTTAAAATTTAAGACCTGAGATGGGAGATAATTAATTAGATAGATAGCTGTAGACATGGCCTCAACCCAAAACCGAAGGGGAGCAAAACATTTAAGTAGCAAGGTATGAGTGATATCCAACAAATGTCGATGCTTACGTTCAATTTTATTGAGGTGTATGAGGGCAAAAGTACAAAAGTGCTATGAAATAATACCTTTGCGCTGTAAAAAGACTTGGAATTTATTTGACATATATTCTCCCCCAGAGTCAGATTGTAATATCTTAATACGTAGAAAATTGGTTCTCAACATATGCCAAGAAACTTTGAAACACGAAAAAGACCTCGACTTTAGAGTAAAGAAAATAAATCCAAGTAAACCGACTATGGTCATCAATAAGTGTCATGAAATATTTGTGATTTGTATGAGAGAGTATAGGAGAAACACCTCAAACATCACTATAAATAATATCAAAACACTTTTGTGTATGATGACTAGAAGAAGAAAATGATAGAGTCTTACGCTTAGCAAGTTTACACGTAGAGTAGTCAAAAAATAAAGAGGAAAACTGATTTGTATTGCCCAAGAATCCAAATTTCAATAGATGAGACAAGACAAGCGAATTAGGATGCCAAAACGTTTATGCCAAACCTCACTTTGATTTGTTATAGTGTTACAAACCAAAGAGAAAATACCAGGACTAAGGAAATATATAAGAAACAGACTTCCCACTTTAGGCCCCTTCACGATCAATTTCCCGGACCCCTGATCATGAAAAAGACAACCATCACGAGAGAAATGCACGTTACAATTGTTATCTACCAATTGACCAACTAAAATTAAACTAGATGAAAGCCCAAAGGACACAAACAAATTACGATGAATTAATATCCCCAAGAATAGTAATAGGAAGAGAACTACCATCCGTAATTTGAATATGTTGTGCACCACAATAGGGTCGTACATCATGTAAAGAATCAGAAATACCAGTCATTTGATTTGAAGTTACAGAGTTAACAAACTAAGGTTAAAAAGTGTGTTTAGTCTTACATTGAATACCCAAGGCAGAGAACACTGAGATAATCATTTGTTGCACCATTTCCAGAGTCAAGGCAACTTGATTAGAGACTGCTGGAAGTGCTGTCTTGGAACCCTAATTTGTTAGCTGTATGGGAGAAGAGGAATGAACTGCTTCATGAAAGGCTTTGGTTGGATATTCTCTGGTCATGTTGGGCATTCCTTAATAATATGACCACGTTATTTATAGTAGTTATAGAATTTTCAGCTACAATTTTGAATAATATGCCTAAAATCCCTACATAAATAGCACTGAACCTACTTCATATCTCTTTATTTTCTCTTTCCTTGATTAGTGTAAGCAACTATTACAGTCTCTGAGGTGTGTTTGTCTTGTGCCATAGTTTCTTGAGTGATTAATTGCTACTCTTCCCAAAGTAATTCTCTAACACACATATCTAAAGAGAGAATTAGATCTCCATTTAGCAAACCAGCCTTGTAACCTCAAATTCTGGTCTAAGTTTTATGAGAAACTGAGCTCGTTGACAAGTATCATAAACTTGTTTGAGGATAGGCAGTGCCTCTCATGGTACTTTATCATATATAATGACTAAATGTTCTGTCCATAAATTTTGAAAACCATAATAGTATTCTTGAATTGAAAGATTATCCTAATTGTAATTTGTAATATCCAGCTCCAATTAAAATCTTTTTGCATTGTTGACCTGATTGTAAATATGTTTCAAATATTCCCACATCTCCTTGGCTTTATAAAGGAGTGCAAATTGTTGACCATGTGTGGCTCAATAGATCCCAGAATCTAGCAAATAATTTAAGCATCCTTTGTCTCCCACATAGCAAGGCCAATTTTATCATTTGGTGCAGTAAAGACCTATCAATGTGACCCCACAACCCTTTACCTTTGATGTACATCTTGAATTGAAACTCCCAAGCCGAATAGTTCTTTCCACTGAATCGAGTAGAAAAGTTTTCTGTTGTCATAGTGATCCAAAAAGAAAAAACTAAAAAATGTGTGAAAAAATTATAACCTTCTGAATTAAAAATCATAATATGTGATCTGAAAATAATTTTAGAATCAGAACTACTGAGACGAAAGAAGAAGACCAAATATTTAAAAGCCACTAGGGTTGAAACAAGAAGAATACTACAGTTTCTAGAATAAAACCAAAGATATTCGAGAGCCCCAAGGGCTAAAATAAGGACACGACAATTTAGATTGTGATAGAAGGCTCTGATACCATGTCAATTTGTCAGAATGAGTTTCTTCTCCTCTATTATTCTATATGTATAGAAAATTATATAAGAATAATTTAGAAAAATTTTTTAAATTACAATCGTTATCTGCTCTTATTCCTAATATGTATACTCTAATTTTGGTAATCTATTTATATACATGGTATAATTGAATAAATTAATAGAATCTCCTTGATTTCTGAATTGACTTTCAAATTGATGGAATCCCTTGATTTCCGAATTGACTTGTAGATTGATGGAATCCGCTTAATTTCCAAGTTGACTTATAAATCGATGAAATCGCTTGATTTCCGAATTAACTTTCTCAATTTGATTTTGGTTCCTTGATTGGCTTTGTTGATTGAATCTTCCACTAACAATTGACTCTTTTAATCTTATCATTTTTTGGTTAAAGTAAATATACAGAAAATTTTGCCAAATACATTCTAAAGGATTTGTTATATTTGTAGATAACGTGTTGAATAATTCACTATCATACCTAACTCACTCTCCTTTTTAATTAGTAGTAAAGATAGTGAAATGGTTGAAAGCTAGAAAGTTAATATTAAAGAAATTAATTCCCAACATTAATAAAAGTGAAGCATCAATTCCCATCTGTTATTGAAAATAATGAATCTATTGAAGGGTAAGAAGTAAATGATCAGAAACACATTAAGTGGTGATTGGATTGAATTGTTTTCCATAATAGTAAGAAGATTAACCTAGCAAAACTAAAAATTGAAATTTTGGGATTGTTTTTTAAAAGAGAAATTTGAACTTAGAAGTTATTTCAAACATTTTCAGGTAACAAAGATTTCATAAGACATGATAGCATTTTCCACATGAGTGTATGCTTATGTATTGTTTGCTTCTTTATTAATGGAGATTAATTGAGCATTATCATAACTCAATTAATAGAAAAATCAACAGATTTGTACGCAATTGAGTTTGTAAAATTACTGTAAATATCACCTATATAAATCAACCTTTTCACAAATTCAAAAAGACAGAATACTATACCAGCTTTTATGCTTTTTTCCCTTTATCTTTGTATCTTCGTATAGTTTGTAAAGTAAATTATCTACGGAGAAGAATGGATAGAAAGCAAGAAAAGGGACCAAAATGAATGAAACTTTAATTTCAATAGCTATGATTTTGGTCCAAGGCTGGTTAAGTATATAGCTTAATTTGGCCTTAAACCATTATCATACACTATAAAGTAGGTTAAATTGATACCTTAACTACGGGCTATTTTGGGTTAGATCATGTTGGTTAGCATTGGAACTGGCAGGTGGTCAGGTCTATAACTCAGCTTGTATAAACCATATTTTAAGATGATCTAATCCCAAATTTTACTTCTTAATTATGCTAGGATGACTTTAATTACAAATAATTTTTTATTATTCTAAGAAACATTATCAATTAAGTTAATTCATGCACAAGCCGTCTTAGCTTAGCCGATAGAGCGTGTGGTTTTAACCACATAGTTATGGGATCGATTCCCACAGATGGCGCATGGCATATTTATTTAGAAGGACCTTAACTAAGTGGTGATTTTGTGGCAAACTTGGTTAATTCAAAAGAAAGCTTTATCAACTTGAAAGTAGTCCTACATTTGAATGCTTCAATATACATTCGATACCTATAGATGGTGTATTTATTTAGAAGAACTTAACTAAGTGGTGATTTTATGGTAGACTTGGTTAACTTAGTACATGCATGTCATTTATGTACTGATGGGCAAAAATTAAGTATTGTAGCAAAGAATTGATGAGAAAGAAAAATTAATGCAAAAATGTGGAAGGTAGAGATAAAAGAGGTAAGTGGGAGATAGAATTTGATAGATAATTGAAACAAGTTGACTCATTTAATCTCTTCCTTTATTTTGTTAAAGACAATATTTGGACCATTTTACCAAATACATTCTAAAGAATTTGTAATATATATAGATAACGAGTTGATGAATTTACTGTCGTACCCAACTCACTCTCGTTTTTAATTAGAAGTAAAGATAGTGAAACGGTTGAAATCTAGAAAGTTAATATTAAAGAAATTAATGCCCAACATCTATAAAAAGTAGAGCATCAATTTCCATCGATTATTGAAAATAATGAGTCGATTGAAGGGTAGGAACTAAACAATCTGAAACACCTTAAGTAGTGATTGGATTGAAATGTTTTTCACAATAGTGAGAAGCTTAATCTATCAAAATTAAAAATTGAATTTTGGGGATTGTTTTTGAAAAGTGAAATTCGAACTTAGAACTTATTTCAAACATTTTCAGGTAACAAAGAATTCATAAGACATGATAGTATTTACCACATGACTGTATGATTATGTATCGTTTACTTTTTTATTAATGGTGATTGGTTAAGCATTATCACTAATCAATTAATAGAAAAATCAAGAGATTTGTATACAATTGAGTTTGTAAATATGCCATAAATATCACCTAAATAAATAAGACCCTTGCACTTATCCAAAAAGACAAAATGCAATACTACCTTTTATGCTTTTTTCCCTTTCTCTTTGTATCTTCATATATTTGCAGAGAAAATTATCTATGCAAAAGATTGGAAAGAAAACAAGAAAAGGGAACATAATGAATTGTGGATTCGAGTTGGTTCTATGAAACTACAATTTTGACAGCTATGATTCGGCTCCAAGACTGGTTAAGTTATATATCTTAATTTGGCCTTAAACCATTTTTCATACACTGCAGGGTGGGTTGAATTGATACCTTAACTATGGGCCCTTTTGGGTTTGACCATGTTGATTAGCATTGGAACTGGTGAGTGGTCAGGCTTATTACTCAACTTGTATAAACCAAATTTTTCGATGATATAATCCCCAATTTTACTTCTTAATTGTATTAGGATAACTTAGATCACAAATATTTTTTATCTTTCAAAGAAACTTTATTAATTAAGTTAATTCATGCATAAGTCGTCTTAGCTCAGCTGGCAGAGCACGTGGCTTTTAACCACGTGGTCGTACGATGTACTTATTTAGAAAGAATTTAACTATGTAGTGATTTTGTAGTGGACTTCATTAAATAAATATATACATGTCGTTTATATACCAATGGGAAAAACTGAAGTATTGTGTAGAGAATTGATGGGAAACAAAAATTAAACAAAAAGTTAATGCAAAAATGTGGAAGGTAGAGTTAAAAGAGGTAAGTAGGACTTGAAAGTTGTCAGGTTATTGAACCAAGTTGACTCTATTAATCTCTTCTTCTTTTTTTTTGGTTAGTGTAAATATTTAGATATTTTTGCAAAATACATTATAAAGAATTTGTTATATATGTAGGTAACAAGTTGAATAATTCACTGTCATACCCCACTCACTCTGTTTCTTAATTAGTAATAAAGGCAGTGAAACACTGAAAGCTAGAAAGTCAGTATTAAAGAAATTAGTGTCTAACATCAATAAAGAGTCGAGCATCAATATCCATCAGTTATTGAAAGTAATGAAATGATTGAAGGCTAGGGAGTAAACAATCAAAAACACCTTAAGTGGTGGTTGGATTGAAATATTTTCCTCAATAGTGAGAAGATTAATCTATCAAATTAAAAATTGAATTTTTCACTTATGGTATGGGAGCATTTGTTATGAACTTACTTTTGAAGGGGATTGTTTTGGAAAAGCAAAATTCGAACTTAAAAGTTATTTCAAACATTGTATGCTAATAAAGATTTCATAAGGCATGATATTATTTACCACATGATTGTATGATTACGTATTGTTTAGTCCTTTATCAGAGGACATTGGTTGAGCATTATCACAACTTAATTAATCGAAAGATCAATAGATTTGTATAGAATTGAGTTTGTGAATATGTCATCAATATCGCCTATATTAAAAAAAAAAAAAAAGAAAAAACAAACCCTTGCACAAATCCTAAAAGACAAAATATGATACAACCTTTTATGCTTTTTTCCCTTCAACTTTGTATCTTCGTATCATTTGTTGAGTAAATTATCAATGAAGAAGAATGAAAAGAAAACAAGAAAAGGGAACATAATGAATTGTCGGTTCATGTTGGTCACTTGAAACTACGATTTCGACACGTACTATTTGGGACCAAGGCTGGTTAAGTATATAGCTTCATTTGGCCTTAAACCATTTTTCATACACTGTAAGGTGGGTTGAATTGATACCTTGACTATGGGCCATTTTGGTTTTGACTACATTGGTTAGCATTTGAACCGACAAGTGGTTAGGTCTATAACTTTGCATGTATAAGCCATATTTTAAGAAGATCTAATCCCAAATTTTACTTCTTAATTATGCTAGGTTGACTTTGATCACAAATTTTTTTTATCATTCAAAGAAACTTTATTAATTAAGTTAATTCATGTATATGCCATTTTATCTCAACCGGTAGAGCGCATGGCGTCCACGTGGTCGTGGCTTTGATTCCTACAGACGGCTTCGATTCCTACAGACGGCATATCATTCAAAGAAAATCCAAATGATATTTGAAAGTTTCTTGGATGATTCGAATAATATGAAGATAAGGAGAAGGGGGTGTGAAGAAAGAAGAGATTTCCAAGAGCCCCTCCTCTTCTCTCTCTCTTCCTCTCTTTCTCTCTCACGGTTCTTCAATCAATCCACTCAAGAAGTTTCAAGAATAAGGTATATATCTCTCTCTCTCTCTATTTCTCTCTTTCACTTTCTCATTTCTTGGCTATTGCACATATGTCACGCCCCGACCCGCCCCCGAGTCGAGCACGTAACAACCGCCGCGGTACCTCGATACACGAGCATAACGTCCCGCATATCAAGACACTGTAAGGCTATTAACAACATCAAATCTAATGTGACCAAATCAATTCCCAAGTCATCACAATGTGCCTCAATGCATCAATATATCAAATCAAATGAGAGTTATCATTTTCATAAGTCAACATAAGTATAATACAGTCATCCCAGATATATAAATACAATGGTCAACTAAATGCTCCAAATATAACAATAACCTCAAATGATTTCCGCGGAAGAGTGGGTAACCGTATCCAAGCCCAGTGTCTCCAAAATGCCCAATGAAATCGAAGCTCTACTAGCCCTCAGTCCAAGACTAAAAATGTAAGATGGGAATGTGAGGGGTGAGTACCTAAAAGGGGGGATGGTACTCAGCAAGTGAGGGGATTGATATCGTACTATTAATATCGGTGTGAACTTGGAGTGTCAAAGCATAAGGTAATAAATATCCACAGTGTGCAAACCGATCATGTCATTTCAAAATCATATATCATAAAAATATCACAAGCACAATCATCAACGTAGATCCGACATTTGGGGGATAGCTCTAGCCAAAGCGTATCCGGGCATAATGAGTGCCTCTGCCAAATGTCCTTCATAGCTACAGAACATTGCTATACAACGGGGAAATGGGGGGCACCAAGCCCAAAGCGTGGAATCATCACAGGGCATCGAACTCAATCATATGTTCAAATCCAGGTTATATGAAACCATGTGCCAATAGATATAAAAATCGTATAAATATCACATGTTATGAAAATATGGCACAATATCATTTGTGAAAGCTCATGGATGCATATCAAACAAGTCAAGTGATTGGGACACTCCAATGGTCACAAAAATATGTGTAAAGCATATATAAAAATCCGAAAGTTCAGTTTATCACATATTTGAAATCATGCTATATATATAAAAATATTTAAAATAGGATTTTCCAATCAGTAGTAGACGTCAAAGTCCCACTCACAGTTTGGAGGAGGGTAATGCACTCCCCAATATTACCACAAAGCGTAAATCAAGTGCTCCCCTTGTTCAAATCAAATAACTCTTGTGAAGAAAAATCAGTCCGCAGATTTTCAAACCTGCGCAGTCATGGGAAATAAGCTATAACTTTTTCTATATAGCTCAGAATTGAGTGATTCAATTTGCTACCTAAAGCTAAGACATTTACCCACATGTTTCATGTTTATCTCATCTTCAGATTCTCACTATATGAATTTATGAAAATTTATCTTTGGACTGATTCGGATTTTTATAACTCAACTTGCACAGTTTCAGTAGATTTCTCACATCTCCTTACATATAACTCCAAATTGATTAATTCCAGTCCCATATGAAAGATAAGAGACAGTACTATGACTTTCATTTTGAGCATTTTCTCAGATTTTAAACACAAAATTTCAGAATTTCAATTCTTTGTCTCAGTTTTGTTTCAAACTCAAGCTCTACCCGGTTACAGTGAAAGTGCTATAACTCCTTGCCAAAAACTCCATTCCAAGTGAAAGTTTGATATGTTGTAGGTAACTTCATGGCCTATAACTTTCATTATATACACTTTCTCAAATTCACATCACAGAATTCCAAGAAATCCTCAATTTGTTTCAGTCACATTCCAATTTCAGCTTCTGTCCAAATTTTGTGCAGAAGCTATAACTTTTATTCTACTTATCAAAACTTAATGAAATTTTAACATGTCATTCCCAAGACATAGATCTACAATTTTTGTGTTTTGAGTTTCACTAAATTATTCCGATAAAGGGATTGAAATAAATCATGATCAGAACAGGCAGTTTTCAGTTGGAAACAAAATTTCTGTCAACACATCTTTAGGAAAAAGGGTATAACTTTTGATTCCCTTGTGTGTTTCGGATGATATTTTAATATATGGTAGACAAGAAAGATTGCTACAACTTTTATGTTTTGTGTTTCTCCAAAATAGAGCTGGAAATGGTTCGTTTGTACACACTGATTTTATTGTCCGAAACAGAACAACTTTCTGTCATGTTTCAGGAAAAATGCCATAACTTTTGGTACAGGTATCTGATTAAGATGGTTCTTATCTCGTTGGAAAGATAAGACTTGGATCTACAATTTACTTAACTAGAGCATTTTCAAATTCTGATTGTAAGATATCTGAAAACAAAGGTGAATTCACGGACAGAAATAAAATCTAAAGCAAGACATGACAGAATCTTTCTTTACCTCCATTTCTTTGCCTTCCAAACTCAAGCAAGCTTTCCACTTAGTCCCAACCTTTGATCACCCTATGTACACCAAATTAAGAGTGTCCCCTTGGGTTCAAAAACAGAAATATAGTATTCTAGGATGCAAAAGAAGGCCTTACCTTGTTTTTTTTTCAAATGTGTCTAAAGATTTGAAGAAAAATTTCCAACAAAATCTTCTCCTCCTAGATTGGACTCACTCATTTTCACTCTTGGCTCTTGAAGGAATGAAGAAAGCTCCACATTTTTCTTTCTTCTTCCTCTCACTCACGTCCACTTCATGGTGCAACAAATGAAAGGGTTGAAACCTTTTAATTATCACAAGCACACTTCATTTCCCCAAAAGTCAATGTTTGTACATCATCAACATACCTCAAATAAATGCTTGCTTTTCATTCCATACCACACCATACTTGTTTGTCTCAAAAAGTCAAGAATTTCTTTTCCTCCACATGCTCTTCATGTCCACAAGACTTCCTCACCATGCTTTGGCATTAAATGCTTGTCCAATTTGTCTCTTGTTTTGTTAAATCAATGGCTTAAACAATTTCATTAACTTTCCAATTTAATTTCCACCCTTGGATTGAAATTCCAAATTTTCAACACTCCATAACTTGCCCATACTATTATTAGCTGATAATGTTTAAAATAACTTTTAAGTTCAAATTTTGCTTTTCAAAAGCAATCCCCTTCAAAAAGTAAGTTTATAACAAATGCAACCATACCATAAGCGAAAAATTCAATTTTTAATTTGATAGATTAATCTTCTTACTATTATGGAAAACAATTCAATCCATGCACCACTTAAGGTGTTTCTGATTGTTTACTCCCTAGCCTTCAATTGCTTTATTATTTTCAATAACCGATGGATATTGACACACTACTTTTTATAGATGTTGGGCATTAATTTCTTTAATATTAATTTTGTAGCTTTCAGCCATTTCACTACCTTTACTGCTAATTAACAAAGAGAGTGAGTTGGGTACAACAATGAATTATTCAACTCATTATCTACATATAAAACAAATTCTTTATACTATATTTTCAAAAATTATCTGAATATTTACTATAACAAAAAAAGATGGCATTAAAAGAGCCAAGTTGTTTCAATTACCTCTTTTATCTCTACCTTCCATATTTTTGCACTAATTTTTTTTGTTTATTTTTTCTTCTTTACTTCCAACGCTTCAATCGATTCATTTTTTTCAATAATCGATAGAAATTGATGCTCCACTTTTTATTAATGTTGGGCATTAATTTATTTAATATTAACTTTCTAGCTTTCAATCATTTCACTATCTTTACAACTAATTAAAAAAGAGAGTGAGTTGGGCATGACAGTGAATTATTCAACACGTTATCTACATATATAACAAATTTATTTGGCAAAATTGTCCGTATATTTACTTTAACAAAAAAAAGGTTGTACCTATCAACATCTGTGTCCCACTTACAACTTTTATCTCTACCTTCCACATTTTTGCATTAATTTTTTTTTTGTTTAATTTTTCTTTCTCATCAATTCTTTGCAACAATACTTCATTTTCACCCATCAACACTTAGTTAAGTTTATTTGAAATAAATATATCATCTATGGAAATTAAATATGTGAAAGCATTCAAATTCAGAACTACTTTTAAGTTGATAAAACTTTGTTTTGAGTTAACCAACTCTACCACAATATCAACACTTAGTTAAGTTCCATCTAAATAAATACACTGTCTGTGGGAATCGAACCCACGACCACGTGGTTAAAAGTCATACGCTCTACCGACTGAGCTAAGATAACTTATGCATGAATTAACTTAATTGATAAAGTTTCATGGAATGATAAAATATATTTGTGATCAGAGTCATCCTAGCACAATTAAGAAGTAAAATTTGGGATTAGATAATCTTAAAATATGGTTTATACAAGCTGAGTTATAGACTTGACCACTTGCCAGTTCCAAAGCTAACCAACATGGTCAAACCCAAAATACCCTGTAGTGAAGGTATCAATTCTACCAACCTTACAGTGTATGAAAAATGGTTTAAAGCCAAATTAAGCTATATACTTATCCAGTCTTGGACCCGAATCATAGCTATCAAAATCGTAATTTCATAGAACCTACTAGAACTGACAATTCATTATGTTCCAATTTCTTATTTTCTTTACATTTTCTTCATAGATAATTAACTCTACAAACTATATGAAGATACAAAGATAAAGGGAAAAAAAAAAACATAAAAGGTTGCATCGTAATCTGTCCTTTTGGATTTGTGCAAGGGTTTTATTTATATAGGTGATATTTATGGCATATTTACAAACTCAATTGTGTACAGATCTCTTAATTTTTCTATTAATTGAGTTGTGATAATGCTCGACCAATCTCCATTAATAAAGAAGTAAACGATAGATAATCATACGATCATGTGTTAAATACTATCATGTCTTATGAAATAACTTCTAAGTTCGAATTTCGCTTTTCAAAAACAATCCCCAAAATACTATTTTTTATTTTGATAGATTAATCATCTCACTATTGTAGAAAACATTTTAATCCAACCGCCACTTAAGGCATTTTTGATTGTTTACTTCCTACCCATCAATCGATTCATTATTTTCAATAATCGATGGAGATTGATGCTTCACTATTTATAGATGTTGGGCACTAATTTCTTTAATATTAACTTTCTAGCTTTCAATCATTTCACAATATTTACTACTAATTAAAAAAGAGAGTGAGTTGGGTACGACAATGAATTATTCAACTTTTTATCTACATATATAACAAATTCTTAAGAATGTATTTGGCAAAATTGTCCGAATATTAACTTTAACAAAAAAGGGTGAAATTAAAAGAGTCAGCTTGTTTCAATTACCTATCAACTTCTATGTCCCACTTACCTCTTTTATCTCTACCTTTTGCATTAATTTTTCTTTTCCATCAATTCTCTGCTACAATACTTCATTTTTTGCCATTGGCACATAAATGACATGCATGTATTGAGTTAACCAAGTGTACCACCAAATCACCACTTAGTTAAGTTCTTTCTAAACAAATACACCATCTATGGGAATCGAATGTATGAAAGCATTCAAGTTGAGAACTACCTTTAAGTTGATAAAACTTTGTTTTGAGTTAACCAAGTCTACCACAAAATCACCACTTAGTTAAGTTCCTTCTAAATAAATACGTCGTCTATGGGAATCAAACCCCCGACCACGTGATTAAAAGCCACACGCTCTACTCGCTGAGCTAAGATGGCTTATGCATGAATTAACTTAATTAAAAAGTTTCTTAGAAAGATAAAAAATATTTGTAATCAAAGTTAACCTAGCATAATTAAGAAGTAAAATTTGGGATTAGATCATCTTAAAATATGGTTTATACAAGCTGAGTTATAAACCTAACCACTTGGTAGTTCCAATGCTAACCAACATGATCTAACCCAAAATAGCCCGTAGTCAAGGTATCAATTCAACCTACCTTGTAGTGTATGAAAAATGGTTTAACGCCAAATTAAGCTATGTACTTAACCAGCCTTGGACCCGAATCGTAGCTGTCGAAATCATAGTTTCATAAAACCAACTCGAACCGACAATTTATTTTGGTCCCTTTTCTTGTTTTCTTTCCATTCTTCTTCATAGATAGTTTACTCTACAAACTATTTGAAGAAACAAAGATAAAGGGAAAAAAACATAAAAGGTTGTATCATATTCTATATTTTATGATTTGTGCTAGGGTTTTATTTATATAGGTGATATTTACAGCTTATTTTCAAACTTAACTGTGTACAAATCTCTTGATTTTTCTATTAATTGAGTTGTGGTAATACTTAACCAATCTCCATTAATAAAGAAGTAAACGATACACAATCATACAGTCATGTGGTAAATACTATCATGTCTAATGAAATCATTGTCACCTGATAATGTTTGAAATAACTTCTATGTTCGAATTTCACTTTTCAAAAACATTCCCCAAAATTCAAAATTTAATTTTGATAGATTAATCTTCTCACTATTGTGGAAAACATTTCAATCCAACCACCACCTAAGGTGTTTTTGATTGTTTACTTCCAACCCTTCAATCAATTCATCATTTTCAACAACCGATAGAAATTGATACTCCACTATTTATAGATGTTGGGCATTAATATCTTTAATATTAACTTTCTAGCTTTCAACCGTTCACTATATTTACTACTAGTTAAAAAAGAGAGTGAGTTGGGCACGATAGTGAACTATTCAACTCTTTATCTATGTATATAACAAATTCTTAAGAATGTATTTGGCAAAATTGTTTGAATATTAACTTTAACCAAAAAAAAGGATGAGATTAAAAGAGCCAACTTGTTTCAATCACCTATCAACTTCAATGTCCCACTTACCTCTTTTATCTCTACCTTCCACATTTTGGCATTAATTTTTTTTTTATTTTTCTTTCCCATTAATTATTTACAACAATAATTCATTTTTGCCCATCGGTATGTAAATATGCATGTATTTAGTTAACCAAGTCTACCACCAAATCACCACTTAGTTAAGTTTTTTCTAAATAAATACACCATCTATGGGAATCGAATGTATGAAATCCTTCAAATTGAGAACTACTTTTAAGTTGATAAAACTTTGTTTTGAGTTAACCAAAAATCACCACTTGGTTAAGTTCCTTCTAAATAAATGCGCCATCTGTGGGAATCGAACCCAAGACCATTTGGTTAAAAGCCATGCGCTATACCGGCTGAGCTAAAACAACTTATGCATGAATTAACTTAATTAATAAAGTTTCTTAAAATGATAAAAAGTTTTTGTAATCAAAGTCAACCTTGCACAATTAAGAAGTAAAATTTAGGATTGAATCATCTTAAACCACTTGGCAGATCCAATGCTAACCAACATGATCTAACCCAAAATAGCCTGTGGTCAAGGCATCAATTGAACCTACCTTATAGTGTATGAAAAATGATATATCACCAAATTAAGCAATATACTTAACCAACCTTAGACCTAAATCGTAGCTATCGAAATCCTAATTTCATAGAACCAACTCGAACCCACAATTTATTTTTGTCCATTTTCTTGTTTTCTTTCCATTGTTCGTCATATATAAAGGGAAAAAGGCATAAAAGGTTGTATCGTATTTTGTCTTTTTGGATTTGTGCAAGGGTTTTATTCATGTAGGTGATATTTACAACATATTTTCAAACTCAATTATGGACAAATCTCTTGATTTTTCTATTAATTGAGTTGTGATAATGCTCAACCAATCTGCATTAATAAAGAAGTAAATGATACACAATCATATAGTCATGTGGAAGATACTATCATGTCTTTTGAAACCTTTATTACCAAACAATGTTTGAAATGATTTCTAAGTTCGAATTTCACTTTTCAAAAACAATCCCCAAAATTCAATTTTTAATTCTTGTAGATTAATCTTCCCACTATTGTGGAAAACATTTCAATCCAATCACACTTAAGGTTTTTCTAATTGTCTACTTCCAACCCTTAAATCGATCCATTATTTCCAAAAACCGACGGAAATTGATACTCCACTTTTTATTGATGTTGGGCATTAATTTCTTTAATATTAACTTTCTAGCTTTCGACCGTTTCACTATCTTTACTACTAATTAAAAAAGAGAGTAAGTTGCATACGATAGTGAATTATTCAACATATTACCTACATATATAACAAATTCTATAGAATGCATTTGGCAAAATTGTCCATATATTTACTTAAACAAAAAAAAAAGGATGAGTTTAAAAGAGTCAACTTGTTTCAATTACCTATCAACATTGATGTCCCACTTACTTCTTTTACCTTTGCCTTCCACATTTTTTCATTAATTATTTTGTTTAATTTTTCTTTCTCATCAATTCTTTGGGACAATACTTCATATTCCCCCATTCGTACATAAATAACATGCAAGTAATGAGTTAACCAAGTCTACCACAAAATCATGACTTTGTTAAGTTCTTTCGAAATAAATACACCATCTATGGGAATTGAATGTGTGAAAGCTTTCAAATTAAGAACTACTTTTAAGTTGATAAAACTTTGTTTTGAGTTAACTAAGTCTACGACAATATCACCACTTAGTTAAATTCCATCTAAATAAATACGCTATCTATGGGAATCGAACCCACAACCACGTGGTTAAAAGCCACGCGCTCTACTGATTGAGCTAAGACGGCTTATGCATTAATTAACTTAATTAATAAAGTTTCTTAGAACGATAAAAAATATTTGTAATCAAAGTCATCCTAGCATAGTTAAGAAGTGAAATTTGGGATTAGATCATCTTAAAATATGGTTTATTTTAGCACTTGACCATTTGTTAATTCCAATGCTAAACAACATGGTCTAACCCAAAATAGCCCGTAGTCAAGGTATCAATTTAACCTACCTTACAGCATTTGAAAAATGGTTTAAGGCCAAATTAAGCTATATACTTAACCTGTCTTGGATTTGAATTGTAGCTATAGAAATTGTAGTTTCATAGAACTAACTTGAACCAACAATTTATTATGGTCCCTTTTCTTGTTTTCTTTCCATTCTTCTTCATAGATAATTACTCTACTAACTATTCGAAAACACAAAGATAAAGTGAAAAAAATATAAAAGGTTGTATCATATTCCGTCTTTTTGGAATTTTGCAAAGGTTTTATTTATATAGGTGATATTTATGGCATATTCACAAACTCAATTCTGTACAAATCTCTTGATTTTTCTATTAATTGAGCTATGGTAATGCTGAACCAACCTCCATTAATAAAGAAGTAAATGATACACAATCATATAGTCGTGTGGTATTTTTAATTTTGATAGATTAATCTTCTCACTATTGTGGAAACCATTTCAATCCAATCACCACTCAAGGTGTTTCCGGTTGTTTACTTCCTACCCTTCAATCAATTAATTATTTTCAATGACCTATGGACATTGATGCTCCACTTTTTATTGATGTTGGGCATTAATATCTTTAAAATTAACTTTCTAGCTTTCAATGTTTCACTATCTTTACTACTAATTAAAAAAAAGAGTTAGTTGGGTATGACAATAAATTATTAAACATGTTATCGATATATATAACAAATTCTTTAGAATGTATTTGGCAAAATTGTCCAAATATTTACTACAACCAAAAAAAGGGATGAGACTAAAAGACTCAACTTGTTTCAATTACCTATCAACATCTATGTCCCACTTACCTTTTCCACATTTTTGCACTAAATTTTTTTTGTTTAATTTTTCTTTTTCATCAATTCTTTGCGACAATACTTTATTTTCACCCATTGGCACATAAACGACATGAATGTATTGAGTTAACCAAGTCTACCCTTGAATCACCTCTTAGCTAAGTTCTTTTTAAATAAATACACTGTGGGAATTCAATGTATGAAAGCATTCGAATTGAGAATTACTTTCAAGTTGATAAAACTTCTTTTTTTTTTTTGAGTTAACAAAGACTACCACAAAATCACCACTTACAGTTAAGTTCCATCTAAATAAATACGCCGTCTGTGGGAATCGAACCCACGACCACGTGGTTAAAAGCCACGCGCTCTACCGACTGAGCTAAGACGGCTTATACATTTACTAACTTAATTACTAAATTTTTCTAGAATGATAAAAAATATTTGTGATCAAAGTCATCCTAGCACAATTAAGAAGTAAAATTTGGGATTAGATCATTTTGAAAAATGGTTTATACAAGCGGCATTGTAGACCTAACCACTTGCTAGTTCCAAGGCCAACCTACATGGTCAAACCCAAAGTAGCCTGCAGTCAAGGTATCAGTTCAACCCCCCTTACAATGTATGAAAAATGGTTTAATGCCAAATTAAGCTATATTCTTTACCAGCCTTGGACCCGAATCGTTGCTATCGAAATCATAGTTTCATAGAATCAACTCAAACTGACAATTCATTATGTTCCGCTTTCTTATTTTCTTTCTATTCTTCTTTATAGATATTTTACTCTACAAACTATACGAAGATACAAAGATAAAGGGAAAAAACACAAAAGGTTGTGTTGTATTCTATCTTTTCAGATTGGTGCAATGGTTTTATTTATATTGGTGATATTTGAGGCACAATTACAAAATCAATTGTATACAAATCTCTTGTTTTCTCTATTAATTTAGTTATGATTAAGCTTCCAATCTCCTTAATAAAGAAGTAAACGATACAAAATCATTTAGTCATGTGATAAATACTATAATGTCTTATAAAATGTTTGTTACCTGACGATGTATGTAATAACTTCTAAGCTCGAATTATGCTTTTCAAAAACAATCCCCAAAATTCAATTGTTAATTTTGATAGATTAATCTTCTCGCTTTTTGGGAAAACATTTCAATCCAATCACCATTTAAAGTGTTTCTAATTTTTTACTTCATACTCCTACCCTTCAATCAAAACATTATTTTCAATAACCAAAGGAAATTGTTGCTCCACTTTTTATAGATGTTGGGCATTAATTTCTTTAATATTAACTTTCTAGCTTTCAACTGTTTCATTATGTTTTGTACTAATTAAAAAAGAGAGTGAGTTGAGTACGATAGCGAATTATTCAACTCATTATCTAAAGATATAACAAATTCTTTAGAATGTATTTGGCAAAATTGTTTGAATATTTACTTTTGACAAAGAAAAGGAAGAGATTAAAAGAGTCATGCTGTTTTAATTACCTTTCAGCATCTATGTCCCACTTACCTCTTTTATGTCTACCTTCCACATTTTTGCATTAATTTTTTCTTTTAATTTTTCTTTCTCATCAATTCTTTGCAACAATACTTCATTTTCGTCCATTGGTACACAAACGACATGCATGTATTGAGTTAACCCAGTCTTCCACAAAATCACCACTTAGTCAAGTTCTTTCAAAAAAGCACATAATCTATGGGAATTGAATGCTTGAAAGCATTCAAATTGAAACTACTTTTAAGTTGATAAAACTTTGTTTTGAGTTAACCAAGTCTACCACAAAATTATCACCTAGTTAAGTTCCTTCTAAATAAATATGCCATCTATAGGATTCGAACCCATGACCACGTGGTTAAAAGCCACGCGCTTTACCTATTGTGCTAAGATGGCTTTCGCATGAATTAACGTAATTAATAAAGTTTCTCAAAATGATAAAAGATATTTGTGATCAAAGTCATCCAAGCACAATTAAGAAGTAAAATTTGGGCTTAGATCATATTAAATATGGTTTATACAAGCTGAGTTATAGACCTGACCACTTGTTAGATCCAATGCTAACTAACAATAACAGCAATAATCAGAATCATAATCCCAACAATTAGGGTCAGCTTTGGAGTAGGCGTATATGTATGTAGCCTTCCCCTTGCATTTTTGTAAAGAGACTATTTTCACGCTTTGAACCCATAACCTCGAGGATACCAAAGGAGCAACTCAACCATTGTGCCAATGTTCGCCCAAAAGAAAGGATTTCTTGTTAAAATAATAAATGCTATCATCCAGATGCACCAGTCTTGCACCATAATCTGTCCCAATCTTTTAAAATCACAGAACAGAAATTCATGTTTTACGATACTCAATACACCATCGGTGGAAGTTGCATACAAAACTAGTGCAGCTCTTGCCATGCCTCGAACAGCATACGCCTTGATCCATGGGCCTAAAATTTTCTTGAAAGTATCGACTCTTCATCTTTGGTGGTAGTAAACAAGTTGTAGGACAATAGCACAAGTCCCTTCCTCTAAACTTTGAATTTTATCCTTTTCTCCATATTATCCTGCAAATAATCCCATTCCTGTTCCGTTTTGAAAATGAAGACATCACCCTCTAGCTCTCGAATATCTCATTCACTCAACCCCAAGATCATAGTTATCAAACACTTTGCATTTTCTCAGAAGAACCCCAAATCTTGCGTTGGAAACAGAGACAACACAGCATGGCTGAGTGACAGCGACGATGTTGTAGTTGGATTTAAGAGAGCGCCGAACCCCAAGATGTTGTGCTGATCATCCGGATCACTGATTGGGAAGTTCTTGAAGAATCCGCAAGGAACTTGCATTTGTTGATTTTCATGATTGAAATAAGAAATCTTCTTTTGGGTACTAAAGCTGCCTCCAAAAGAATTCAAATTCCCCTGCATATATTTCAGAGTGCCTCCTTGTACAAAGAATTCCTATAAAAATCATGGATTTCCTTGAATACCTGTGTAAAATCTGAGAAAGAAATAGGGGAAGAGCAAGAAGAGCAAAGAGTGGGGAGAGCATACTTGTGTTTACCATTAGAGGAAGGGTAAGAGAAGAGAGGGTCTTGGATCCAATACTAACCAACATTGAAAAAACCCAAAATAGCCCATAGTCAAGGTATCAATTCGACACACCTTATAGTGTATGAAAAATGGTTTAAGGCCACATTAGGTATATAACTTAACCAACCTTGGACCTGAATAGCAGCTGTCGAAAACGTAGTTTCATAGAACCAACTCGAATAGACAATTCATTTTGTTCCCTTTTATTTTTTTCATTCTATTCTTCTTCATAGATAATTTACTCTACAAACTATACGAAGATACAAAGATAAACGGAAAAAGAATTTAAGGTATTATCGTATTCTATCTTTTTGGATTTGTGTAAGGGTTTTATTTATATAAGTGATATTTATGGAATATTTACAAACTCAATTGTGTACAAATCTCTTGATTTCTCTATTAATTGTGTAGTGATAATGCTCAACCAATCTCTATTAATAAAGAAGTAAATGATACAAAGTTATACAGTCATGTGGTAAATACTGTCATGTCTTATGAAATCTTTGTTACCTAACAATATTTGAAATAACTTCTAAGTTTGAATTTCACTTTTCAAAAATGATCCCCAAAATTCAATTTCTAATTTTGATAGATTAATCTTCTCACCATTGTGGAAAACATTTCAGTCTAATCAGCACTAAAGGCATTTCTGATTGTTTACTTCCTACCCTTAAATCGATTCATTATTTTCAATAACCAATGGAAATTGATGCTCTACTTTTTATATATTTTGGGCATTAGTTTCTTTAATATTAAATTTCTAGCTTTCAATTGTTTCACAATCTTTACTACCAATTACAAAAGAGAGTAAGTTGGGTATGACAGTGAATTATTCAGCTCATTATCTACATATACAACAAAGTCCTAAGAATATATTTGGCAAAATTGTCCGAATATTTAGTTCAACAAAAAAATGATGAGATTAAAAGATTCAACTTGCTTCAATTACCTTTTTTTTTTTTTTTGTTATACAAGGATTCTAACCTACGATCTCTAGGTTAAGGGAGAAGAGTTGTGACTACTAGGCTATCCCCTTAGGGACACTTGTTTCAATTACCTATCAACTTTTATGTCCCAATGACAACTTTTATCTCTACCTTCCACATTTCTGCATTAATTTTTTTTGTTTAATTTTTCTTTTTCATCAATTCCTTGCGATAATTCTTCATTTTTGTCCATTGGTACATAAACGACATGCATGTATTGAGCTAACCAAGTCTACCACAAAATCACCACTTAGTTAAGTTCTTTCTAAATAAATACACAGTTTATGGGAATTGAATGTATGAAAGTATTCAAATTGATCACCACTTAGTTAAGTTCTTTCTAAATAAATACACAGTCTATGGGAATTGAATTTATGAAAGTATTCAAATTGAGAACTACTTTTAAGTTGATAAAACTTTGTTTTGAGTTAACCAAGTTTACCACAAACTCACAACTTAGTAAAGTTCCTTCTAAATAAATGCGTCATCTGTGGGAATCAAACACACGACCACGTGATTAAAAGCCGCACACTCTACCGACTGAGCTAAGATGACTTATGCATAAATTAACTTAATTAATAAAGTTTCTTAGAATGATAAAAAGTATTTGTGATCAAAGTCATCCTAGCACAATTAAAAATTAAAATTTGGGATTAGATCTTCTTAAAATATGGTTTATACATGCTGAATTGTAGACTTGACCACATGCCTATTCAATTGCTAACCCACGTGGTCAAACCTAAATTGGCCCATAGTTATGGTTTCAATTCAACCTACCATATAGTGTATGAAACAATGGTTCTAGCTGAATTAAGCTACATACTTATCTAGCCATGGACATGAACCATAGCTATCAAAATTGTAGTTTACTTCATTATTTTGAATTACCGATGGATATTGACTCTTGACTTTTTTTGATTGTTGGGCATTAATTTCTTTAATATTAACTTTCTAGCTTTTAGCTATTTCAGTACCTTTACTACTGATTAAGAAATAGAGTGAGTTAGGTATAACAATGAATTATTCAACTCATTATCTACATATATAACAAATTCTTTATAATGCATTTTCGAAAAATGTCTGAATATTTACTTTAAGAAAAAAAAGGATGAGATTAAAGGCTCAACTTGTTTCAATTACCTATCAACTTCCATATCCCACTTACCTCTTTTATCTCTACCATCCACATTTCTGCATTAAATTTTTTTTGTTTAATTTTTCTTTCTCATCAATTCTTTGCAACAGTACTTCTTTTTTTGCCCATTGGTACATAACCGACATCATAGTTATAAAACCCGAACCGACCTATCGGTTGGACTGAGTCAACCTCCGCCCACACTTTCTATGGGTCGATTCACTAGATGAACCGTCCATGCACCTGGCCCGAAAAAAATCACAGGTCAATGCTGGTAAACCGCTAAACCGTGTAACCATTGGGTGCTGGTCTTGTTTAAGTTGAAAAACAAAAAATAAAATAAAACATTTTTAGGGTGAGTCGTGAGCGTAAGCTAAATCTCATCTCATCTCCTTCTTTGCTTCTCTGTTCTTTGAACTTTAAAGCTTGATTGATCTCTTCGTGACCACTCTCTCTCACTCTCAGACTTAGACTTTGAATCTATGAAGCCTAAGATAACCTTTCATCTCAATCTCTCTCTCTTTCTCTAACCCTCTCTCGCTCTCTCGTTATAGCGCGATTCATAGATTTAGGGTTTTGTTTTGAACATTCAGCGATTTCTCAGATTTAGGATTTCGGATAGTTTTAGGGTTTTTGAACTTATATTCTCATATAATTTCTCTCATGTCTAACATTGTGGGAATAGTTTCTCTCATATTTCTAACTTTGTGATTTCTTAGTTTTTAGGGTTCTGAACAGGAAAGTTCTCTCACTTGGTTCTATAGCCTCCTTTATTAAGTCTATTTAAGAATCCAAAAGAAGGCACAAGAGAAAATTTTGTGGTTGTTTCTATAGTCTTCTTTATTAAGTTCTTTATTAATTTTGGGTTTTGGTTAATGGGGGTTTGGGGTTTGTTTTTTTCAATGCTTACTTGGTTCTGAATTTGATATAAATTTTTTTTGGGTTTATCTTTATTTTCTTGATTTCACTTCCCCCATCGAATTCTTGAAATTTTATATCAGGACTGATTTTTGTGGCTGCAATGTAATGGGTTTTGAAATTCTGGAAATGTATGATGAAATTTGCTCGTGCATTTTTACTGATTGAATTGTTCTCTACGATTTTTTTCTTTTTGTCATGTTTTGTGTAATGAGTATTTTAGTTTATGGGTTTTTGGAGTTTCTTGGGCTTTAATTTGATATAATTTTGATGGTTTTCTATTTGAATTTTGATGTAATTTTCATCTCTGGTTTTGTTTTTCTTTTTTTTTTTGGGTGACATTAATTTGTAATATATAAGATGGAATTTGTTTATGCATGTCAACTGACAAAATCTGTTCTGAAAAGAGATTTAATCTCTTTGCAAGTGGATTTTTTTATACAAGCAGAGTTAGAAATCATCTTAATTTTGATGGGGTAAATTTGTTGGGATCAACATTGAATTACTTGTATTTGTATGAAGTCATAGACCTATGCACTGTTAGCTATGCCTTTTGAAGCTGTTAGAATTCTGGTTTTAGAATATTCTGTTACTTATTAGAATAGGACATGCATATGATAAATTTATTTTGATGGAACAAATATGCACTCTTGAATTATTTTATTTTAATGGGACAAATGTGCATTATTTCTATAAGCTTTTTTGAATGGCCAAGCTTTAGGTTTTCAAGTCTATCATGCTTTTGACATGGTGGCATGGTATAGTTGTAGTTGTAGCATTTCTTTTCTCAATTGGTGCTTTGGATTGGTATTTTATATTTAAAAAAATAATTATATATATTTTAAAATTTTAAAATAATAAAAAAAGTAACAGTTGAACTATTGACTCAACGATTCAACCAGTTGAATCATAAATTTCAAAATATACGGGTTAATGTACGAGTCGGGTTTAATAACTATGACCGACATTCTTGTATTGAGTTAATCAAGTCTACCACAAATTCTCACTTAGTTATGTTCTTTCTAAATAAAAACTCCATCTATAGGAATCGAATATATGAGAGCATTCAAATTGAGAACTAGTTTTAATTTGATAAAACTTTGTTTTGAGCTAACCAAGTCTACCATAAAATCACATTCGATCTAAAAAAATACGCCGTCTGTGGGAATTGAACTGACGACCACAAGGTTAAAAGCCATGCACTCTACTAGCTAACCTAAGATGGCATATGCATGAATTAACATAATTAATAATGTTTTTTATAATGATAAAAAAATATTTGTGATAAATGTCATCCTAGCACAATTAAGAAGTAAAATTTGGGACTAAATCTTCAAAAAATTTGGTTTATATATGCTATGTTATAGGCCTCACCACTTACAAGTTCAAATGCTAACCAACGTGGTCAAACCCAAAATGGCTCATAGTCAAGGTATCAATTCAACCCATGTTACAGTGTATGAAAAATGGTTTTAGGCCAAATTATGCTATATACTTAACCAGCCTTGGACCCGAATCATAGTTGTCGAGATCATAGTTTTATAGAACCAACTCAAATCTACAATTCATTATGTTCCCTTTTCATGTTTTATTTCTGTTCTTCTTCATTGGTAATTTACTCTACAAACTATACGAAGATGCAAAGATAAAGAAAAAAAAATATATAAAATGTTGTATCGTATTCTGTCTTTTTTGATTTGTGTAAGGGTTTAATTTATATAGGTAATATTTACGTCATATTTACAAACTCAATTGTGTACAAATCTCTTGATTTTTCTATTAATTGAGTTGTGATAAAGCTCAACCAATCTCCATTGATAAAAGAGTAAACGATACACAATCATATAGTCGTGTGGTAAGTACTATCATGTTCGATGAAATCTTTATTAGCTAACAATGTTTGAATTAACTTTTAAGTTTGAATTTCACTTTTCAAAAACAATCCCCTTCAAAAGTAAGTTCATAACAAATGCTCCCATACCATAAGTGAAAAATTCAATTTTTAATTTGATAGATTAATCTTCTCACTATTGTGGAAAACATTTCAATCTAATCACCGCTTAAGGTGTTTCTGATTGTTTACTTCCTAGCCTTCAATCGCTTCATTATTTTCAATAACCTATAGATATTGATGCTCTACTTTTTTTTTATGTTGGGTATTAATTTCTTTAATATTAACTTTCTAGCTTTCAGTCGTTTCACTATCTTTACTACTCATTAACCTTCCTCATATATCTTATTCTTCCCCTTGAAGCAGGCCCTTTAACTTTAGATACAATGTCACTTCTCTAAGACAAATTCAAACTTTCTATTTGCCCTTTTTCACTACCAATTGACTCCATTCCACTCTTCATAATTTCCTATAAGAAATAAAGTGAATCAAATCTTAATTTCCAATGAACATGTCAATTAGAATTATATGAAAGATAATCATCCATACCACAACTTTGGATACTTTTGTAGAAATTAAACTACCATCTGATCATGTTCTACTTGTAATATAAAGCTCAGCTCAAGAAGAATTCATCCCATCAGATTGTATCATCTGTAATGATAAAAATAAGCTACTTTGAAGTATTATGGGGGTAAAATTAATTGCAAGTAAAATAAATTATGAATTCTTTATACCTCTCATGTATGAGCATGGCAAATGACTTCCATCCTAAGCTGTAATGCCAGTGATCAATGTCTAGTTATATGAATGATTTGTAATCTATAGAATAAATTTTGATGTAGTAAGTATAAACCATGAAGTTTGATAAAAAAAAAAGGAAATTTCGGGTCGATGTGAACTAGTGGCGGAGCCAATTCTTTGAGTTCAATATTGGGGCTTAATCCAATTAGCTATCCAACCCTTGAAACCCAAGTTTTGTCTCATATTTGAGTTCAATTAGGAAGTCCAAAATTTGTTACAAAGTCCACCAACAAGCCCAAATTCTTGGATTTCAAGTATTATAAATCACCTTTAAGCCCAACACAAGTGAAGCCCAATTCTTTGAGCCCATTAGCATATTCAACATTGAATTAAAATTCACTAGGGCTAATCTAAACTTTATTCTCTTTTCTTTTATTAAACTATGCCTAGAAAAATCGAAAAAAGAAAAAGAAAAAAGAAAAATAGAGTGCATTTAATGTGAGAAATGTGAGATGAGTGGTTAGTGTTTAATGAGGGAACATGTGGATGTGAGAGAGAAGAAGGTGTCCCACATTCCTGAATTTTCTTAAACTTATTTTGTATGTGTATGTGTGTGTTTGACTGAGAAGAAAAGAAGAGGGTGAAAATTGAAAGAGAGGGAGAGGGAGAAAGAGAGAAAGTGAGAGAACCCTCTTCTTACACATTTTTCTCATCACCCCTTCAAATGTTCACACATATTAAACCATTACTTGACAAAACCCTAGATCTCTAACCTCTCTTGCCTTAATTTTCAACCATCTTTAGAGGATCTTTGTGTTTGAAGGTAGTAAAAACATGTGGTTATCAAAGTAAGCCAAATAAGATTTCATTTGGAGTGATTTGGTTAGTTGCATGAGATATTCTTGTAGCAATTCCAATGTAAACTTTAAATTCATGGTTTAAATTTAGGACCAAAAATGTAAATTGTTAAAAGTTATGGGTTTAAATGTAATTAAGAAAAGTTGAGGGACTAAGTTGCAAACCACTCAAGAATTGACAATTGGAGTTAAATGATTGGTCAAGAGGGCAACAAGGTTGGTTAGTGGCCACATAATTTTTTCACATTCAAGAAAACTCATTGGATAGAAATTTATGTATGAAAACTCATTGGATGAAAATTTTTGCATGAAATCTAGTCATAATAGTTTGTTCTAGTTTGTGACACATCTCTCCTTGACATGGACGTCCACAAGATACCTAATGGAGTGCATGGAGGTTGCTTGAATTAACAATTATATGGTTTAAGTGCTAAGATAAGTAGAAGGTTGAGATAATACATAGAATAATCCAATGGTCAAAGATATTTTGCTAGGTTTATAAAAGAACTTGCTTAATAAGAGTATGGCCTATTTTCTTCATTCAAACCCCCACTTGGACGAAATATTGATGACAATTTATGTATTCAAAGAGTGATGAGTAACATTCGAAGTACCTTAGAATTGTTTTGTAGACTTTTCGAGAAAAGCAATTATATGCCAAGTTTTCTAAATATGAATTTTAATTGAGAGAGACTGGGTTTTTAGGGCATATTGTATCTAGTAAAGGGGTATTTGTGGATTCAAAAAAAGTTGAGACTATCTTAAAGTGTAAACAGCCAAAAAATGTGACAGAGTTTAGAAGTTTCCTTAGGCTAGTAGGATATTTAGAAGATTTGTTGAGGGACTTTCTAAAATTACAGTCCTATTGTCTAGTTTGACCAAAAAAGGAGTTAAATTTCTATGGGATGATAAGTGTAAAGCTAGTTTCCAAGAGCTCAAGAAGAGGTTGACATCTGTTCCAATCCTTACTCTTCCGTCTAGTAGAGGTGGATATGTAGTCTATAGTGATGCAGTAAACAAGAATTAAGATGTGTCAAAATGATAAGATGATAGCATATGTCTCCCCTCAACTAAAGAAATATGAAGAGAATTATTACACTCATAATTTAGAGCTAGCAGCAATTGTGTTTGCTTTAAAGATTTGGAGACGTTATTTATATGGGGAGACTTGTAGGATTTTCACTGATCACAAAAATTTAAAGTATTTATTCACACAAAAGGAGCTAAACTTGAGGCAAAGAAGGTGGCTTGAACTAATTAAGGACTATGATTTGGTGATAGATTACCATTCGGCTAAAGCTAATGTAGTTGCAGATGCTTTAAGTAGAAAATCTTCATCTAATGTAAAATCTCATAGGAGTTCTTATCTTTCTTGTTTGGTTGGCATCTGAACCCTTGGGGTGAGATTAGCAAGTGATGAACAATGTGTATTGCTAGCTAGTTTTGAGGTAAGACCAACTTAGTGACCGTATTCGAAAACTCCAAGATGTCGATGATAAATTAAAGATAATAATTGAGAAAGTCCATAATGAAGAAGGGGGGTGAGTTTAGGATCCATGATGATGGGATGTTTGTGTTTAAGAATAGAATTTGTGTACCAAAGGACATTGATCTTCGCAAAACTATTCTTAAGGAAGCATACTCATCGGCATATGCTATGCACCTGAGAAGTACTAAGATATATTGAACAATTAAGGAGAATTATTAGTGGTCTGAAATAAAAAAGGAAAATTGTTGAATTTTTGTGTAAGTGTTTAGTGTTCTAGCAAGTGAAAGTAGAACATCAAAGACCTACCGGTATTCTCCAACCATTATCGATTCCCGAATAGAAATGGGAGCATGTAACTGTGGATTTTGTAGTTAGCTTTCCACGTATATTGAACAGGAATGATACCATTTAGATGATTGTAGACCAACTCACCAAATCAACCTACTTAACACATACCCTTTGGAGAATTTAGCAAAGTTATATATTGATGAAATTGTGAGACTCCATGGGGTTCCAGTATCGATCGTGTTTGATCGCGACCCTCGATTCACCTCTCGATTTTGGTTGAAATTACAAGAATCCTTAGGCATCCAACTGAAGTTTAGCACTGCCTTTCACCCTCAAACCTATGGACAATCTGAATAAACTATCCAAACATTAGAAGACATGCTTAGAACTTGTGTGCTGGATTTTCAGGGTAGTTGAGATAGGCATCTTTCTTTAAAAGAATTTGTCTATAATAATAGTTATCAAGTTAGCATTTGAATGTCTTCATATGAAGCCCTATATGGATGAAAGTATAGAACTCCATTGTGTTGGAATGAAGTTGGGGAAAGAAAGATTGAAAGGGTAAAGTTGATTGAAACCACTACCGAAAAGGTGAAATTAATCCGAGAAAGGATAAAGGCAGCTCATGATCGACAAAAGAACTATACCGATAAGAGGAGAAAGGCACTAGAATTTGAGATTAGTGATATGTGTTCTTGAAAGTATCTCCTTAAAAAGGTGTTATTCGATTTCAGAGATAGGGAAAGTTAACTTCTCGTTACATTGGTCCTTACAAGGTCATTGGAAGAGTAGGAAGGGTGACTTATAGATTAGAACTACCCATAAAGTTAAAAAAAATTCATAATATTTTCTATGTCCCTATGTTGAAGAAGTACTTAGTAGATCTCTCCCATGTTCTTAAGGCTCCTCCCAATGAGTTGAGAGAAGATTTAAATTTTGGAGTCCAACCGATAACTATTTTGGAGAAGCAAGTTAAAAACTTAAAAATTAAGTAAATCCCAATTGTCAAGGTTTTATGAAAGAACAACCACATTAAAAAAATGACTTGGGAATTTGAGGAGATGATAAGGAAGTAATATCCCCAACTGTTTGAATAGTTATTATATATTAAAATTTTGAAGAAAAAATTTTCTTTTAGGGGATAGGAATTATAATACCGGACAAGTCCGGATTATGATATGTGCTCTAAATAGACAATTTGAAAATTTTATGATTTGTTAAATTGTGGGAGAGTAATTAATTTAAATATAAATGTGAAATTCTACTCCTTGGGTTGTCTAGGAACTCCTCTAGATATTTGATCTATAGGCTTTACATTTTTAAGTTCCCAATCACCATAATCATCAGTTGCTTAAGTGCTTAGTATTCGGTACTCAGTAGAATTCAATTATTTGGTACTTGATAGGATTTGATTTTCCTATGAGACTTTACCTACTCGGTAAATGTTTAGTAATCGGTAAACAATTCTTTAAATTTGATTTCTTGGTCGGTGGTGGCCACCTCTCACTAAATTTATGACCTCCTCGGTGTAATGTGAAATTGTGGTCTCTCTGTATATTGGAGAAGTTGATAGACTATCGGTATATGATGAAACTTGTAGTCTCTCAACAAATCCATTGTTTTACAATTTTTATATACCTATTGGTACATCTAAACTATCATATGTCTTTCGGTATATTACACTCCATTTATATTATCTGACGGTATTAGAGCTTGACTTTCAAACTCTTCGAATACAATTTTACTAACTAGTGTTGTGCAAATGGGAGCACCTCATCGGTAACCATTTTGAGACTACTTGTCAATACCATCAAGAACCTCTTGGTATATTTGTTGCTCAACACCCTTTCAATTTCCTCATCGGTTCTCACCTTGCGACATTTACCCATACTTATCGATTATAGCAGTTCTCCCTCCCACTTGCTGCCTCTCGGTGACCCCTATTCCACATACATGTTTCAAATGCAAATTCCTTGTCGTTAACTTGTCTCCATGAAGAGTTGATCCCAAGACCATTAAGCCACCCGAAAAGCAAGTTACCACCATGCCACTTAAACCCTTTTATTCTAAATTATACAAATTTTATTATAACCCATATATTTGGAATATTCCAAATTTTAACAATTCTAGTTTATCGTCTATAAATTTGTACTCTTCATTTCCAATTTTCCTGGTCATCATCGAACACCTTTCCCCAGCAGACCAGGAGCTCAAATGTTTAGACTCATTGGATAGGCCTTCTCAAATAAACCAAAAGACAAAATGGGTCACATGTGCAATTTAGGATGGCAAAAGGGTCACTAAGCAATTAGTGGGTTTGGAGAAAAAAGAGAAGTGAGACTTTAACCTATGAGATCCAAGCATTCTCACTTCACTCTTTAGACTATCCTTCTCTCTCTAGACTCTTCTTCCAACCTCACTCGATTTACCCCTAAATCTCTAGATCAAAGGTTTTAAACTACTCATCTAACACTCCAAAATTAGATTCTAACCTTGATTTTGCCAAAAAAAAAAAAAAAAAAGGAAGGGAAACTTAAGGATCTAGAGTTGTCACAAGGAAGGTTAAAATCCTAGAGTTTTGTATAACCCAACCGGGAAGGATTTTCTTGGAGACAAAATCAAGGTAACATAATCTTTCTAACTCAAGACTTAATCTGTTTTTTACCTGTCTAATTGGATTTTGAGAATTTTGAAATTACTTTTAGTGAGAGAAATGTGCAGTAAAAGCTAGATTTTGTGGATTGATTTGGATAATGGATATTGATGATTCTAGATGATTAATGATATTTCCTTAGAGGCTGGGCAAAGCTAAATGAGAGCTGATCCTGATTGTGGAGAAAAATCTGGGAGTGACTACCCTCCTTATCGTTGTGAGTGAATGGACTATTGTGTTTTAAATGAAAAAATGATTTTATAAATTTTTTTATAAATGATTTTAAATGTTTTTTTTTTGTAATTATTTGTGTTTGTGGGATGTTTCAAAAATGTGAGTTTGTAATATGCATGCATCCACTATGTTTGTGAATGAATATGTGCTACTTACCGCTAGAAATTGCATTCATGGATATTGTGATACGATTGATAACTATTTATTGAATTTATGGTATATTGAAAAATATTTGAATATTGTGAAATGATGGTGCTGATAATAGTAAATGATTACAGTCATTCCCTCCATTGAGGGACCCGACGAAATGACATGGTTAGATTGCACTCTGGTGAGATACGAGTCAATGCTAATAAAAGGAGAATTAATGTTATGAAATAAAAGGATTAAAAATCTCTTGGCAAACTTCTACTCAAGTTCAGCCTTGGGTGGGAATGTTTTTTTTATGGGGACCCTACTATTTTTTTAAAAACATGAGTTTGTACATGCATCTATTTTTATAATTATCTGGATTGCTTGATATTACCTGTGAATGATGATTGGTTCGAAATTATAGTTTTAATATTTTCACACTCACCACTTTTTACTATCACAATCATGTCATTGCACTCCACTCGTTGAATACTTTATACTCATCCCTCATTTTTATTTTTTTTTTCAAATGAAATGTAGACATAGCAACAGTCCCTACAATTAATTAGATCCAATCAAGGAGAAGTTATCCTAAATCAACGGTTGGTAATGGTCCTATCTGATTTTGGATAATTTTTTTTTAGGCTTGTGATGGACCCATTAGAGGAAATTCTAAAAGTAAAACTTATATTTTAGAAATAATATTTTGAAAATTTTTTTATTGTATATTTTTTATATATATTTTTTTTAAAATTGAACTTATGTTTGAAATCTGAAATGTTGGATTTGTTGATTTTGTTTTTTAAATAATATTTTTATAATTTTGTGAGATTTTGAGATACGTTTTGATATCTGTACATATTTTTACATCACGCGATAATTACGACATGATCGGAACTCGCGGATCGGGCTGTGAGAGTTACTTTGTGTGTTCTTGTGGAGCCCCTACATAATACGTGGCTGACGTTACCACAGATCATGCTTTACTTGTCTACTGTACCATTCAAGGCAAGCATTTGAATGTGGGGCCCTCATTTATCAAAGTATCAAACAGACAGGGGACAGAATAATTTGATTGGTGGTTCCCATCACCGATCAGACAGCTATATGAATGAGCTGTAGTCCCGATCCATCCCTATGATGAGTAGGCGTCCTTGATCAGCCTATTCAATCATTAATTTTTGTTCTCTCATACCAAAACAAGTGAAAATATGCCTCCAGGATTTGCAGGACCCATTTCTCTGGCTCCCTCTGGTTCATGGAGGTGCCGTGGGGACAGCCACATTGCGTTTCCCGATGTTCAGTTCTGACATAGCAAACGGAGCACCTCACGTTTCATGTGGGCCAATGGGATTGCTGCATGGTCCAATCCCATGAAGCTCTAGTTGTGATGGTCCACTTCACACTCCAAAATGGGGTCTATGCATGGAAGATTTTCCCTCATTGCCTGTACTACCACTACACCTCGATGCCATTGATGAACCTGTAGATGATGATGATGCAGAGGGCTTTGAGGCTCAGAAAGGTAGCGCATCCCCACAGTTATAATTTTCAGGAAAGTTTTCTCTCACTTTATCTTTTATTTGCTTTCTTTATGTTTTATTTTTCTACATTTTATTATGAAAAAGGCACCTTGTACCCTGCATCCATTGGGACAACGTTTAATTCAAGTGTAGGGCTGGGATATCACAAGCATTATTTTTCTTTTTCCCTGTTTATAAGCATATATCATCCTTCTATATGCATAATATGAATTTCTTAGCTTACAAATGACAAACTAGAATTTTGTTTGGTGGATGAATGATTTTTGTTAGTGTCTCAAACTATCTTAATGCACATTAACTATGAAAAAATATTAAGCGAGAATCCTAGAGACCCATTATACAATTTCATGACAGCAATAGGGTTGTTTACATTTTCGTGAGAATTGATGTCACGTCCCGATTCTCAGATTGACCATGCGATAACCGTCGCGTCGTCTCGGTACATAGGCAAAACCTCCACATCTACCAGAACTCCGCAAGACTATCAAATTCACAATAAATCATCAAAAGTATAAAACTCTTCAAAAACAATAAATCACAAAATCAATACACATGCAAGGAACTCATCCGACTCATTCCTGGACGTACAAACACACACATTGAAACATATCGGGGAGTGAGATCCTGTACATGCAATCATACATTAGCACACATCGGGGAATGAAAACTTGTACATGCACGAGTACACAGCAACACACAACGGAGAGTGGGAACCTGCACATGCACGCATGCGACGTGGCGATCCTAGCCACTCAGAATTCTCACTACAATAAAGCGTGTAACAAACAAGAAGTCTCAAAACATAGCCGTCGGATTTTTACCAACACTAACCTGAGGAAAACAAGCCAGTATCGGTAAAATCCTAATGGTATGAGTTGTACAGAACTTCACAAAATCATAGAAAAATAGCAAAAGCCAACAATTATAATTCAAATGTCCCAGTACAGAATAAAACAGTTTTTCAAAAATAGAGCAATCAAAATAATAAAGTACAAATCAAAAATCGTCGGATTTTATCAATACTTGTCAACAACTCGGCTAGTAGCAATACAATCCGCCAGCATGGAATGTACAGACTTTCCTTTCCATGGTTTGATAGTTATAAATCTCCAAAAATCCTGCATGAACCAAATACCTATACAATCCACAAAAATACTGCGCAAGCTCCATCGAGTAATCTCCCTACTAAGTCTCCTCTGAAAAAGGTGGAGAGAGGGGGAGTGAGTATTGGGGAATACTTAGTGAGTGGAGTGCAATGGTGCAATTGTGTTCATAAACAAGGGGTGAATGTGGGGCAGTCAAAACATATCTCGTAAATCATTTCATATACATAAAATCATTTCAATAAATCACATTTCACAAATATGTATCTATGTCAATTATCCTTTCAGAAAATCCTGGGGTCTCATCGAAAAACGCTTCCGTTTTAGGGCGGCCAAACCCAGACGAAAGCCCGCCAAGGGTTTTTCTATCCAATGTCTCAAAACAAATCTCATTCCTTGGCGTTGGCTCGTACCTCATCGGGGTGCACCAAATATAGCACGACTTCAGTAGAGGGAGGAACGTCTAACTCCCCCACACATCCAAACCCCAAACCATACCACCCCGTCGGGTCGCTCCATGGTGGGATTATGACTATAGTCATCTACGGTACCCTTCATTTCTCAATCAATCCATTTCTCAACAATGTGCCATGATTTTCAACAAATAATCCATAATCTCATGCCAAAACAGTTCATAGAGCAATATCAAATATCACATGACACAAAAGCATTCATAAACATAGTGGATGTATTTGTATTTCACAATCCAGTTCAGACAGCCCACAATCACAAAACAATTTATACAAAACATGTAAAAATCTTTCAAAATCATTTTCAAAACAATTTTTAAAACATGTTACTTATTCATAAACACAATGAACCATCCACTCACCTCTAGGGAGGGTATCCACTCCCTATTTTCGAAATCAACTCAAAACGACTCCTCTCGAGTCTCCAAAGATCAACCTAGACCAATCAACACAAATAATCATCAATTAAGACTCTATTAAAGGCTTTTCAAATTTTTCTTTTATTTAAAATAGCCTTAATTTGCACAACCACATTCCTAAACTTTCGTTTCATCAATTTAGGATCATTTCCATCACCAACGACTTTAAATTTCCAATATTACTCAACTTTACCAATTTCTCCCGAATTTATATAATCTTAATTCAATTCATGTCAATTTCAATTTAAATCCCAAGGAAAACTACACAAACCAATCAAACAAAACTCTAATACTATCTAAGACATTCTATCATACTTCACAGTCCAATTTATATCAAAATCTAAGAGCTAACCTCAATAATTTCATACAAACACTTACGGAAATACATTTCTTTCGAATCTAACACATTTCAGAATATATATAGATGTAATTTCTACCTTAATTCAACAAAAATAATTCGAATTATTGAAGGGATTGAAAATCCCTCACCTAGGGTTTTTTGTAGTTCGCAATCCTTGCTCAGGTGCTTCCTCAGTCCATTCTCAGACCTGCAAGGCTTCCAAATTCGAAATTTAGTTCAGTAAACCAGAATTATTACTAAGGAACTTTGAAACCCTAAAGCTAGGGTTAGGACCCATCCTTACCTATGTAGAGAGGCGATTGCAGGCTTGACCTAGGGCTGTCAAGAGATCCCAAGGGCTGCTGGGTTGATCGTTTGGCAGCAGGGTACTCATAGCAAGCGCTGTGCGAGTGAACAGTGGAGGGGGAGGATCCTTCCATCGCGCGTGAGGGAGAGGGAGAGTTCCATTCGTGCGCGGAAAAGAGGGACTGAGAGGATGTGAGAGAGAGTAAGAGATGGAGAGATCCGGATAGAGAGAGAGATCGAGAGAGACTGTGGTAGAGAGAGAGAGAGGCCGAGAGAGAGACTGTGAGGGAGATATCGACAGAGAGATATGGCGTGAGACCGAGAGATGGCGACCCGCGGTGGTCACGGTGGTGGCGGGTTTGGTTGCGCATGGTGGAGGGAGAGTGATGGTGAGAGATCGTGAGAGAGACGAGGGAGAGAGAGCAGAGAGTGAATGAGAGATTCGATTAGGGCTATTAGCCCTAATCGATTTAGGGAAAACGGGGTTGCTGCGTTTCACTCCGAAACTTAGCATCTCCTTTTTTTTTTATTATCAATTATAAATAACAATATATATATTTATATATATTTTCATATTCTCATCACATTGGAGTTCTAAATTTACCAAAAATAGAGCGCGCTACGAATTTGCAACACTGATATTTCGATTATACCAAAATTTTCAATTTAATTCCCCAAAATCAAAAATCAATAATATTTAAAAATTTTTCTATTATATTTCACAGAATATTTCTAACACCGAATTTTCGATATTACAATTGATGAATGGAAATGAGAGGAAAAACTTAAAATTCGCACTCATGGGATTCAAAATGAAGTAGACGCTATTATTAGACCGATTGAGCATTTCAAGCCACCTTGAACATCATCAATAGTTACCTCTTGTAGCCATTGGTAGCCAATATTGTTGGTACACACATTAACTCCCTGCAACCATTGAGGTTGAATAGCTACTAATTCATTTTATTTCTTTATTATTTTACTCTAGATATGCATTGCACCAAAGTAAAAATCCACTATGGTTTCCTTTTCCATTCATTATTCATTTATGTCCAACCTTCTTGATGAGTCAAGTACATGGCACGAACAAGTATACACAAGACATACCACATGATCTGTTTTGAAAGGATTACAAATGAAGACCTTTACTGTAAATTGTAATTCTCATATGTGCTTCACCCTTGTTATATGTAACCTCTTGCACGAAATCCCTTGCCAAAAAAAAAAAAGAAAAAGAAAAAAGAAAGAACAAAAAGGGATAAAATAGAATGCTGTGGAGAACACAATGCACTTCAATATCCTTGGGCCTCTATTACATCTACTTTGATCGGTATGATGATTGTTTTATGTGAAAATTTGAGCATGAAAATTATATCCATTGAATAAAAGACAAGTTTCACCTATCGATGAGGAGCGGGAGTGCAAACAAGAAATGTATTAAGCAAAGGTTGAGTTTAGTCAGGAGTTGAGTCTTCTGTTGTCTTTATTTGCCATGCATTAAAGAAGAAGTGAGAACTCATCCATCCATGTTACTTGGACATCATGCATTGCAATTCTTTATCTCATTTGAATACATTCACTTTCCTTTCTTGACCCTTTGTCCCCTTGCCATGCTAGAACCTTATAAAGTCCTACAGATTTAATTTTTTGGTGCAAAATTCCTAAGTTGAGAGAATAGAGAGGCTAATTTGAGAGAATGTGGGATTCAAGCAATTATTTCCAACTTTATTATGCTAATTGGTTGTATGAGATAATCCAAAAATCTTAACTCAACATATTTCTCTGAGTTTTCACACACATTTGAGTACAAGTATAGGATTATTTTTTAACATATGTGCCTGTTTCATGCCATTGCCACCTTGAAATTTGTGTTATGTATCATGCATTGATTGCATATACACTTTGAGGGTGTGCCTGTTAGAAACCCTCATGAGACACAATTCATCCACCAGGGATCACCTAGGTATTTAAAGGCTTGTTATATACACCAAATGCAATTGTGATACCTACGAAAGTGAGTTATGATTCTTTTTTTTTTTGACCTTATTTTTACTCGAGGATGAGTGTGGTAAAAGATTTGATGATTGTTTTATGTGAAGATTTGAGCATGAGAATTTTATCTATCAAATAAAAAGCAAGAATCTTGGATTGATGAGGAATGGAAATAGAAAGGAGAAGCTAAGCACTAAGTAGAGGCTGAGCTGAGTCATCAATTAAGTCGTGTGTTGTCTTTGTTTGACATATATCAAGGAAGAAGTGAAAACTTCATCCATCCATCTAATATGGACATTATGCATTATGCATTTCTTAATCTCATTTGAATCGATCCACGTGCCTCTCTTCAGCCTTTCACCCATGGCCAAGCAACAACCCTTTAAGCTCCTACAAATTTAATTTCTATATGCGAAATTCCTAAGTTGAGAGAATAGAGGGTAATTTAAGAGAATGTAGGACTCAAACATTATTATTTCTAACTTTATTGTACTAATTAGTTGTATAAAATAATTCGGGAATTTTAACTCAGCATATATCTTGGAGTGTTTACACACACTTGAGCAATAGTGTAGGATTTTTTTTTTTTTTCTTTTTGGACAAAGTTGATCCTTGTTATGTCATTGTTACCTAGAAGTTTGTGTTATGTTCCATGAATTGCATCACATATAGACTTTGTAGGTGTGTCTACTGTAAACCCTCGAGAAACATAACCCGTCCATCAGGGATCACATAGAGGTTTAAAGACTTGTTGTGTAAGCTAAATACAACCATTATGCCTACAAAAGCGAGTTAGAAATTTTATTTTTGTAAGTTTGACCAAAGTTTTACTTAAGAAGGAGTAAAATTATAAGAGTGGGGGTATTTGATGTGCATGAAATATACATATATTTATGCCTTATATTGCTTAAGTTTTCACTCAATTTTGTATAATCATCAAATAATCTCACTAGGTTTTTATTTAATTGTTGTTACGAACAAATTGGAGAAGATATAAAATATCGATTGAAGGCTAGAAGATAGAAGATTCATGCATTTTGATCATATTTCCTTGTAGTGACTCAAAACATTGGGGTTTTCTGGCGAAAACTTAGATGTTGAAGCGTGGGCGGCGGCTTGAGGCCTGACCTATTCGACCCAGAAACAATGCTTTTTGTTTAAATGAGGGCCCCAAACAAATGGGCGTACATATAAGATACAGCAGTGCTTAAACCTTGCACCAGCATCATTTGGGTGTAACTACACCGACGCAAAAATACTTGCCAAATTCCAGTGTAAAGCACTTTGAACCGTTGCCCACTAATTTCCTTCTAATGCTCTAAATGAAGGAATTTTTAATAACTTTATTTATTTCTTTGTAATCCTAATTGACTAATTTTATGAGGGGAATATATATGTTGAGAGATAATTAGAAGGAACTTTTTTGCTATTCTAGAGAAAGAAAGCAAGGGGTAAGGAGTGAAGGATTTTGCTAGTACAAAAGGGGTTTTCTATTCTTTTTCCTTCTATGTTTTCTTCTGATTTTAATTTTATTTTTCACTCCATAAGTGGTTAATTTCCTTAGTCATTAGAACTCCATTGCAAGAACCACTTTGGTTTGAATATTAATTACAATAGTGTTGGTTTTATTTTCATGAGTTGTTTGATTATCATGTATTTAATGCTTTTTATTTGATCGTTCATCTTTTAGATTTTATTAGGTATTCATAATATTAAACAACAATAACAATAACCTAGACTTTTTATCCAAAAATTTGGAGGGTATCATAATATTAAACAAAAGGAATTATTATGAATAGATCTAGTAACAATCGATATATGTTGAATGTATAAAAGAGATTTAGTTCATGACATGTACAATCATGTAGGAACTTACTCTTAATATGTTGTTTATAATTAAATCCTCATGTTTATAATTAAATCCTTGCCAAACAGGGGTTACTATAATGTGTTGCTAGAGATTTAATGCAAAATGAATACGTTGTTACGCAATTGCTCCTAATTTGTTGTTTATAATTAAGCCTAATATGACTTGAAAGAGTAACTAAGATAATGTAGTGTTTTGATTGGCAACTCTTAGAAGAAAATATTGACAGTTGATTTTTAGAAAACAAACTAAATAGGGAATACAATTGAATGTACTCGTGATACTTCATCTCATTGATTTTTTTTCCCTCATCAATTCATACATTAATTAGGTGGTAGGCTTTACTTAATTAGAGACATAATCATAGAATTTGTCTTCTAAATATTACAAGTTGTTGAAGCCAAAAATTGGCTTCACAAGATATCTACTTTCCCTGACTCAGGTGGGGAACTGACAATGATATGAATACTTGATCTTCTTGGATGTGAGTACCTACAAAAAGCCATCAGAGGTGGATACGATGAACGAAGCTCTGATACTCAAGTTTGAAAGAGTGGTAAAAAAGGAAAAAAGATTAAAAAAGCCTAAGCCCTGTGTAGTCTCTACGTGCTATATGTGAAGTAGAGAATAATATATGCATACTGGCAAGTAGCCTTGGCATGGGTTATATAGTCTTTGTATGCTGTGAGTCATAGAAACCCTACTTACTTTGTCAAGAGATCGTGCGAGATCCTCCAAGATTATAGGAATCATGCTCTTAGACTTTTTGCAGAATTGGAGTCCTCTGGGGAGGGAAAGTTCGTGTTGTCATGGTGACTTAGGGAAGTCTCTATCCTTGGAGGTGATATTCGTTCCTATCGGATAAGATCATGAGAGATTCACATCGGATTAAAGAATGTTTGAATTCACTAAAGATTTCTTTCCTTACCGAATAATCACAACTTAGACTCATTGCGTAATGGAGGTTACTTCCACAATAGCTGACAGACTCAACCAAGGGAGGTTATCAGGGGTTTAAAGTGACCAAATGACCAAGAGGTCTAGAGGTCAAAAGGTTGAGTAAGCAAAGCATATTAAGAGAAGGTAATTAGACCACGTGTGGGGAGGAAGAGAAAAAGAATAAAAGGATGAGGTCTCCTTGCTGATGTACAAGGAATATATCAGGTATAGCTTGAAAATGCCATAATTGGGTGTTCTGAAAGTGGTATTCTGGCAGTGGTATTAGGAGGTTGGAACATATTTCAAACCCTGTTAATTCCCAATACTTGGAGGTTAATTCTGGTAGTGGTGAGTTTGTTAAGTTTTTGTCATTTAGACTTTAATTTTAAGACCCTTTCTTCTATTTTTTGTTTAAGGAGATGTTTCTCAAGGGATTCTACCAGGGGTTGGTTTTGTCTACATACAAGACTAGAGTTTGGGTTGAAGTTTCTCTATAGGGAGACTACAGATAAGAGTTAGATGAAGAAGTTCATCTTTGTTGAGTTTGGAAATAAGAATCTTGTACCGGTCTTGCTAAAGGCTAGTGGTAAGCCTGCTGTGGGATTGAGGGCACCCAATTCTTCTCGATACTTAGGTTTTGTTCATTAGGTGGGTGATTTCTATTCGTTAGAGAAGAGAGCCATTCATATTGACGCCCTCCTTCATGATGAATTGTTAAAATTAGCCAGTCTGTTATTAAGCAAGAAGGTGCAGATCAAGAGGCCTCTCCTAGTCAAGAAGGTGGTGACTAGGCTATTTGCATTGTCACCTTGGCTGATGGGGATGACCTTAGGAAGATGACCACCGATAGACTAACGAGGGACCATGGTGGTAGAAGCACCGAGGATAAAACAATGTAGCGTCAGGGGAAGAAGCTAGTAAAGTGCATCCAATTGCCGCTTTGGTTCCCAAGGGGAAGAAAATGAAGTTGCTGGTTCTCAGTCATAGTAACAAGGAGGTGGAGATGACCCGGGCAAGGGAGCCTATGGCTCCGGTTTTGACCGTTGAGGGTGTCAAGTATACTGATGCTAAAGTTGGTGCTCTTGATATTGGGGAGGAAGATATTTTTTTTTTAGAGCTCCAAAGTTTGGTGAAGAGGGGAGAGAGCCGAGGGTTGAGGCAGGACCTTTCAATGCTGTTCCAGAACACTTATATGTCTAAAAGGGTAAGGGAGTTATGCCTAAACAAACGACTACTTTGCCTCCTTTTTTGTTGGATCTTTCAATGGTAAGAAGGACCTGAAAGAGAAGGGGACTGCAACGATGAGCTATGGTAACAACAATTTTAGCTATATCAATGTTGTCGAGAGAAAGAGGTTTGCCAACCAACTGGATTTCCATCACTCTAAGTTGAAGTTGAATGGTTTATCCATGAATCAGGGGGACGAGGCTATAATATCTCTCGTCCTTCAGGTAAGTCTTTTTTCTTAGAGTGTGGATTAGCCTACTGTTTTAACTCTAATTGCGTTATTTATCATGTCCTATATAGGCTGTTGCTATAGCTGAGTTTTAGAGGCTTAGGCAGGACAAAGTTATAAGCCATTTAAAGCATGTGGTGGACCAAAGGACGAGGAGATCTCTCAGCTTTAGGCTGTTTTGGCCTAGAAAGAGAGGGAAGTTGAGGAGGAAAAGGTGGTATGCATTGCCTTGAATGATAAAGAGAGGAGATAGAGGTTCTAGAGGCTAACTTGGGCCTCGTGATGTAACAGTGTGGTGTGACTCATGGGGAGTGTGAAAGACTGGAGGTGAAACTGAGAGAGAGCGATGCTAAGCTACAATTGGATGAGAAGTCTTGTGTTGACTTAGAGAAGAAGCCGGTGAGATTAGGAGATAAAATTATGAAGGACACGAAAAATCATGACTGTATTCAGTAGGAGCTTTCCAAGAAGTTTCAACAAGTTGAAGAGGCACTTCGCTAGACAGCACTTGAGGGGGTCATGGCTGTTAATGCTAGCTTTGAAGTTGCCACTTTAAGTCTTGTTGTTGCTTCCTAGGGTGACATTCTGAACAAGCCTACTGATGGAAGCTCCCACGGTGCTACCTTGCGTGCTAATTTTAAACTCCTCTAACAGATAGCTTTTCCTCTTCCTCCACCTCCTTCTTCATGAGTTCAACCTATCATTATATTTTTCTTCTTTAGTTTATCTCTTGCCTCCTTATGTAACTATATTTTTGTATCACAATGAATCATACAAGAGCATTTTTTTTCTTCTTCACTATAGTAATTCGAATGCTAAGGTACTTCTAGTGATGTTCTAACCCTTTCGGGTGAAGTTTCATTTCTACATTGAGACCAGTAGTAGCCATAAGGGGATGGTAACAAAACTCATGTTGTAGCATGGTGCCAAGAGATTGATGGGTGTGGAACCCATGTTGTGGTGTGGGGCCAAGAGATTGATAGGTCCGTGCGGCGCCAAGAGATTGATGGATTCAGATCCCATGTTATAGCATGGGGCTGAGAGATTAATGGGTGCGAAACCCACATTATAGTGTGGGGCCAAAAGATGGATGGGTGTGGAACCCATATTGTGGTACAAGGCAGAGAGATTGATGGGTACGGAACCCATGTTGCAGTGCGAGGCCAAGAGATCATGTTGCGGCATGGGGCCAAGAGCAAGATGGGTGTGGAACCTATGTTGCGGTGCAAGGCCGAGAGGTGGAGAGGTACAAAACCCATATTGTGGCATAAGGTTGAGAGATTGATGGGTGCAGAACCCATTGTACGGCATGGGACGAAGAGATGGATGGGTGCGAAACCCATGTTATAATGTGGGGCTAAGAGTTGAATGGGTGCGGAACCCATGTTACGGCACAGGGCCAAGAGATGGATAGGTACATAACCTGATTTTTGGTACAGGGCCAAGAGATTGATAGATGTGGAACCCATGCGGCAGTGTGAGGCTAAGAGGTAGAAGGATGCAGAACCCATGTTGCGGTGCAGGGCTGAGAGATAAGTGCGGAACCCATGTTGCAGCGCAAGGCTGAGAGATTGATGGGTGTAGAACCCCTGTTACGACGTGAGGCTGAGAGATGGATGGGTGCAAAATCCATGTTGCAAAGCGAGGCCAAGAGATTGATGGGCCTATAAGAGAGAGAGAGTGATAGACACACTATTTCTGTGTATATGAGTCTTAACTTTCACTAGTGCTCAGGGCATTCAAAAGATATGAATAGAGAATTTAAAAACTGTGATATTATTATCATAAGAATCCAAAAATGAAGCAGAGAGATAAATAGGGTCGACATAGCAATGATATGTAATAAGCAAAAAGTACTAAACAGAAGCCTTTGAGGGATCCGGGTCACAGTCAAGTACTCCAATATCGAGCGGCATCCTGAACTTTATCTTCATTTGTCAGGTGCTTGGTATTGCTTCTAGGTCATCTAGACTGGGCCGACTTAGGATAACATTATAGGGAGACGATGACTTGACCACATTGAATGTGACTATGGCGGTAATATGGTTGGGTGGCGTCTTCAAAGTCACTGGAAACAAAATGGTAGCCTCAGAATATATCTAATCACCCGAGAGTCCCTTTAGAGGTCTAACATGGGGTTGAAAATCGGCATGGTTGAAGCCCATTTGTAAAAATGTATCCCGGTAGAGGATCTCACAGCATACTCCTTGATTGACAAAGATTCTCTTGATAGTATATTGGCCTATTTTAGCAGTGATAGCTAAAGGGTCATGTCTAAAATTAGTCTACTGATCATTGGTCTCTTCCTTTTCATCCCCCTTCAGTTTGGGTGGTAAGACTTGGAGACCAGTGACTCTATTCTCTAAAATCTTAAAGTAACTATTCAATCTGACATTGACAAGTTGTATAGAGAAGGATCTCCTCCACATATTTAAAGGATAACTCCTTCTGGTCAGTTCCAAATGGCCCCGCGACCAGTAGTTCAGTAGGTTCTTGATGATCGGCCTTTGGGCGGACCTATCCTCTCGGTCTATGTGGGACATTTGCTTCCTATGGAATGTAAACAGATCTTTGGAGCTTTCCTTCCCTAACCAAGGCTTCAAGCTCGTCCCTCAGCCTTCCACATTCGTTCGTTATGTGGCTGTATTCACAGTGGAAGTTACAGTATTGGGTTCTATCCCTCTTAGGATCATCCTCTTTCAAAGGAGGAGGCCAACCGATGTAAGATTTATTCCTGATCTGTAGAAGTATCTGGTTGGGAGTGTTATTTAAAGGAGTGTAGTTAACGAACTTATGAGGGGAAAGAGGTCCCACTGGACTCCTTTTTGGTGAAGGTTGGCACAATGGTGGTTGGGCATGCTCGTTTGCCTATTATTGGCCCCAGTGCCTATCGAATGCCTCAGCCTATTTGGTGGCGATATACTTCTCAGTCCAAGTGTAAAATTCTTGTATAGTAGATGGGGGATCCTTGGTGGCTGAGGTCTTCATTCCTAAGGGTCTCAGTCCGATGAACAATGCCGCCAAGGCGATAGAGTGATCCAAACCTGAGACTTTCATCATCTTGGCCTTGAACTTGTGAAGGAAGTCCCTCAGGGGCTTATTCTCTCTCTGTCGAAGAGATAAGGAGGTAGATTTCCTTTTAGCACTTCGACTAATCACGAAGTGTGCTTCGAGCCACTATCGAAGTTGGGAGAAATCCTTGATGTTGGATGGTGGGAGCGAATTAAACCAAGGAAAGGCATTTCCCTTTAAGGTCATGGGGAAATGCATGCACAGGGTCATTTCTGACATGTCTCTTGAAATCATAATAATAGTAAAGTATGTGGTGTGGTCACGGGAGTTAGTTGTGTCATTGTACATCTCTATAGGAGGAAGAAGGACATTCCACAGCATCGGCTTGGTGACAATCCTAGGCTAGAATGCTAAAGAGTAGGGGACATAGTGGCCAACACCATCTCGTCTTGCATTGACTCATTTAAGTTTGGTGGCTATGAGCTCTTGTACTTGCTTCTTCAAATCTTTTGGGTCTAGTTGGGAGGGTCATTGAGGGCTCTGGGAATTTATAGGGCTGAAGCTTGCGTAGATGAGAGTATTTTGACTTCTTGAGTAGGATAAGGCTTTTTGCCTAAGAGCAGGGCTGATCTCTTCCAATTGTTTGCTCATACCCTATATCTAGGACTCTAGCTTCTCTATTTGGGCGCGATCAGTCAGAAAAGGCTGGAACAAGGTGTGGACCAGGACAGGCTTGATGTGAGGCCACTGGGGGTTGATGGCTTTTATGCGAAGGCAGCCTTGTATGGTCCTATATGTGGATAATTGAAGTATCTGGCTGAATAACTAGAGGTTCTATCAGGGGGGCTCAATGGGATTGGACATCTATCTTCCCATCTTGGACATCGTTTTGGAAACATTATCTCCATTTCATCTTTTTGGTGGCATGGTGGTGTTGGAGAGCGATTGATATTGAAACATGATGTGAACTTCCCTAGTTAGTCAGTTAATCATTCCCACAATGGGTGCTAGTCTATTGAAGCCAAAACTTGACTTCACAAGATATCTAGTTTCCTGACTTAGTGTTAGGAATACGGGTTGATGGGTCACTAGGAGCACTGCTTACTAGGTGTGATGGCAGGATAGCTTGTGGTTTTGGATGGGGTACACCTCTCTCGCAGCACCTATGTTCTATGAAGAGAGGATTATTTGAGCAAAGTGTTTACTCGACAAGTGAATGAAGCGAAGGGGCTCGAGCCAAAGAGGCTTGGCTAGACAGAGAAAGGTTGAACATGACCTTGAGATAGAAATCAAAATTGTGAGCCTATTGAACTTAGGAAGCCTTGACCTACCTAAGATCCTAAGTAAGAGAACTCTAATTTAGAGAACCCAAACACTTGAAAAGAGATGTGTTATTTCTCAAAAGGATGATTTACAATGCGTGGGGTTGTCCTTTATAGGCCTAGGGGAGGGGACACCAAAGGTTACATAATAATGATTCATTCATGGTTGTGGCTCTTAGGTTTTCCCTCCTTAACATGTGTTAATCCCTACATTTCCCCTATTGATTATCAGTTATTGCATTTATTCAAATTTCCTCCATAACTTCTCAAGTCTTTTGGATATCTTAGAAGCTTCCTTTGGACCACAAGGGAGCTTGTACTTGGGTAGGCCAAATCTTTGTTTGGCCTGGATGTTTAGCCTTGGCTCTTGGTGTTGGGTCTCTCAGTGTTGGGCTCCTGGTGCTAGGTTTCTCCGTATTGGCCTCTCAGTGCTGGATTAATAAGCAGCGGGGCATTGGATGCTTGGAACTCATCCTGTACAAGCAGTCTTCATGGGCTTTGAAGGCCTTGCACTCCTCTATCCGATGCTTGGGTTCATGAGCCATTTTGGGGTTCATAACATTCAGCCCCTTGAAGACTAACCTTGCCCTCAAGGTCAAGAGTAGGATAACTATGGATATACTTTTCTACGCTAGAAAACTCCACCCTTTTAGGCTTGGTTTTGTGGTCCATTTTCAGCTTGATCCATTTGCCATCGTGTATGAATTCTATTTTCATCTTCTTGTAGTCCGAGACTACTTTTCCTAGTATTTTGTGCCACGACGCTCCTAACACAACATCCATTCATAATAAAGTTAAGGAATAGAAATCAGTTGTGATGTCATACCCTTAGATGTTGAGCATGACATTTTGGTGGATCTCAGAACATAAGAGCCTTTCTCCACTAGCCACCTTCACTTCAAAGAGTTCTACTTTTTCTATAGGCAACTTCAACATTCTTGCCACTTTGCGGTTAATGAAGTTGAGGGAGAAACCATTATCGACTAAGAGTGTGACTTCTCTCTTGCCAATGTGAGCTTGGGTGTGCATGGTCCTTGGGCCTTGGATTCCTACCATGACACTTTGGGGATCCTCCTCTTCTTCTTGCTCTTTCTCTTCCTCCAGTTCTTCCTTACTTAAAGCCTCAATCATGAAGAGTTGGAGGTGTTTGCACTTGTGCCCTGGTGTGAACATCTCGGCGTAATTAAAGCTTAGGCCTTTGGCACGCCTAGCTTCCATCTCGGCATAAGTGAGCTTCTTTATTTCTCGAGAGGATAGGGTCTTGCTGGTGCTAGTGCTTACTACCGGTCAAGAAAGGGTTGGTTCTGGGGTAGCACCAAAGGCTGATTCACTTTTGGTTGTCTTGGAAAGTTGGGGCAGAGTGTAGCTCCTAAGGTCATGTAGCTGGTAATCTTTTATTCGGGTAATTTCCCATGCTCTCATGAGTGTCTTTGGCTGTAGGAGCTTTACTTTAGCAGTGAGCTCATTTTTTAGTCCTCTTATAAATGCTCCAATTAACGCTTGCTCCGGCTAATTGATTCTAGTAATGATTTTCTTGAACTCCTTTTGATACTCCTTTAGGGAAGAGGTTTGTCTTATCTTTGTGACAGCAATGTTGTAGTCCATATTGTCAATTTCACCAAATCGCTTTGTGGGATCCTTACAAAGCCTCTACCACAAAAGGTATAAGGGCAAAGAGAACATTAGGGAGTACATTATTGTAGTGTCTTATCTTGTATCAAAATCGAAGACACTAAAGTTAGAGCTGTCTGAGAACTTGGTTATGCTCGTTTTGAGCTCTCTTTCTACATAATTCAATCAGTTTAAGGTCAGTTGTAACTACCAAAAAGAGAAATAGATTCTTAATGAACTCATTTCATATTATGTACAAGAAGGAAAAAAATTAAAGTAAGAAAAGACTAAGAGTGCTCATTTGGCTTTAACAAGAAAAGATAATAACAAGATGAGAAAAAAGAAGAAAGTTGTGGTTGCACTACCACTAAAAAAACAACTAAAAGGGCAAATCAAGGAATTTGTTTACATCTTCTATGGTAATACTTCTTGCAAGAAGAAACAAAGTACCAAGTATCACGCTTGGTATGTAAAGAAATGTATGTTTCTTACTTTGATTTCTTCTATAGCTAATCTAACTTTTTTATCTAGAGATTCTTGGTGGCAAGATTCTACTACTATTTCTTACATAAGTGTGTGCATAAAGGGTTACTTGATTTGCTAAAATCTAAGTGATGATAAAAGATACATTTATTTGGGTGATGACAACTTAGTCAAGTTGAAGTAATCAGGACTTTTTGATTATTGTTAAAGATTGGATTTTATTTGGATTTGAATGATCCTTTTATTGGACCATCATTTAGACAGAATTTGATTTCAATTTCTATATTGGACAAAGTTGGTTACTCTTGTTCTTTTGGAAAAGTCAGCTTATTCTTTTTAAGATTCAAAAATTGTAGGTTTTGATTCTTTATCTAGATACACTAATTTTTACTTGTTTAATATGGTTGCCTCATTTAATAAAAGCATGTATATTGAATCATATGGTAATAAAAGGAAATTAATCAATGAAAATTTTACATCACTCTTGCACAAGCACTTAGGGCACATATCTAAACAAAGAATTGAAGGATTTATATCAAATGGAATTCTTGATACCCTTGCTTTGTCAGACTTTGAAGATTATGTTGAGTGCATTAAAAGGAAGATAGACATAAGAAGATTAGGTGTTAAAAAATCTTCAAACGGGTCTTTTCCTATGATTTCTTGGAATGGTCGACAATATTTTACTATGTTCATAGACATTGTCTCACATTATGAGTACCTCTATCTCATTTATAAGAAGTCTCAAGCACTAGACATGTTCAAGGATTTTAAAACTAAAGTTAAGAATCAACTTAACAAAATGATTAAAAGTGTTAGGTTACTAAAGGTAAAAAGTCACAATTTCAGTAGCATAAAGTTTAAATTCAAATCAAAAGTGAGAGAGTTTCCATCCTTCTAATGATTGATGACAAACACAAAGGTAACACATAGTTGATCCCATGAAGTCAATTTCAATTGGAAAGAAGAATCACTAGCTAAAATCAACGACCAGCTTTCAAATACCAAGATCAAATTATTTGTTTATAGGAGTTAAATTCATTGAAGAAAAGAAAGAGCACATTGTGGATTAATTCTACTATTGAAATTGTAACAATTGGATGGAAGAATCATATTAACTTAAAATGAAGGACTGTTCATAGATCAAAATTTAAGAGATTTTTTTCCAATGCTCAATAAATTAAAAGAGCTAAGAACTACACTCTTAAAAGACTTATTTGAATGGTTGAAATTTTGAAAAGGCTATATATGAGCGATCAGTCAACAAGGAACAATAAGTATAGAGAATATATAAAAGAACAATTCATATACACAAAAAGAAAAAAGAGCATGCGATTAGGAAAATTATTCAATAAACTTTGGATTGAAAATTGTATAATCTTTTAGTTGTTAACTTGTGAGTTGAATTAAAAGTAGTATATTATGCTGATCGTGATTTGTTATTATAACTTGTAAAGATTGAGGTAAGTGTTTAACTAATAAAAACTTGTGAATTAAAACAATGGAAGTGGTTTTCTTGATTTCAGTTTTACTATTCAATTTTGTAAATATTAGGATGAGTGTTTCAATGATGAACACTTAGCAAGAGGCGACTTGTTATTATGCAAATAAGTAGACGTCTCGTATCTCTCATCATAGAGGCCTACTAAAGAGATCATTGTTTAGCAAGTTGATGATTCAGACAGTAGCATGAGGTTTTGGCTAGAGTGTGTAAATTTGAGAGTTGATGGAGTGTTAGATGTTGTACATTACTTTTGGGTTTATTGGGCAGCCACAATAATGGAATTTTGGCACTTAGTGTGCCACTTTGATGTAGAATTTCCCAATCTATGTTCCAAGAGTTGGTCAAGGAAACTTTCATTGAAAGAACTTTTATCTTTGTTGTTTGGTGTCGATTAGGATGTATGCTTCAAGTGCAATAGTGTTCCTTATTGTTTTTATATCAATATTCTAGGTAGCTTCTTTTCCTTCCGGTTGCTTATTTTATTGCCAAACCATGACATATGGTTTATGGTTTTGGGCATTGGTTGTGGTTTTGCTTATTTTATTGCCAGCCCATGACATATAGTTTATGGTTTTGGGTACTGATTGTAGTTTTCTTCAATATAAGCCCGTATTTTGGGGATAATTTGAGTTTGTATCTTAGAGGTATGGGAGTTTTATTAATTTTTTATTGTTCGGTTACTAATTTGTTGGTTGCTTATATTGTGTCCTATATTTTGGTATGATTGTTTTGAAGATTATGCCATCTTTAAGGATTTGAAAATAATAAAAAAAATAAAAAAACCATAACTATTCCATAGTAAAAATTAATCGAGTGTCATTTATGGGAAACTTGAAACTTAGGTCTGATTATGAAGGAGAAGGGAGCCAACACCATCTAAAGAGGCAACCTTCTTTGTTAATTTGATCCGATCAATTTCTATTGGGCCATTGATAGGTTTTGATGATAAGTAAAACATGAGTAAGATAATTAAGAAAAGAATTTGGAGATTGTTAGCTGAGATATAGCAAATAGTCAACTCACTAGTAGGAAGAAATAGTAATGCATATAGACAAAATGCATAAAAATGGCCGACACTTGAGAACATTAAGGAACAGTCACATAATAAGGAGAGTAACTCATTACTAATAGTGGGATAATAGTGCTACTCAAGCAAGTAAGATGGATAGGAAATGAGTTATTTAGAATATTGAAAACCCAAATTTGATGAATTCGTCATAGACTAATTACTAAAAAATATGAGTATTTAAAATATCAAGAAAATGAGAGTTAAAAATGATGATATTTATTCTCTATATATCAATTAGGTTAAAATCTATTTCTTTAGAATTTTAAAAAGTTATTAACCCTCTGAACAAAACTTATCCAAAGTGAAACAGAAAATCAAAATTGGAATTTTGTATTTTGAAGAGAAAATTGATTTTTTATTCTTAAGAAATTATGTTTTGAAACAATTTTTGTTGAATTCAAATAAGATATTTTCTTATTTATATGCAATATCTTAAGTAAATAGAAATATAAAAACTCAAATATAAAAATTAGACATATACATAAATGATATTACTTAGGAAATAAGGCACAAAAAGTAGGTTTTAAAATATTGGATGAACAGGTCGACCCAAGTAGTGTTTAAACTCAGAACATACTTGCCTCAATAAACCATTTGACCTAAGTTGCAAAATGGCTATATAGGCTTAAGGCACAGTAGGTCGACCCACACATACGTAGGTCAACCCATTCATGTTACAAACACAACCTTTGGTCGAACGATGTAAGGAGCATGTTGACCCATTACACACTTAGACTAAGGGCAAAAAAACCTTAGGTCGACCCATGCACATGAAAAGGTCAACCCAGGAAAGAGATTAAGTATTTATACAAGAATTGAGAAACCTTAGGTCGACCCATTGGGAAGGATAGGTCTTTGAACCATTCGACCTAAGTCTAAGTCAGCTAAGAAATGACTTCATTCACATCACAAGTCGATCCTAGAATCACATCTGTTGACCTACACTTAAGCTTCACTGTTTATCATCTTGATAGGTCAACCCAAGAAGATAGAGCTGTTAACTTAAACTTAGAGTTAGCAAAAATTATCTCATAAGTCGACCCAAAGAAAGAGATAAGTTGACCTACAGAGTCTAATGAGTCAACCTAAAGAATAGGGAGGTAGACTTGATTGCATAGTGTGTCCAAACAGTTACTAGAGTTTAAAACCAAGTCGAATCGATCAATTTTTGACATGTCTACTTGAGGAGAGCACAACTCAAGATTTAAGTTAGTTAAGCATTTGAACAGTTTAAGGACACATGATTAACATCACATAACTTTGCTTTACATGATGCTTGCTTAAGTGTTTTTTAGACTAATCAAGCTTATACAACAAAAGCAAGTAAAGCCATTGGATAACAGACCGAAGTGCCAAAAGCATTTAAAGAGCAAAAGTCAAAACATTAAATGAATTTGGTGAAGATCATTAATGCAAAATGTTCAAATTCACCAATCTCACAATATCGCTCTTGGATTCATCTATAAATACCAAAGTGAAGAAGATGCAAAGGTTAATGACCTGACAATGAACTAATTGAAAAACAAACTGAATGCATATCCATCGACTTAATGTGCCCTATTTCTTGTAAAACCACACTCTGTTCTTCACACTTTCATCATTCCTTTTGTGTAATCTCTTGTGAACTTAATCTTTGTTACGTCTAAGGATTATATCATCATTCTCTACAACAAGAACCTATTCTTTATATCGAAAGTTCTAAAGAACCGAGAGGGTTTCTTAGTTTGGGTTTTAGAGAAAGAAAAACAAGTTGTGATTTTTTTGATACGAAATACTTGTAAAGATTTCACTTACATCTGAGAAGCAAGTGGGTTATACTATTTGTGAAAATAGTGAAAAATCTAGGAAGGTGCCTTGGAGTGGATGTACACCGAGTTTGGTGGAACCACTATAAAAATTTCATGTGCTCTTTCCTGTTCTCTTCCTATATTCTTATTTTCCTTTCTTGTCTCTACTCTCATCAAACTATAAAGTTTTCTAAACCAAAGCAAAAAAATGCCATACAACCTATTCAGACCCTTTAGGCTGTATTTCAGTTAGTATCAAAGCAGGTGTTTAGTTTTAGGTTTAACCACCATAGACAAAAGATCCTTTAAAAATAGCACTTGAAAGAATTAATTCCTTACTAGAAGGCTCCTCATCAATCAAAGAGTCAGGATACATTAGGAAAGCTAGAAGAAATACAAATGGATTGAAATTGAGTAAGAAATGGGACATCTTAAGGAAAAAAAAATGTTGAAAACATAGTCCAAAGTAGATGTTCAGAAGCCATAGACACAAGTCATCTACAACAATGCTACAAAAGAGAAAATGAAAATAAAGTAAGTTGCTCTAATCCTTTATTTTGCTCTTATGACAATGATAGTGATGATGAACTCTCTATGGGTGATGCTCTGACTCTAACTCTCAATGAACTTAATTCACAAAATATTGATTTCAATAACATGATAAACATGTTAGAAAATGAAAAGAACAAACTTATTGAGGAAAATGAAAGGCTTAAAGCAAAAAAAGAAAATTTTAGAATAGAATTAAAAGATGAAAAACACTTGTTAAAAGCATAAAAGAATATAGAGATTGAAAATCTTAACTTTTTGAATTATGAACTAAATGAATTAAAAGAAGAAAATGATACTTTAAAACAAGATAAAAACAAATTACATGATCAAATCGAGGTAGCTAAAAAACTGAAAATTGAAACTGAAAACCTTAGAAGCATGCAAGTTTGCACTGGAGAGAATGAACTTGAATTATGAACTATAAAACATGAACTTTAGAATGAAAAGAACAAGAATCAGAGACTTAGTTCTCTATTGCACAAGTTCATTCAGGGGCAAAAATTGATAGTTTGATGTAGATGGAGTGTTGGAGGTTGTATATCACTTTTGCATTTATCGAGCAGCTACAATAATGAAAATTTGGCACCTTGACAGTTTGACATAGAATTTCCCAATCTATGTTCCAAATGTTGGTCAAGGAAACATTCATTGAAAAAACTTCTATCAACGTCATTTGGTGTCGATTTGGATGTATGCTTCAAGGGCAACTATGTTCCTTGTTGTTTTTTATCAATATTCTAGGTGGCTTCTTTTCCTTCTAATTGCTTATTTTTTTGCCAACCCACGACATATGGTGTATGGTTTTGGGTATTGGTTATGGTTTTGCTTATTTTGTTGTCTGCCCATGACATATAGTTTATGGTTTTGGGTACTAGTTATAGTTTTCTTTAGTATAAATCTAGGTACTAGTTATAGTTTTCTTCAATATAAACCCCTATTTTGGGGATATTTTGAGTTTATATCTTAGAGGTATGGGAGTTCTATTAATTTTTTATTGTTTTATTACTAGTTTGTTGGTTCCTTATATTGTATCCTATATTTTAGTATGATTGTTTTGAAGATTATGCCGTCTTTAAGGATTTGAAAAACAAAATAATAAAAAACCATCGAGTGTCATTTATAGAAAACTTGAAACTTAGGTCTGATCATGAAAGAGGAGGGAACCAATACCATCTAAAAAGGCATCCTTCTGTGTTAAGTTGATCCAATCAATTTTTATTAAGCTGTTAATAGGTTTTGATGATAAGCAAAACATGAGTTTGACGATTAAGAAAAGAATTTGGAAACTGTTGGCTGAGATATAGGGAACAATCGACTCTCTCGTAAAAAGAGATAATAATGCATATGGATAAAATGCATAAGGATAGTCAATACTTGAGAACATTGAAGAACAGTCACATAATAAGGAGAAACAACTCATTACCAATAGTGGGATAACAGTGCTACTTAAGCAAGTAAGATGGATAGGAAATGTGTTACTTAGAATGTTGAAAATTCAGTTTTGACCAACTCGTCAGGGACTAAAGACTAAAAAATAAGAGTATTTAAAATATCAAGAAAATGAGAATTAAAAATGATGGTATTTGTGTTCCTTATATATCAATTAGGTTAAAATCTATTTTTTTTTTTTGAATTCTAAATTATTAACCCTTCGAACAAAACTCATCCAAAGTGAAATCAAAAATTAAAATTGGAATTTTGTTTTTTGAAGAGAAAGTTGATTTTTTATCCTTAAGAAATTACGTTTTGAAACAATTTTTATTGAATCCAAATGAGATATTTTCTTATTTACATATAATATATTAAGTAAATGGAAATGTAAAAACTCATATGTAAATATTGAAAATTTACTTAAATGATATTACTTAAGAAATAGGACACAAAAAGTAGGTGCTAAAGCATTGGATGAACAGATCAACCCAAGTAGTGTTTAAACTCAAAGCATATTTGACTCAATAAACCATTCAACCTAAGTTGCAAAATGGCTATAGGCTTAAGGCACAACACGTCGGCCTGCACGTCGACCCATTCATGTTGAAAACACAGCCTTAGGTTGACCCATGCAAGGAGCAAGTCGACCCATTGCACACTTAGACCAAGGGGAAACAAACCTTAGGTCGACCCATCCACAGGAAAAGGTCAACTGAGGCAAGAGATTAAATGTTTATATAAGAGTTGAGAAACTTTAGGTTGACCCACTCAGAATGACAGGTTAACCCACCCTTAAGGATTCTTCAAATATATCGACAAAAGTCTTTGAACCATTCGACCTAAGTCTAAGTCAGCTAAGAAAGGACCTAATTTGCATCACAAGTTGACCCTAGAATTACATTTGTCAACCTACAGTTAAGCTTCACTGTTTTATCATCTTGATAGGTTGACCCAAGAAGATAAAGCAGTTAACCTAAATTTAGAGTTAGTAAAAATTATCTCATAGGTCGAGGATAAGAAAGAGATAGGTCAACCTGGAGAGTTTAATGAGTCAATCTAGAGAATAGGGAGGTCAATCCGATTGCATAGAATGTGTCTAAACAGTCACTAGATTTTAAAACCAAGTTAACCTGATCAATTTTTGACATGTTAACCTAACGATAGCGTAACTCAAAATCTAAGTTAGTTAAGCATGCAAACAATTTAAGGACACATAATTAACACCACATAACTTTGCTTAATGCACTACATAATGCTTGTTTAAGTGTTTTATCAAACTAATCAAACTTATGCAACAAAAGCAAGCAAGGCCATTGGATAACAAACTAAAACGTCAAAAGTATTTAGAGAGCAACGGTCGAAATATTGAATGAAGTTGGTGAAGATCATTAATGCAAAACATTCAAATTCACCAATTTCACAATGGCTTTCTTGGATTCATCTATAAATGTTAAAGCGAAGAAGAAGCAAAGGTTAATAACCTAACAATGACCTGACTGAAAAACGAGCTGAATGCATCTCCAATGACTAACTTAAAGTGCTCTATTTCTTGTAAAATCACACTCTGTTCTTCATTCTTTTATCATTCCTTGTGCGTAATCTCTTGTGAGCTTACATACTTATTTTCTTTTCATGTTCTATTTCTCTGTAATTCCTCAACTTCTTCATTTTATCTCTACTCTAATCAAACTATAAAGTTTTCTACACCAAAGCAAAAAGTGTCATACAGCCTATTTACCCCATCTAGGTTGTATTTCAATTTCTATACTAATCCATGCTTGATCCCTGTCATTGGTTATATTCATACACATGACTGCTGATGGATCTAGTTACAATAATTATAATGAAAATCGTCTTGATTCTATCTTGATATGATTGATAAACTAAATTGATTAGAAATGATTTTGGTAGTGATAGTTATTTTGGGCTCGTAAGGTTTTATTATGATATACAATTATAAGGCATTGTATACATATATTCATATGTAGTCCAAAGTGGTCCAATTAAGTGATTATTAAATTTTCTTTTGGACATATATACATTGTATCTATACAAATAATAATTTTTGACTCAAATTAAGGTGATCTATTAAAATTTAAGACAAAATGGTTTAAATCATCTCATTAAATATGGCCTATCATGTGTGGAAACTTTAAATTCTTATTTCTAATTTTTGATGATCAAATTAGAAATAAGAGAAATAAGAAAATGAAATAAGTTAATGGTTGTGATCCCTAAATGTTATACATAGGGTTTTAGATTTTTTTTTTTTTAACATTCCATTGTTAGAGAACATAGAGCCGTCACTCTCTCTCAAAACTTACATACCCATTTAGAATATCAAAACCTGTAAGGACCACAATCATGTCAATTATCATGGATTCATATATATTTCCGTATCTAGTATATTTTCTTGGTAATTGAACATGAGAAATTTGAAATTTTGTTAGGGATATCAATTATTTATCATGATTAAAGTTATCTAGCATATAAAGGGTAAGTTGAAAGAACTTAATAAGCATAATACTTTTAAATATATTTAGAAGAAATAATCACAGTGTCTTTATCAAGAAAAAGGCTGAGGTAATATTTTCAAAACTGGGCATTTCGCGAATAACTTTTATTGCAAAAAAAAAAAAGACTAATTTAGCAAATTAGCATGCTTCAAATAAAATATAACCAAATTTCAAAATTTTAAATTATGATAGTGAAATATCGAATTAAATCAAAATAATGGAACACACAAAACAGCTAATTCGTATCTCCAGATCTTATTACCTGATTACAAACACTTTTGAAGGGTTGGTTGCTTGATTAACCCTAAGTAGAGAGAACAAAACATTGTCTTTGAAGAAAAATCAAATAGTGGAATATCAACATTACATTGGATCACCTTAAGCGGATGACAATAGACTAGCATTAGATATATGAACAAAAGTTTAATTTTCACTTTTATTTAGGTATTATAGTCGTTATATTTTGTTGCTACTTTCTCAAATATTTCGTAAAACAATCTTAAATAATTTCCAAGATACTATTATAGTATTATTCCTGAATTTTAAAGTCTTGGCAATAATTTTCATGTATCTTTAAAATAGATTTCAAATATTTCAAAAAATGTTTTACAAAAAATATTTTCTCAAATTAATAGTAATAAATTTATACTCATTTTTGTGATTTATCTCAAAATCATTTCAGAAAATAGTCTTATAATTATTTTTTGAAATAATCTTGAGTGTGAAACGAAATAAAATTTTCAAGGTATTTATACTCTTTCATTATCATAGGAATTTTTTTTTTTGTATAATATATTTTCTTAAATAGATTTTTAAAGTATGCTAGAAATACTTGAATAATTGCTTCCAAAAAATAATTTCAAAGCATTTTATCTCAATAGTTCTTACTAATTTTATAATATATAAAATATATATATTTCGAAATACTAATCTTAATATGCAACATTATTTTATCAATTTATTTTCAAAAATAATATTTTTCAACGATAAGAGATTCTAGAATCTCATAGGGTAATTGGAGAAATTTAAACATTATATTTGTGACTATAACGGAAATGAAAAACTCTCTGGTACAGGCTTCAATCTTTCTATTTCATATTTTTATACTTCCTCAAATATATGATTCCTAACCCTAATATTTCACATGCTTGAGATTTAATCGGGATTTAAAAAAACTTACCTTATCTACTACATAATGGAAACCCTAATGCCGTAAAAAAAAATAAAAAAAAAAATAAAAAATCAATTTTGGAAAATATCCTCAGTTAATAATTATTTACAGAGACTATCAATTTTTAGCATATTGGTACATTAATTTTTTTAGAAATTATGTTTTTACCACTAAATTTTTAACGTTGCATTTTGGCCCATGAAACTTTCAGATGTTGGCAAAAAGGCTCTTAAGAACAAGCGTTTCAAAAGACAGTCTCCGCTCGGTTACCTTAAGAGAGATTGTTGCTTCTGCCGGGGAAATGAAAAATTCTGCTCGGTTACCTCTTTTAAAATCTATGGTCTCTATTCGGCTTGCAGGAGCAAGAGCGTACGAAAGAGGAGTGTGTTTGCATGGGCTTAGCTTGTGCAGGTGGTCAAGTCCATTTGAATGATGTGGTGCTACCTTTTGAAGCCCAACAATCACTTCGCACCCATGTTGACACCTGCTGTTCAACTGAACGGCGGGTGTCCACATTGGTGAACAGCAGGTGTCCACAATGGTGCGACGTGATTGTCGTTGAACAGCAGGTGTCCACATTGGTGTGGGATTGTTGGGCTTCAAAAGGTGCACCATATCCCTAAATTAGGTAAACCCCCAGAATTTGAAATTAAAAAGTCAAAAATTAAATTAATTAGATAATTTAAATATCGATTGATTAAAAAAAAAAAAGAACACTGTGTACACTTGGACTTGGGTTGTTCTTTTGTCTGGAGATTGGGCACTAGTGGATAATCAAAGGCTGAAATTAATTTTTTCATGGGAAAGGCTCAAATTTAATTGCCAATTGAGATGAAGGGTCCATATTTTGTGGAGGAATTTATGCATAATATTTTTCTTATATTTTAACAAATATATTAAATTATGAAAACACGTATTTATTGACATTTGTTATCGTCATTTTATCACTATCATTACAATTATTATCTAGACATGTACACTTGAAACGCATGTATTGTATCTAAAATTATACCTAAAGATTTTAGTATAAATCAACAAAAATATTTCTTACGGAATTTTTCTAGATCTAAATTTTGGGTTGGATCACTTATCTCTTTGATGAATAGGTATTCTAGATCGAGGAAATATCACAAAAATGGATCACCCCCTAATGTTCCACAGTCCAATTGCCATGGTGAACGTAATGATCAACTAATATTCAAAACCCTTTATCTCTCAATATCATATTTCTCTCTCCTTTCTAGCAACGAAGAAAAAAAAATATTCAAATTTTTTTCCTTTTTGTTTATTTCAATATTATGTTGTTTTTCTTGTTCCCATGCCCACGACAAGAATGGGGTCATTATTGGGGAAGTTATTCCCTAGTAAGAGAGAAAGAGAGAAATAAGGGGAGAGTTGGGAGTTGGGGTGGTTTTAACAAAAACCACCCCATGTTCAAAAATAAAGGGGGGCGGGTCTACCTTCATGGGCGGACCCGCCCCACATACTAACAATACCAATATATTTATTTTGACAAAAATTTGTTTATTAATTATTTATTATAATAAAATTTGTACCAATTACTTATTTAGTTTACATGGTGACCTGATTTCTTTTTTTTTTTTTGTATTTGACCACTAGTATTCAAAAATTCGATTAATATGGATCAAGTAATTATGAGATTCGACTTAGAGATAACTCTTTTAATGTTTTTTTCTTTTTATTTTCAAACTTGAAATTGAGATTTAAATTAAAGGACTTTAGTATCGTGCCATTACTACTGGACCTATGTAATAAACAGAAGAAAGAAAAAATTCAAACATAACATCTAGTAAGAGAGGAAGTTAGATTAGTTGGAGTTCAAACTGTTATATAACCAAATAAATTGAAATTGTTAGATTCAGTTATTAATTTGTTGAGAACAAGATTTAAATACATATAACAAATGGAGGAGGAAGACATCGAATTAGAAAACAATCTTCTTTTTTCCCTCTGTGAACTCTCTCTCTCTCTCTCCTTTTCTCTCTTTATAATTCTTCCTTCAATCCTTCTTTCAATTTATCACATTCCACAACATCTCTTTTATCACTATTCTACCCATTAACATGTGTAAAACCCACATCCTCATATTTTGTTTGCCAACTCACATGCTCTATTTTTCATGTTTCTTGAGTATGGTCATTAAGTAAAGCTCTCTTTCCATTTCCTTACTACTGGGTCATGACAAATTGATATCAGAGTATTGACTCTTTGGCCATGGGCAAAATCAATGGTAGAAGGCACTCGTAAAAAGCACAACGATGATTAAATCAAGAAACAATATACCAAGATACAAGAATTGACAAATGAAGTTAAAGAACTCCGCTAGATGGTCAATGATTAGAATCAAAGAATGGAAGCCTTTATGGCTAGCATACAAACCCAAATTGGTAAAATATTAAGATCAAATTAACGAGACCAAAATGAAGAATCACAAACTAATATAATTTTGAACTCTCAATCACTACCCACTCCCAATGATGGACGAATATGAGTAGATGGAGATCTACAAGTGGCCAAGAAAGATAGCAATACTCAAAGTTTGGTTCCCAATGCCAATCTTTACAGGGAAAAATCCTCATGTTTGGTTACGCATATGTCTGAAATTCTTTACCGTGTATCACATTCCTGACCATCAATGGGTTGAAACCATCAAAATGTACCTAGATGGAAAGGTGGAAATTTGGTACCAAGGCTTAAAACTATCCAAGAAAGATATCAATTAGGAGGACTTTTCTAGAATGCTATGTCAATGATTCGAAAGTAAGGGAATACAAGATGTAGTGGAAGAGTTTAATAGGTTTCAACAGAAGGGATCTTTAACTGACTACCAAGAGAAATTTGAAGAGTTTATGGTCAACCATACTTGCCACGAATCCCTTGCTCACTATATCATATTTCATCTCTATTTTTATTGGTGGGTTAAAAGAAGATATTAAACCCATGTTGAGAATCATGAAACCCACCACTCTTTTGCAGACTACAAGAACAATCTCTCAAGTTTACAAGAAAAGGAAAGCGTAAATGGAGAAACATCCAACTAATAACTCAAATCTTGGTCAGGTGGATCAATCTTAGCCAAGAGGAGTCTACATGGGAAGATCTGTTTTCATAATGTTTCATCTTTTAGGACAAGGATGCTTTTGAAAGGAGCGACAAATTGTAATAAATAGAAAAAAGAAAAATTCAAATATAATATTTAATAGGAGAGGAAGTTAGATTAATTGGAGCTTAAACTGTTCTGTAACCAAATAAACTGAAATTGCTAGATTCAATTGTTAGTTTGTTGAGAACAAGTTTTTAATACATGTACGAATTGGAAAACAATCTTCTTTCTTCCCTCTATGAACTCTCACTCTCTCTCTCTCTCTCCTTTTCTCTCTATGTAATTCTCTCCCTCTCTTCTCCTTCAATCCTTCTTTCAATTTCCCACATTCCACAACATCCCTTTTATCACCATTCTATCCATTAACATGTGTAAAACTCACATTCCTCATGCTCTGTTTGCCAACTCACATGTTCTGTTTTTCATGTTTCTTGAGTATAGTCATTAAGTAAGCACTCTTCCCATTTCCTCACTACTGGGTTGTAACAACCTACAAGGAACATAGTTGTATGGTGATGTGATAAACTGGTTATCAGCATGCCTCAATGGCATTGCATTCCGAGTGGGTTGAACTTGCCATTGACCTATAGAGGACTTCTTAATTGGGCATAAGGAGGTGCAAAAGAAAATGTAACAATCCATCTAGAGAGAGGGAAAATGTATAGAGAGAGATAAAAAGAGGAGAGAGAGAAAGAGAGAAAATTGAGAGATAAAAAGAGAATACAAAGAGGAAAAAAGAGAAATTCTAATACAATTTCAATCCAATATTTATTACATGTTTTAAGACTACTATTTATACTATTTCTATTAACTATTTAATTATTTCTATTAATTACTTATCAATTTGTAACTACTAACTAATCTATTAATTACTAACAGTCACAATTAACTACTAAATATTTTTATTAACTATGATTAACTACTAACCCTATAGTTATTAGTTGTTGCAATATATTTCCTCCCTTTGACATCCTTATCCTCAAGCATAGGAAAAAAAATTAAAATTTGAAATTTTATAAAATCCATAAATTTTGAATTAAGATTTACATTTGTATTGAGAGATAAGGTGATGAGAACGAACAATGAATATGACTTGAGTTGCAGGAGAATAGTGAGAGAAAAATTAAGATGGAGAAACTTAAGAGAAAATTTTCTTGAACTTCTTTTTAGTGAAGGATTTTGTATGATCAATAATGGAAGTTCAATTTTTGGGTAGCTTGGCAAGAATCCACTATTAATAACTTTTTTTTTTTTTGACAATTGAAATCTTTCTTCTAGTGAAAAATTTTTCTCAATGAACCCTAAAATTTCACTTTTGGAAAGTTTGACAAAAAATCATTATTAATAACTTTTTTGTTGGTCATTAGTGACCATTCTTCCACCATTAACATTTGTTCATTAGGAATAGATAGAATGAAAGACTCAAAAAATGAGTGAATACATTGTTTTTCATACTTATCTTTATTCATCATTTTCATGAGGGTATTGAATTTGTAATCAAAACTTGCCATTAATGCATCCAATTTCGATTAATTCTCTGGGTGATTCCATCCATTTTTTTGTACCAATTGAATATGATGTTCTTTGTTCTTCGATGGCAAGGATTCACTGAGACATAAGTTTTGATACCAATTTGTAACAATCCACTTTAGAGAGAGGGAAAAATATACAAAGAGAGATAGAAAGATGAGAGAGAGAAAGAGCTAGAGAGAGAGAGAAAATTGAGAGATATAGAGAGAAAGACCAAAGAGAGAATGCAAAGAGCAAAAAAGAGAAATTCCAATACAATTTCAATTCAATATTCATTACATATCTTAAAACTACTATTTATATTATTTATACTAACTATTAATTAATTTTTAATTACTAACTAACTTATTAATTACTAATATTGTAATTAATAACTAATTATTCTTATTCAACATGATTAATTATTAATTTTATAGTTGGTGGTAGTTACAGAAAAACCCAAACAATGCCAACCGGAAGGATTAGTGGCCTAGGCCCACGGGCTAACCGGGTCGCCACCACTCCCTTGCGTCTTCCGTCCAGCGCAGGCCAGGCTCAACGCTTGCCATCCCACCCATGCTGCAAAACTCGAAGGCAGCCGAAAATCATCATCATCTTCATCCTAATCCCCAAAAATTCTTCTCCTATTCTCAACTGAATCAATATTCTCCTTAACAATTGACCATATGTAGAGAGAGAGAGAGAGAGAGTGAAGAATTACTTGATCGATCATCAATGGCGACTACGACATCTTTAATCATGGATTCACTCTTTCAAAGGACACTGGACGACCTAATCAAAGGTCTCCGCCACCATTTAATTGGCGAACAACTGTTCATCTCCAAATCCCTCGAAGATATCCGCAAAGAAATCAAATCCACTGACCTTCAAACCAAATCTATTGCCCTTGAAAAGCTCACTTACCTTTCCTCAATCCATGGCATTGACATGTCTTGGGCCGCTTTTCACGCCGTTGAGCTCATGTCCTCTTCCCGCTTTTCCCACAAGAAAATCGGCTATCTCGCCGCCTCTCTCTCCTTCAATGAATCCACCGAAGTTGTCTTACTCATCACCAATCAATTGCGGAAGGATCTTTCTTCGACCAACGAGTTCGAGGTAAATCTTGCCCTCGAATGCCTTTCTGTTATTGTTACTATCGATCTTGCTCGTGATTTAACTCCAGAACTATTTACATTGTTGTCTAGTAGTAAGGTTTATGCTAGGAAGAAAGCCATTGCGGTCATATTTAGGGTTTTTGAGAAGTACTCAGATTCGGTTAGGGTTTGTTTTAAACGTTTGGTTGAAAATTTGGAGGGTTCAGATGGGAATTCCATGTCTGCAGCAGTTGGTGTTTTTTGTGAGTTGGCAGCAAAAGATCCTAGGACTTATTTTCCATTGGCGCCTGAATTTTATAGAATTTTGGTTGATTGTAGGAATAATTGGGTGTTGATTAAGGTTCTGAAGATTTTCACAAGTTTGGCACCTTTAGAGCCTAGGCTTGCGAAGAGGGTTGTGGAGCCGATTTGTGAGCTTATGAGGAAAACAGGAGCGATGTCATTGTTGTTTGAGTGTATTAGGACTGTGGCGACTAGCTTTAGTGAGTATGAATCTGCAGTGAAGCTTGCTGTTTCAAAGACTAGGGAGTTTTTGTCCGATGATGACTCAAATTTGAAGTATCTTGGACTGCAAGCATTGACGAGTGTGGGGTCAAAGCATTTGTGGGCGATTTTGGAGAATAAGGAGGTGGTGATTAAATCATTGAGTGATACAGATCCGAATGTTAAACTTGAGGCTTTGAGACTTATCACGAGAATGGTTTCTGAAGATAATGTGATTGAGATTTGCAGGGTTTTGCTTAATTATGCGCTGAAATCAGACCCAGAGTTTTGCAATGAGATTCTCGGGTCTATCTTGTTGACTTGTTCGAGAAATTTTTATGAAATAATTGTTGATTTTGATTGGTATGTTTCACTTCTGGGGGAAATGTCAAGGATTCCGAATTGTCAAAAGGGACAAGAAATTGAGAGTCAGCTTATAGATATTTGTTTGAGGTTCAAGGATGCAAGACCTGAGCTGGTTTGTGTTGGTCATGATCTGGTGATTGATCCTGCCTTGCTTGGTAATCCTTTCTTACATGGAATATTATCTGCTGCAGCATGGGTTTCGGGGGAGTATGTTGAGTTTGCTAAGAGTCCTTTTGAGCTGCTAGAGGCATTCTTACAGCCATGTACTAATCTCTTACCTTCTTCAGTTAGAGCCGTGTATATCCAGTCAGCATTTAAAGTGTTAATCTTTTACCTATATTCCTACCTTCTAAATAATGAACCCAATGCACCATCCTTATCTCCTGAAAAATTGGCATCTAGAGTGCCGGATACAGACGTGGGAGATGGCTTCTTAGAAGCTTCAGATACGACTGTGCCGAAGTCTATTATTGAGTCTGAACATGATGCAGATTTCAATCCTCGGGCTTCAAATCATGGTAGTTCTGTGGACAATGATGGAGAGGATGTTACTCATGGGCAGACTTCTTTATCAGTTTCACTTGGGAATGACTATTTTACATGGGAGTCTATCATTAGAATACTAGATATGAGCGAAATGGGTTTGGGACCACTGCTAGAAAGCCATGAAGTAGAAATCCAGGAGAGGTCAAGAAATGTAATTGGGTTGATTCAGTTGATAAGGCAAGAAATAACAAGTCCTTTAGTGAAGAAAGGAGCGGATGATATGAGTGATGAGTTCAAAGCCTTGACGATGATCAGACTAATTTGTGATGGATTTTCTGAAGAGCTTGGTCTAGTGCCTGTTAATGCTCAGGTAAAGGTTTCTGTACCAGAGGGGCTGATACTTGTTGAGAATCTCTGTGATTTGGATACAATTTTCACTGACATGAAGTTAACTACACAGAGTTCATTAATCCTTGGAAGCTCTCATTTGGGAGAGACAACAGGTAGCTCAGTGTCTGACCTTCAGACCAAGGATGACTTGGAGCCAGCATCTGAATCAACATCTTTGCTTTCTGAGCATCGTAAGCGGCATGGTTTATATTATCTCCCATCAGAGAAAAGCGACAATTGGTCCAATGCTTATCCACCTGCTAATGACTCTTTATTGCAACAAAATGAGAATCATCATGCTGATGATCTTATTAAGCTTACAGAGCAGTCACTTGTTCCTAGGAAAAAGCCTAGCCATGCCAAGCCAAGGCCAGTGGTGGTAAAATTGGATGAAGGGGATGTACCTATTACATCTAAGAAGTTGGAATCAAAAGATAACTTACTTTCTGGTGCTGTGCAAGATGCTCTATTAGGTAATGATGATAGTTCCACATCTACTACAATTCCTAGTGGTAAATCATCTAGCAAGAGAATAGAGAAGGAGAAATTGTCTATTGGTGTACCTTCTGAATCAAATGACAATGGCACTGATAAAGGAAAGGCAGATATTGGAAAGAGAAGTTCTAGAAGAAGCAAAGGTCATGGTAAGGAAAGGAAACATAAATCTCGTGACATTGAAAGAGAAGATAATGTTCATAGAGAGAACTTGAAGAGTAGCCGTCATAGTAAGCACAAGACTCATCACAACGCAGATGACTCTATGAATGTGATCCCACAAACTCCAGTGATCCCAGATTTCCTATTATAGCACCAATCGTTGTCTTCTTCTCGCTGCTGTGGAAGGAAGGATGGTTTTCTTTTGGCTATTATGTTATGTTCATGTACTGAAAGGTCAGTTTTGTAGATTTTGTATGATTTGTTAAGTGTTCTGAGATTTTCATTGCTTAAAATTCAATTTGTAATTGGTCTTCTTACAACAAGTATAAAGAGTTTATTTGGACATAATTCCAAGTTGAGGATGTTCATTTGCTGGCCATGCAATGGTCCTTATCTTTTCCTACTTTTCATATCTTCTGTTGTAATATAGGTATGAAAATACCATGATGTTGAAGAGTAAGAAATTTTGGCTTTAGCAATCCCAAATTCGTCTGTCTTTTCTTCATGCAAGATATGACTTACTATGTTCAGACTCCTCTCTGAAAGTTTGTTACAATATAAATTGTTGACTGATTCTTTGCTCACATTGTGTTGGTCTTATTCTTTTTTGCAGTGACATCAGTCATGCTGTTTCCCTCATGTTATATTTTCATCATAGTGCTTTTTTCATATTGGTCCCCCTGTTAACACTTAACCATATTGTTGACAACATTCGATCTGTTTTCAAGGAGCATGTATAAGTGCCTCTCTAAGGTGTTGGCTAGGAGATTGTAGTTGGTAATGGGAAGGGTACTGAGGAAATTTTCAGCTTCACTTATTGCAAATGATGTGGTTGATGCCAAGTTGAAGTATAAAAGCAATGGGGGTAACTTGTAGTTTGTGTCTATTGGGATTTCATTTGCTCATTGGATAAAATTGGTTTGAATTGTGTCTGGTAAGTGTGAATCTAAGGAAGCATTTCTTACTAGAGCTTTTGTCTTGATTAATGTCATGTAGTATTACTTTCGTTCTTTCAAGGGGCTTATGCATTTAGAAAACAAGATTTCCTAGAGCTTCAGAGTTTGGATGGATGAAGGGAGGATTGTCTTAATGGGTAGATGGGGGAAGCTGAGATGATTTCATCTTCTTTTATAAGGCCTAAACAATCATGTATTTGTTAGGTAGAGTTGGAATAAATTTTACACCATAATTATGTCCCAAGTGGCCTCTTGTTTGATGATCAACTTGGTCAAAACTAGAAGCAGACTTGTTTGATTGCTGATAAGGATAAATTTCCTAGAAATAGGATCAAGATTACGGGGATGCTGTGTGTTTTATTTGTAAATTTTTATTAATAATATAGTTTTATTTTTATTTTACTTTTTTTTTTTTTAAATTTAAAAATTTCAAATCTAGAAGAAGCATGAATATAGAAGTGAGTGTTGAAGATGACATGAGAACAAAAATACTATGAATTTCCAAAAACTAAATAAGAGAGGTTATATTTTTTTTTATTTATTTTTGTTAAATGAAATTAGTATGTTTACATTGAATAAATTTTACTGCATTTGTATAATTTTTATTAGTAAATAAATTTAATTAGCAAATTAGTAATTCAAATATTGTAAAGTGAGTTTAATGAGAAATAAATATTAGAAATAACAATTGTGGTTTCTTCATTCACATATTGGCTAGTCAAAATAATACATACATGTATTATATTTGACGATAGTGAATACTATTATGACAGAAAAGTTGAATCGAAGTTTCAATCAACTATCCACCACAAAGTTCCATCGAGTATCACATAACTATCTGGAATTTAAAAGATTAACTAAAAATGGATATATCATATGGAGTATTCAACACATATCCAACAAGTATCCATGGATGATCAAATCCGTATGTGTCCAAGACAAATACAGCTTCTATTTTGAAGTATATGTGCTTTGTGGGGTCTACTGAACATTGATTTCTTTATGTGGGTGACCGGGTGACAGCTTATTGGTCTTACTCGTGAAATCAAATGACCTATGTTGGAGTTACTTAATGATGACCATCCTCCCCCTTCCTCCCCCAAACCAGCACAGGCATGCTCACATATCAGCCATATCATCATGGCAGTAGCTAATACAGGCCAAGATTTATATCCACGTGTCACTTTTATACATACCGAGGTATAAGGGGACTAATTGTTAAAACTAGGAAAGGATCGATCCTGTTGACCTGCAAAGTTATGTTTTGGTGACTGTGTAGTGGAGGGAAAAAATAGAGGGGTTTTAGAGGGGAAAGTAAACAAGATCCTGTCCTGGTTTATAGATTTTTGGTTATAGTCTATTCACAGTTTGTTTCTATTCTCAATGTTGATATTGGTGTTGCTAGTTTTGAAGATTTTCTTTTTCGGTTTTTTTTCCTAGGTGGGATGGATTGGTGCTTTTCTTAACATTCATTATACATTAAATATGAATTATTTCTTCAAGTTAGACTAATCTCCCTAGGCTAATCTCCCTGCATTTTGACTCATCTTGTAGTTCCTGAGGTAGCTCTCTGCATTTATTTCTACTTTCAAATGTGTATTTCGGTTTTCTAGTTTCAGAATCAGCTTTTGGGTACTAAGCTTTGGTGGCCATGAGGTGAAGTTGGTTGCTCTCGAAAATTAGGACTCTCTTTGAAAGCTTGCTACTTACCTGTGTTATTTGATGGTTAATCTTATATTTGAACCTGGGTATTTTAAGAAACTTGGGCTTTTCGTATCTTTAGTACTGCCTGTGGAGCACATGTTGAGTTCTAAGTAGCATCAGGATCTTGCTAGTCCAGCAATTTTGTACAAATCAAATGCCTGTGTTGGCAGTCTACTTGCAATTGCTGCATGAGATATTCTTCATGATAACGAAGTTATGATCATGCTGCTGCCTGTTCCTTCTGCAGTTTATTTAATTAGAAATTTGGAGGCAAGGTGCTCCTCTAAAAATGTATCTGCTTCCCAATCTATGAAAAGCTGGCTTTTGCTACAATATGAGGAGTCTCTACTACAATTAAAATGAATTTATGGTAAAGGTGCAGAAGCAACATCTCCTTTACTGAACGCACTTAGCTTGGCGATCAACTTACATGGTCATCTTGAATTTATGGCTGTTCATTACAGATTTTGTTTCTCCGCTTTTCACACTTAAAATATCGATGATGTTTCATTATGAGTTCCTTGAGAAGTAAAGTTAATCTGCTTTATGACATATTCTAAGCTCCTAGTTGGCTTGTTAAATTATTCTTTACTTCTTAGGTGGTCAATGCTGCCTTTCATATCTATCCTTCTTGAGATTCTATCTTTAGTTGAACTTCTACCTCAGCACTATTTTCTAACACAGTGAAGAGCATCTCAAGCTAGAAATGCGAACCATTTTGGATCTTGATAGTGGGACGCTTGGTTCTGTAACGCTGTTCTTCCTTTCTCCGGTGGTTGCACATTATTGGATCACGAGTAAGTAACAGCTCTCTCAAACATATTGCTTTGTGATCATGCCCGATCCTGTGATGAATGTTATGTTCTTGTTTTTGATTGGGCAGTACTCCTGTTAAGAGCTTTTAAGTGGAACTTATTTCTTGCCTATATCACAGTGATTCTTCTAAAATGAGTGGGTCCATGTGGTGTTTGTGTTGGAAATGTCCTTTGGACATGACCCAGTACAAAACTTTGTAATTTTTGATATGTATGTTCATGTTGTGTCGTATACCATGTCCATGTCCAGGCTACATAGTTTCTTGCTAATAGCGTGTTTAAAAAGACTAAAAGTTCAGCTCTGGATGAATTTGGTTAGGTGCTAATAAATGAGATTTGGAAATACTAAAACTTTTAAATAGGCTTAACTATGTCTAGTTTTAGCAGTTTGCAAAAGACACATATAGTATGTTTTAAAAATTTTCTATCAAGCTAGCAAATTTTTGCTTGTTATTGTGCTTGATGTTAATAACCATTAAAAAGTTGGTACTTAGTAGTTATCAGTATCACTTTTGGTCAAGATGACTTCATGATGAAAGTCTAATATAATCAACCTTCTAAATATAAGCCTTAATTATGTTACGAAACTACATCATGACTGAAAATCAAAAGAAACATTTTGGCCTAGTTATTTTTTATTTTTATTTTTTTTTGGTTGTCCATCCCATCCCTTTGCTTCTTTCTTATAACATTGGACCAACATTTTTTCCCTCCATTTGTGGTGAAACTTGTTACTCTTGGGAAGGCCCAAAGTTGCTCCTTCAGTTCAGTCATTTTCTCATTTATTTTATTATTTATTTTTCAAATGAAAGTTTGGCTGTCCATATTACTGTCTTTATGGTTTCCTCTGATGGTCCATTGCTATTTTGCACTAGGTATTCGAATATAAATGTTACAATGTGTACAATTTGTCACGAGCTGAGGTGGTGTTATAATACACCAAGTAATGGAAATTTTGGCCCACCTAAGAATTTAAGTCTTTGTTAACCATGCTGTCGAACTTCTTTATCCATTTAAAGTTGATTCTAAATTATCAAGAATGCCTTCTGAAATCTCTCAATTTATTTCATGTCCTTGTTCCGCATCTTGGTTGTGATAGCCAAATGTTTGGAATTAATTCAGAGGAGGTTCTTGTTTCTGTGAAATGAAGATAGATCACTTAACTTCAGTTTGATTAAGTGGGAAGTGGTCAAACTTCCTTTTTCCTATGTTGATCTTGGAATTTGATCTTTGGTTAAGTTCAGTAAAGTTCTTTTATGCAAATTGCTGTGAAGATTTATCTGTAAAACCCAATGAACTTTGGCGGGGCATTATTGGAATCAAATATGATGGGCTAGCTTGCAATGGGTGGATATCTATTGCAGTTGGAGGTACCTTTGGGGCAATGGTGGGGGAGGAGATTATAAATGGTTATGGAGGCTCTGTGTTGCGGACTTTCTCTCAAACACTAGAAAGTGTGATACTTTCTAACCCTAAGTGTGAAACCTAAGGATCTACTAGTGTGATGCTAGTAAATTTATCCTCTTTCTTTCCATCTATTATTTTCTTTCTTTTATGCTCTTTCTTTCCATCTATTGTTTTCTTTCTTTCAATTTTAACGGCTGGGAATTTACCCAAAAACTTGTTTCTAATACCAGCCTGTTAAACCATCAAAATATGCCCACAATACCCCAGATCCTTGTCCTAAAGTCCTCTAAAAGTTCTCTATGATGCGCTTTGTGAGAGGGAGCTAGAGTCTTTAAGTTATCTACTTTAGCTTTCTTGGACATGAGTGTTGTGGGAGCAAATTAGTGCTATTCTTCGGATTAGTTGAGCGGCTTCAAACTTGGCTAGGTATGAGCTTTGGGCATGGGGTGTATTGAGGATTTGTATGGAGAGAAAATGTCCTTGTAATGATCTCTCTTACAATCTTTAGCTACTATGGATGGACTGCAATACGAAGATCTTTGATGGGGTTGAAAAGTCCTTAGTTTTGTTGATGGCTTGCTGAAAAAGGTACTTATTTTTGGGTTTTGTCCAATTCTTTTCTCACTGTTAAACAGATTACAGATTGTGTGGATTCTTTTGTGCTTTAATTTGTTTGCTTGCGCCTTCTTGTGATATTTGGCTAATGAATTGCTTTTTTCTCATAAAAGAAAAATATCTTAAAGTAGAGATTATTGTTTTATTGCTAAATGCTGATAAAAACTCTTTTTATATATTTTCAAGTTGTCAATGGTTACAGCTCTAAAGTGATGTTCATTATTTGACAAGTTACAAATACACTCTTTCCAGTAGTTGAGACAGTTTCAAGTCACCGCCATTTAAGGAGGGTTCTTATGTTTAGGTATTTATTGATGCTTTAATATTGTAAAACAAAATCTTGTGTAAAGAAATTCTGTAAAATTTTAGTGGCAACTACGACCAATATGTTGCTTGTTTATGGCTTTGAGCAATTGCAGAGGATACCTTTTTAAGTAACAGACATCATTTTGGATGAAAAGTCATTCCGATTTATTTCCGAGGACTTAATGATCTTAAGGTTTTACCACTTAATGACATTTTATTGGGAAGTTAAACACGTAAGAAAACTCGAGCAATTTCTTTACTATGGGCAGTATAAAAGACAAGCAACTAAAGGCAATAAATGTCCTTTTTTACTAGGAGGAGAATTTAAAACATTAATGGCCATAATGTCTCTGGAAACACTTATAAGTCAAAATCTAAATAAACTACTAGCTTTCTAAAGTGATAATGTGAATTGAATTTCAGTGAGAAAATGTTTAAAAGAAAAAAGGGGGAAAATTTGAGTAGCGTGGTTGGGCAATGCTCGCTAATACTCTCGGATTGGTTTCTAAAGAGTTGGGTGTCTTGCCATGAATGATCTTTAAGAATGTTTGTGTTGTTTTTTTCTTTCTTTTATTTATTTATTTTTTTGGTTGATCTTGTTCTCTTGTTCCCTTTTGCACCTGGGTTAATTTTGTGTAGAACTCCAGGACCAGGACGCCTTTTGCTTGGAGCAGGGCTGGGTGTCTTACTGTTTTCTGTGGTTTCCTTTATCATCATTCAATCTTTTTGACAATTTTGTTGTTGCTCATCCATTTTCTTAAGGAGTAAACTCATTTCTTTTCATTGGTTCTGCATCATTTCTTAAGTAGCCAATTGGAGGTACTGCAATTATCAGCTTTCACATTCTTCCAAATGTTCTGTTCTTGTGTCTAAAATGGTGAGTGCTCCTGTAGAGCTTCTTGCTCTGTCCTGTACTTATTGTTGTTGTCTTGGATTGAGAATTGATCAGATCTGATGTTCTGGGTTTTAAGCTACCTATTAGCTTTTGCATTGCTTGAGCTAAATTAATCTGTTGTTTTTGCCAACCAAGATAAAAATATTAAGTTTGGAACAAGCTCCCTGAGTAACCTAGGAAAAGATGTCATCATTATTTACTGAAAAGAATTGTAGGCAATTGCATGTGGACATGCCTGCAATATATTAGCACCTAGACATTTGCTGTCTGCTTGTTACATTAGCAAAATCTAACCCGTCTCTGTGCCCATATATTTTCAATCTGGTAGTTATTACTCACACTAAAGCATGTCCTTACAATGGAAGAAACGCAACACAAAAGGAGGATTGCTCTTTGGTAGATTAGTTGACATGTTCTTTTAGATTGATAAACAGGCCGTTTCAAGGAATTTCAGTGATTTGGTTCCCTAGTTACCTCGTTCTCTGAACTCCCATATTTGTTTTCGCCTTTTTTCCCCTTTCTTTTTTCTTTTTCTCTGAAGCTTTAATCCTGGGTTTTGTGTATTTGATGGTTCTACCATTTGAGGTTCCAAGATTTATAGTTTGACTGGCAAGCATGGCTGTTAATTAGCATTTTTCTTAATCCTTGTCCAGAATAGCCTTCTCTTCAGTCTTCGGATCTTGTTCATAAATCAATTATATATAATCCCTAAGTTTCACGTAATGTGAAGCTCTTCCAAGGATTATAAGATCCATATTCTGAGCTCACAGACTGATGTCACCTTGCTGCTTGACTTTTGAATTTTTCTATATAAAGAGTCTTCAGTTTTGTTGGTTTTCTGCATTCTGATCTACTTACATACTTGAATGCTGAACTTGTATATCATAAATGTTGACTTCTTTTTTTTTTTTTAACTCGACTAACCAGTATTTGGTAACTAATTTATTGGTCTTAGTTAATTTGGTTTAAGCTAGCTGTCATACCCATTAAGGGGTGAGCTCTTCCATATTCATGTTTTTCATTCCCAATATTCGAATTTGAGAACTTTATTAAGATAATTTAGTACTCTTGTTACTAGATCAATAAAGCGTTGATATATATTGTCTTCTTTTACGGTAGCTTGATGATTAGAAATGAAGAGATACGCAGTAAATTAGGAGTGTACTCAATTGTGGATAAGATGCAAAAGTATCACTTGAGATGGTTTGACTATGTGTAAAGAAAATCCAAAAATGCAATTGAGAGTTTGAATGTAGGAAATTTAGTAAAACGACAAGGTAGACCATTAAAAATCTGGATGCACTGTATTTGTAAAGATATGACAGCTAAGAGATTGACTAAAGAGATGATTTTGGGTAGAAACGAATGACGTAGGAGAATTAGAAAAATTTAAATTATCAATTTTCATATTATATATGTATTTGATTAGGGGGGTGTGTGTGGTTTTTTTTTTTTTTTTTTTTTTTTTTTCAATCATCTTATATTTGTCTTTCAAACGGTTAATTTCAAATTTTGTGATTAAGGATTAGGTGGTGGTGATTGTTTTATGGTAGCTTGATATCATAATTTACGGAGCATGGAATGCAATCGCAACAGAACAGCCCTTTTGCCTGCAGGACTAAGGCTACATGCATCTGGTCTTCCTCGAAATCTACCTTGTTGGGGACATCATGCCGCAAGTCATCTAGGGTTTAGCACTTGGGTCGTTGGGTTTTTCATTGCATTATGTAGTTAGTAGTGCTAGGATGGTACAATTTTGGAGTATCTTGTGTATGAATGTCTGAGGTTACAAATGTCATAGAGCTCGTTGCTTCATTTTGGAGGTGTTTGCATAGTGGTTCCAGTCTACTAGTTGTGACTCGACTCGAACATTCTATAGCACGGTGGAAATCAAGACTTCCAATGTCATGGAAGATAGAGATTAGGCTTTATTTTACATTCTTTCCTTCCTTTCTTTTTCCTTAATCTTTTTCTTGGTTTCCCCTGTTGATGCCGTCTTCTCAACTAAAGTAATTTTATTCCACCCATATAGCAAGTTGGATGGTAATTTGAACTGGTCAGGATTCTGCACCATTAGGGCCAGCCTTCTGCACTAGTTGCTTATTATGTCACAGCCCTTTCATTGACTTTTACCATGTGCACAAACTGGCTAGTGGGCTAACTTTACTTGGCTGTTGGGTGAATTTCTTTTATCTTTTCTTGCTTGTTGAGGGTAGAATAATTAGAATATCCAGATTTCCTTACCTATGTTGCAGTAAATCCAGGGGTCAGTTTTGAATGCCTGCAACTCTTGGATCTTGAGATAATTAATTTGTGGATCACTTCTCAACAAATAAATAAAAGATAAATAAAAAGAAAAGGAAAAAATAAAAACCTTTGTGACCCATGTGACAAGCCATCTTTGCTAGCTAGTCTTTGGCATTGTGATAAAGGGTTAAAGGGGAAAATGCCATGGGGGAAAAGGAAAGAGGGTAATTTTTAATAGTGTTATCTATCTAGCAAAACTAAATTCAAATTTTCTCTCTCGAAACTTAACTATTAATTTTAACTCTATAAAACAAAATCAGTTTAATTTTTATTTTCTCTTTTTGAACACCTTTATAATAAGGTTTTTGTCTCTAAAAAAGTCAAATTTATTTTTCTCTTTTTAAAACTAAACATTTCAATTTTTTTTCTCTTTAAAAATTAATTTGATTCAAAGTTCCCCTTTTTAAATACATTGGTTTTATATTTTTAATTTTAAAAAGTTAAACATATCAATTTTCTCTTTTTTAACTGTTAGCTTGATACACATTTCTTTTTAAATACATTAGTTATAAATTTTCTCTCTTTAAAAATACCAAATTTCTTTTTCTCTCTTTTAAACAATTATACTAATTAATTTTAAATCTTTAAAGATTTTGATTTTAAAATTTCTCTCTAAAACATCTAAATCCAATTTCTTTTTCTTTTTATATGCACACATTAGTTTTAATTTCTCTTACTAAAATTACAAATTTTAGTTTTCAACCCTTTAAAATAAGGGAAATAAATTAAATTTATTATTTTGTCTTGGGAGGGAGTAATGTTTTTAACCTTTAAAAAATAAAATGGCTATAGTTTTACTCCTTATTAAGAAATGCTTCTCCTTTTTTATTTTATAATATATGTGTGTAAATTAACTTTCACATGAAATGGGATATAAAATTACCAAAATAACCTTTAGAGCCTTCTTTAGCGCGTGGCAAACCCCTCTTTGGGTGATTTTCCCGTGTGGGGAAACTTCAGGGGCAAAGAGGAGAGAGAGCACCGACATAGAGTCAACTGTATAGCCCTGTAGTATCTTGACAAATGTGCGGCAGGAAATGGTTGATCTTTATTATGGGACAAAATCAATGTTAATTTTAATAAAATATACTTTCCCATTTTTATTACACATAATACAAATATTGACAATCACACAAATTGTTTCAAATTTAAGAAATAAATTGTTTATTTTTATTTTATTTTATTTTGTTAGAAAATTTTATTTTGTTAGGAAAACAGAATGTCAAAAGTAGAGATAAAGATCAACATTAGTTGATTTGGTAACTTTTAAATAAAATTTTAAATTCGAATTTTGTGTATGACGATAGAGTTTTGTCTCTTAATGGTATAATTTGATTCGAATCAGATTTAGTTGGATTTAAAATGATTATCAGATACTGATAGTTTATCCTAAAAGACGTCAGGACATTAATTTACAAAATAAATTTTAATATTTATTTGTATTAATATATTTAATGACTAATTAAAGTAATCATTAATTTATAAATAAAATTAGTAACGGACGGCAAATTCAAAACGTAACTCATCAATAAGTGATAATTAAGTAAGAGATTTTGTGTGAAAATGGATTTAATGGGAAAACCTAACCCCCTATCTGATTTATATCCCTTTAATTAAAAATTGCCATCTATTTTGATTAAAATATTCCAACAATTATTTGAAAGTTGAAGCCAAGCATCCTTGCTTGTGGCCTTAGTTTGCTGAAGTCATTCTAGTTATTTCTATATCTGCACTATGCAAAGAAAAAAGAAAATGGGACAATGCGCACAAGCTGTCCCATTTACATTGTGGATGTCAATTTAAAGTGATGGACTTGGTCTATATTTTTTTCAATAATTGAACCTATATTTACCTCTTTTCCAATCAACTAACAGGGACTATTCCCACCTTCTGATGTTTCTCCTTCTCTCTTTCAGTCTTTCTCGGGTAGGAGAACATTAATCTTCATCTGCTGCCAAGCTCTTCAATACCCAGATGTTCTCAAGCCATGGTTTTCATTTTCTCATATTTTCCATCGGATTTTTCCTTGGATTTACGGGAGGTCTATATGTCAATAGCTTCTCAGCTTTGTCTTCTTTGTCCTTGACCCAACTACCATTGACTTCAAATTCATCCTCTTTACCTCCTCCGCCACCACCACCACCACCACCACCAATTCAAGTAGTTCTGCGGTCGAATAATTGTAGTGTGAAACCAATAGAGACTTCATCTCTTATGCATGACATGATCGATGATGAACTTTTCTGGCTGGCTTCTATGGTTCCTCGGATTGAAAAAGATCCTCATCCGCGTGCTAAAGTTGCTTTCATGTTCTTAACAAAAGGGCCTCTTCCTTTGGCTCTTTTTTGGGAGAAATTTTTCAAGGGTCATGAAGGGCTTTACTCCATATACATTCATCCTCATCCCTCACACAATGATTCACTGCCTCAGAACTCGGTTTTCTTTGGAAGAAGAATTCCTAGCAAGGTCAGCTTCTGATGCACAACATCACTGGTTTGCAGAGAGTTACTTAAGCCATGAGATGGAGCTTTTTCTTTCTGATACAAAGAGTGTTACATTAACTCACATGTGCACATATTTATATATGTTGGTAGGAATTAGAAGTCATTGATTTGGTTATCTTGAATTCAGTAGCAATTTGTGCCTGTTCTAGTGCTTTTGTGCAAATATTTTGATCATGAATTCTCTCACTCGTCAGCTGCTGCTTCTTTCTAGGTCGTATTTATCATGGTTATCAAGTTTAATCTTTTAGATTTCAACCAATTTCATGTTTCTTTTTATGTTTAAATGTGCTATGTCACCATTGCAGCCAGTAGAATGGGGAAAAGCAAGCATGGTCGATGCAGAGAAACGCCTTTTGGCGAATGCCCTCCTAGACTTTTCCAACCAGAGATTCGTTTTACTGTCAGAATCTTGCATTCCGCTGTTCAACTTCACTACAATTTACACCTATGTAATGAACACCAAGCAGAGCTTCATCAGTACATTTGATGAAATATCCAGGGTAGGTCGTGGCCGATACAACCCCAAAATGGAGCCAGCCATAAAACTCTCCGACTGGCGTAAAGGGTCACAGTGGTTTGAGGTTGATCGCAAGCTTGCTGTTGAGATAGTGGCTGATGAGAAGTACTATTCCATCTTTGAAGAACATTGCTTCGCATCAAATTGTATGGATGAGCACTACATACCAACACTTGCAAACATTCTGTTCTTGGAAGAGAATTCCAACAGGACTCTTACTTGGGCAGACTGGTCGAAGGGTGGTGCGCACCCGGCACAGTTTGGAGGCCTAGATGTCACGGTTGAGTTGCTTAATAACATAAGGTTTGGAAGTCAATGTAGGTACAATGGCAACGTTACTTCAATATGCTTTCTGTTTGCCAGGAAATTCTTGCCTAGTGCTTTGGGGAGGTTGATGGAGGTTGCTTCACCATTACTTCAATTTGAGCCTTAAAATTCTTTTAAGAAGTAGGCAACAACATTAGACAAGTCAAAGTTTTGATATTCAAATTGTATATTAGATGCTGTAAGTGACCAAGAATTGTGTATATAAATAATATGGACATTTAATTAAGAAAATGAAGAGTTGCTATCAAAATTACTCTTGATAGTACTCGTTTGAAAAAATATTCTAAAAAAAATCTTTTGGTCATGGCAATGTAAGATAAACACTTCATTGGTGAGCCTGCCCTGCCAATATTTATATGGGGTTAAATCATTCAAATTAAGTGATCTGATTGATTTTGAAATATTTGGTAATTGAGAAAATAAGATAAAATATCATTTTCCTTTTAATAAAGATAATTACTAAAATTAGGTGATTTGGAAAAATAAAAATTATGACCACACGAACAACATGTTAAAAACGCAGCTATTTTAGTGGGAAGGAACTCCAATGAACATAAATTCAAGAGGTTGACCAGTGAAGGAGTGAAGTCTCCAAATCAAAATGCCACTATAAAATTATACATAGTAAGTCTTTCTAGAAAGGATGACTCGAAAAGAGTTTTACAAACCCAGATTAATCTAAGGTAGTTGATGGAGGTGGGTTTTGCTTCAAAGATAATTGCTCCGCTCACCCGAGTGTGGAATTGGTATCAAGGAGTTTTCTGGGCCTTCATGGATGAGGGAACTTGCAAATACCACCGGAGAGATTTTTGGTGGGAAGACTTCGATATTAAAATCAGAAAGAGCGATTGTGAGAGAATAAGAAAAAGATCAAAAAGAGCCATAAAATAGTTCTATGTTGTCTCTGTGTGAGAAGTGTAGAGTTAATTAATATACCTGGCTAATTATCTGTGTTGATAAATATAACACGTTTGCATGGCAGGTTCCGTATGCTTTTAGGGTATAGAAACCCTAGTTTTCTTGTAAAGAGATTGTTAAGAATTTTTAGAGATTACAAGATCTGTAACCAAAGATCTCTTGAGATTTAGAATCCTATCGATTAAGAAAAATTCAAATTGTTATGGAGATTTCTTGCCTTATTAGGAGTGACTACCCAGACTTGTTTCCTTATTTAGGAAGACTTCCCCAAGACTGGAGAGATTCATATCCGATTAAGAAAGGTTTAAAATTTGTTAGAGATTTTCTTTTTTACTAGATAATCTCAAGTTGAACTTATCGCATATTGGACTTATTTCTAAATTAATGAGACGTGCCCATTGAGAAGTGGGTAACTGAGAGATCTAAGGGCCGAGAGCTAGGATGTCCGAGAGGTTAGAGAGTAGCCAACTTCTCGAGAAAGTAAGACCGAGAGGGTTAACAGGTGTAATTTAGAGTGCTCAACCGAGATAGCACTTAAGAGGATATTTGCTCATTTTTGGGCTTTATGATCTAATAGGCTTGGATAATTTTGGTCTTGTAGTAATAGGCCGTTAGACCATTTACTATCATTTGCCCCCCACTTCTAATGCTAGTTCGAATAGATATCGTTAGGAGTAGAGTTAAGATTTGAGTAGTTTGAAAGGACACAAGAATTTAGCTTTGGGTAAATAGAATGGACACAAAAATGGAGCATTTAATGTGGTAGATATAGTTGTTTTGAAAAACTACGAGGTGAAAAGGATTTGGAAGTAGTGTGTGCTAATGGAATGGGAAGGGCACGGAAGTGGGATAGCTGTGAGTAAGTGGCATCAAATTAGGAACTGACTATTTCAGTTTCAAAGCATACCGCTTTGTTTGTTGGGTGTTGTATTCATGACCTTATAAATAATAGAGGGTAATGGTGGAGTTTTTTAGTTCATTAGATGAGGCGAGGTTATAGGGTAGAGTTTTAATTCATGGGTGACGAAGACATTGTATGGGGTTGCTCATGGAATGTTCTGGAAATAGTTTAAGTACGATCGATACAGGATTCCATCAATAAAGAGACTGCCGATACAAGGTCCCATCATAGTATTTGAAAACCCAATACTATGATGGCTTGCATTGATGGTTTCAAGGGACCATGTAGTAGGTAGGGATATTTCCTCCTTTTTGTATTTCAAATTGGAAGGCTGAGGCGTTTCTTTCTTGTAAGGTCTGACGGAGACAACCGAGTGCTAGGCACAACAAGTGAATTAGTGTCAACTTTTCCTGGGATGAGGTGTATAGAGAATGGGGGAACTAGATATGCAAAGGGGGAGTCAATAGAATGGATTTGCTCTGTATGTGTATGATTCAAGACAAAGATTGAATTGGGATGAGTACCTTCTCTTTCTCTGCAATTTCCATCTTGTATATATTGTTCCCTCTATATTTCCAACTTCCCAACTTCTATACTTTTAATATGTAAACATCATGTTGTTTCTACTTTTATGTTTATAAATTCTGATTTATTTTGTAAAGATCTTTATGGATAAATAAAAAGTTGTTTTCTTGTATTTGATGTTCGGCTCCTTGATTTCATTTTGCATGGACTTCATTGTAATGGAGTTTCTGTGGCACGTTGAATCTGCTTATTGAGTTATCTATAATTGCCTCGTAATTGAGACATGGATTTTAATTTTAAAAAACGGATAGGACAATGCAATTGTAATTTTAATTTTATAAAAAATTCAATTTAAACCAAACCAAACCAAATTTTTTTGGCTTGGTTTGGTTTGGTTAGGATTAAATTCAATCTAGTTTTTGGTTTAAAGTTTTTTGAAATTTTGGTTTTCCATTTGGTTTAGTTTGACAACTATACCAAATCAAACCAAACTGTTGACACCCATATGAGTGACCATGGGCTTTTGATTGGGCAGAACTCAAAAGAAGGTTGGTGTGGTATTGAGGAGAAATGTTGATGGACATCACATTTCTTGTCGTAAGCCTCTGCAATGGCCTCCGTAGTGTGCCAAAAGAACCCTTGAAACAATGTTTCAGGTTTCATGCACCTATATGATTGCCATATACCCCTTCATAGATTTCTTTGAAAACGTAATTACCTTCCTCTGGTGTGAGGCACTTAAGGTATGGGTGCATAAAGGATTTCTTTTAAAGGGACCCATTGATGATGGCATAATGTGTAGCTTGGTATCTAATCTTTGGTACTTCCTATGGCGAGTCTAGTAATTGACTACTCTTTAAGTAGTTTTGGATGGGGTCTTCCAGCTCGGTGTGTCATCAATCGTCAAGATATACTATAGTTCATCAATGCCTGAATATGGAAGGATCTCGACATAGACCATCTGACTAGTTTCCATCGAGTAAGAGCTAACAAGCTTCAAAGCGTATCAATTCTGGCGTTTTTAGATCTAGGAATCTATTGTACATTGACTATGTTGAACTTGTTCATCTCGTCTCTGAGTTTAGAGAGATATTTCACCATCATTGGCTCCTTGGTCTAGTATGTCCCTTCGATTGAGCTAGCTATCGATGAACACCCTAACGTCTTTGGCTCCTAATGACATTGCGATGCATAGCCTTGTCAAAAAGTGCTTCGTAGTTGGCCTAATTGTTAGTAGCTTGAAAATCAATACAGAATGTGTATTCTGCTTAGAAGTCATCAGGACCTATTAAGATGAGGTCGGCGCCACTTCCTAATGATTGTTTTTTTGAATGATTGTTTGTGGTTTATTCAACAGCAATATAATGAATACCCATCTACGTGTAAGGTCCAGGATGGAGGGAGGCATTTTTTTGAATGATTGTTTGTGGTTTATTCAATAGGATATGGGAAGATGCATTTAAAAATGAAGTCAACTGAGGTCTGGCCTTTCATAGGGGGCCTTGGTTGATATTCCATGTCAAATTTACCCAGTTTGATGCTTTGTTTGATGAGCTAACCTAATGTGTCTCTTTTTGTAGGTTCTACCTTAGGGGTTGGTCTATTAGCACTACAGTTGTGTGCACTTGGAAATATGGTCTGAGGCACAAGTGATTATGAGAAGAGCGAATACCACCTTCTCTATGGGTTTATAGTTGATTTCTGCTTCATGGACTAATCGGCTAACATAGTATACTAGCTTTGCACTTTGGCATTCTGTCCCATGAGTATAGAACAAAGGACTTGGTCAGGAATAGACAAGCAAAGATAGAGTTTTTTAATGGGGATGGGCTGAGAGAGTAGGGGAGGTGATGAGAGAAAATCCAGTCCATGAGAACTTTTGAGACTTTTTTAAAGCATCAAAGAAGGGTTTGTATCTTTCGCCCACCCTTGACATGAATCGATTCAAGGCCGTGATCCATTCGGTAAGGCATTGCACCTCTTTCAGTGTTCTAGGCAGTGCCATGTCTAAAATGGCTTGGATCTTCTCTTGATTGGTTTTAATTCCCCGGTGGGTGATTATAAATCCCAAGAAGTTGCCCAATGTGATCTTGAAGGTACACTTGGCCAGGTTTAGCTTCATGTTGTAACACTCTAACATCTGGAATGCTTCTTCAAGATCTGCTACATGGTTCTTTGGACTGGTACTCTTGACTAACATATCATCTACATAAGCTTTGATGTTTCTGCCAAGCTGCTCACTAAAGATCTTATTGACTAGTCGTTGTAAGGTTGCTTTTGTATTCTTCAAGTTGAAGGGCATGACCCTATAACAATAGGTACCGAACTTCATAATTAAGCTAGTATTTTCTTTGTCTCCTGGGGCCATGTGTACCTGATTATAATTGGAGTATGCATCTATGAAGCTTAGAAGTTGATAGCCTAATGAATTGTTCACAAGTTTATCAATGTTAGGGTGTGGATAGCTATCCTTCGGACATGCCTTATTGAGATCAGTAAAATTGACACACATTCTCCACTTGCCATTTGTTTTTTCCACCATGACTATGTTTGCTAACCATTCGGGATATTTCACCTTTCTAATGAAATTCACCACCAGAAATTTTTGAACTTCTTCCTGTTTGCCCGTTGGCGCTCTAATACAAAAATTCTCTTCTTCTGTTTCACTAGTTTGTGATTAGGATCCATTATCAATTTATGAACAATCACAGAAGGGTGAATTCCAGGCATGTCTTTGGGAGACTGGGTAAAGACTCTAGAATGTCGGTGTAGACAATCAATGATAGCATTGTGAAGGTGAGCTCTAATTTGGACAGTCTGGCTAGGTGTACCTATTATAGGAATCTCAATCACCGCTTCACCCGGTATGGGCTTAGCAACCTGTTCGATGTCATCTTTGAATTCCATGGTTTCTATTGAAAGATTATTCTTCTCCACCTACAGCATGGGAATGAAAGGACTGTTGGGATCATAGTTAAGAGTAACAATGTTGAGAGAAGTTCTGAATTTGATTTTCATACATTTCATGCTTGGTAGGGCTTCTAGGCCATCCAAATTGGTACGGCCTAGGATAACATTATAGACGGATGGAAGTTTAACCATGTTGAAGGTGATTATAGTTATAGCATGATTAGGGGGAGTTATTAAGGTCTCCGGGAGTGAAATAGCACCTTCAGGGAACAACCACTCATCAGAAAGTCCCTTTAAGGGTTCACTCTAGGGTTGGAGATGTGACGATGTGAGGCCTATCAATTGGTAGGTATCCCAATGAAGAAGGTTGTAGCCTGCCTCTTGATCGACGAAAACTCTCTTTACAAGATGTTGGCTTATCCTGGTGGTAATGACTAGCGGGATATGTCGCAATCCTTACAAAATCTTCATCGTCAAAATTGACAGGAGGTCTCTTTCTCTTTAGCAGCATGATTGATAAAGAATAGATGAAGACATTTGGCAGAGGAGTCAGTCTAATTCCTATAGACAACATCAATCTAATGAGGTGGATTTTGCTCTACAGATAACTGCTTCATTGACCTGAGTATGGAGTTGGTATTGAGGAGTTTTCTAGGCCTTCGTGAATAAGGAAACTGACAAATACCACAGAAGGATGCTTTGACAGGGAGACTGTGATGCTAAAGTTAGAAAGAGCGATTGTGAGAAAATAAGAAACAGATTGAGAAGATTCGTAAGATAGCCCTGTGTTGTCTCTGTATGAGAAGGTAAAGTTAATGAACATACCTGGCTAGCTTCTTGTGCTGAGTATATATAACATGTATGCATGGCAAGTTCCATATGCCTTTAAGGGTGTAGAAACCCTAGTTTCCTTATAGAAAGATTGCTAAGAATTTTTTGAGATTACAAGGTCTTTAGCCAAAGATCTCTAAACGATTTAGAATCCTATTGATTAAGAAAAATTCATGTTATCATGGAGAATTCTTGCTTTATCAGGATGGCTACCCAAGTTTGTTTCCTTATTAAGGAACTTCCCAAGATTGGGAAGATTTATATGCGATTAAGGAAGGTTCAAAATTTATTAGAGATTTCAATCCTAGATGATCTCAAGTTAAACTTATCGCATAATGGAGTTATTTCTATATTAATGAGAAGTACCCACTATGGAGTGGGGTAATCGAGAGGCCTAGGGTCGAGAGCTAAGATGACCGAGAGGATAACGAGTAGTAGGCTTCTTGAGAGAGTAAGACTGAGATGGTTGAGAGGTATAAATTAGCATGCTTGATCGGGAGAGCACTCAAACGAGGGACTGAGAGGATATTCACTTGTTTATGGGCTTTATGGTCTAATGGGCTCAGGTAATTCTGGTCTTATGGTAACGGGCCATTGACTATATACCATCAGTATTAAGTGTTATATTTCACTAGAATATGTTGGATATATTTTATTAGATTTAAATTTGAACACTACAAAAGAATAGCATTTTTGCGATAGATTTTGCGATGAATTTCTATAAAAAGTTCATCGCTAAAAGTTTTAGCGATGAATTTAGCGATGAACTTTTATTTGTTGCTAATAGCTTTTTGCAAATTTTAAGAATTTATCGCTAATATTAGCCATGAATAATTTTGTCGTCGAAAATTAGCAACAAATTTTGTGACGAAACAATTTTCATCGCAGATTTCATAATGAAATATGTTTCATCACAAAATTTGTAGTCAATTATTGTTCATCACAAAATTTTTTGCTAATTTTAGCCACAAATTATGTGTCATTGCAAATTAGCGACAAACATTTTGTGACGAATTTAGCGACAAACTTAATGACAAATTTTTGTGATGAATTTGGCAACCAACTTTTGCGATGAATTTAGCGATAAATTTAACGATGAATCTGAAATTTAACAATGAATTTAGTGATAAATTTGAAAAATTTAGTGATGAATTTTGCAATGAGTATAAGAATCAGCGATAAATTTTGTGACAAATATGGAAACTTTGCGACAAAAAGTAATATCAAGAGTCACAATGTTTAAATGTAACAATCAAATTAACAATACTCATCGTTTAAGTTACCATGTTCAAATGCAACCATCAAACAACAATAAATAGTATCAAGAGTCATCATCATCATCATCATCATCATCATCATCATCATCATCATCATCATCGTCATCGTCGTTGTCATCATTATCATCATCATCACCACCATCACCATCATCAACATTATTACAAGGAGATAGAGAAGGGAGAATTTGACTTGAAGCGGGGGCTAACTAAAGATGTTGCAAGATAAATCTATTGTGCACGTAACTCACTAACTTCATTGTCTCTTTACCTCTGTTGTGTGCATATCCTTTTAAGTTCGTTGTCTCTTTGTGCCAGTAGGTCCTTCAAGTAGCTCATCTTTTGGGTCAATTGCATTATTTCTGACCTTATTGCTGGTGGGGTGGAGGAAGATGGACCAATGGTTTTGCAAGTCTTGCTCAAAGAACTCATCCCAAGTATGTTTCCCCTTTGTACTACACCAGTTGACTCGAGCCATAGAACCATACTACAACAGATGGCTCAAATGAGATAGTATCATCACTACCGCTCGAATTCCTTAGTAAAAACTAATTATATTTCTCCTACATTGTCATGAGAAAAATTAAAAGAAAATTAAAATAACAACATAATAAAATATCTAACAAAGAAATCAAAGTGCCCAAAATAAAATTAGGATCTATATATCAACAAAACATGTCACAAATAGAAGTATTGTCACAAATATCTAAGGGGAATCTTTCTGAAATAATCAATACAAACCTAGCAATGATCTTGTTGCAATATCTATACCTATGAGATCATGTAACTTTTAAAAGTCAATCTTTTGGGAGATTAAATTATTAATCTGGTTCATCTCTAAGCCATAATTAGGGAATCGGGAAGAGAACCCTAATGTTAAAGCCCAAAAGATTATAATATAGAAAAGAGCATTAATTTAATTAGGCTGGTGTCATTACACCTAGTCATTGCTTACTGAAGTCAATGAAAGGTCTATTTGCTTAGGATTCTCCTAGCAATCAAGTGGTGATTAGTCAAATCTAAAAGTTGTGAAATCCCAATAAAATGGTGTTAGATAGTAAAATGACTCTCTGAAATCAAGGCAACGACATTGATGTTTAGAAAAAGCTCAATTTAGTTTGGTGTATTTCTATTTTATTTGTAATATTTGTTAATATGATAAAGCCTTGGGGCAACACAAATCTTGGGGCAGAGCCTTGTAGATCAACTTGAGCAACAAAAAGGCCAGAAGGTTGAAGTGTTCTCCAATTCCAAACCTTGGGGCAACACAAAGGATAAGTAATCCCTTTGCTCAGTGCCATATCCTCAATAATAAATAATTAACATATAATAAAAAATAATATAATGAGAACATTAACATATATAAGTAAAAGTATATAAAAAAAAATTGTATAATTGCTACTTGTTCTAGACCTTAGTCACAACAACTTCCTCTAACCATAACCCAAAATGTGGATGTTCAAATGGGAGATGTGTTCTCCATGATGTGAATAAGATCAGAAGATTGAACAATGAACAAATTTTAAGTATTTTGTGTACTAAATTAAAGCTGTGCAGCATGCACACAACCAAAACTTCTTCCATAAAAAAGGAAGCTGCTTCCAAGAATTAAACTAAGAGAATAAGCAAGATACAAGTAACTTCATCATTTCCATTAACCAATAAAAAAATGTTTGAACAAAGATATAATTGTCAGTGAACCACAAACCAGTGTAAATATAGTATGACTTAGGCTACTCAACAAGTCAAAGTTGTTAAATCCAGCATGGTGATGCTCTAAAGTGAAAAACACTCGGTTAAAGGAAAATCCATGAGCAAGAAAAAAAATAGGGCCAAACAACAAATAGGAGGAGATCCGAAATGAAAGCTATTCCAATATATAACTTTGCTAGTGGCAATGAAAGAAAGTGCATGCCCCGGAGACAAAACAACTTCTTCCTTTATGCCCTCAACATAAGTACCTTAAAAACATACTAGCAGTATAAGCCAATAGGACTTGGAGTTTAGATGGATATCAATTTTTAGGATAATAACCAGCTAACTATAATTATCCAAGAAGTCACTGCTTAAAATGACATCCAAAAGATTAGTTATAGGAACTTTATAATTAAAATTGCTTCAGCTAAACGTTAAAATCTTCAATTAATAGAAAAATAAAAAAAAGACAAACAAAAAGAGTAAAAAGGAAACACTTTATGTAACATCTTTTTCATGTTCCTATGAAGTTTTTTTATATATGTGTGTGATATAAATAAATAAACAAATATATAATGCGTATGAGTTTAATAAATTTTTCAAAAATAAGTCATTGATACAATAAATTAAAATGTTTTAATTTAAATGTAGGTTTTGAAATATGTCTATTCCGATGTGCAATTTTCTACCTATTACAATTTGGATTAATATTTTATATTGATGTGATTTTTAATGTATCTAATATATGCTTTTCTTCTATTAAAAAAAGGAACAACAATAACAACAACACAAAAAGCTCTCCTTCCACTGAATATCAGTCGTATAAGTTCCAAAAGTTCTATTATACCTATAACATATTGATAATTCATAAAGCTTTTTCAAACACTTCCCAAGAATCTACTCTTCCATTCTATGCAAATAACGAAAAACATGCAACATAGCTGCCTTCTACTCAAGCCTTCCTAATAAAATAAAAGGCTTATCCAACTAATAGCAAAAAATGGAAACTACAAACTACAATATCAATATCAACAACAAAACAACAAATTAACAAAGAATTCTACTAAAGAAATTACCACATAGCACCCCTTCCAAAAAAAAAAAAAAAACATGTCAAAACACCAACTCAAACTGAAATAAATATGAAGCATCATTGTATTCCATGCAACTCATGTACTATTTACATTTGCCACCCAAAGATACTCCATCAGGCATCCAAGCTTCTCCCCAAAAGTGCCCCTGCTTGGTCATGTCTCCATCATTAATTTCCCATTGAGCCAAGGTTATACCTACATACCAACTCCCAAATAAAAACACTAAAAGAACTAGAAATTTATAGGTTTAAAAACCAAAAGACATATGAATAATGAGACGTGAATTATCAATATCAAATTAATCTATAATAAAAGAATAAGTACATATTTTTAAATATTCCTAGGAAAGTAAGAAAAGAAACCAAAGTTCACCAATCTAGGGACAGCTCTATATGGCCCTTGTTCACACATCCCTCACAATATTGGCCACCATAAATAAGATGATGTAGTCACTCAAGTGAAATTGTTACTCATAGAAAACAAATAATGGTAAAGAGAACAATGAAATTTTGTCCTAATAGTGTGCAAAATCAAGACATTTATTCATGTGGGTTGGCTCAGAACTTTTGCCAAACACTGGGAGTGCACTCTAACAGCAGGTTAGGTTTCCTATAAACTATACTGTAAACCCTATCCAATTGGAGACAGAGAGAGAGGCGAGGGAGGGGCAGGCTCTCCCCCTCCCACTTCGAAATAAGATCCAGTGGCACGCTGCTAGATCTGGTTGGGGGAGGGGTCGTACCCTCACCTGTATTTGCCTCTCTTCGTTAGAGAGAGAAACACGAGGGTGAGACCCCTCCCCCTCTTTCGCCTCTCTCTATTAGAGGGGTTATTTCCCAAAATAGGGTTTTATTTAACCAAAATCTCTCAAATAGTTTAATTTTTTTAAGGATTCCCAAACTAGTGAAATCGCGATTCCCAATCGCGACTTCACTTTTTTTTTTTTTTTTACTTTAAAATAAATAAAAATAAAAATATTATTATTATTAAAACATATAAATATTAATAAAAAATTTTATTAATTAAAAATTTTTATTAACTTCATTTTTTATTTTTAAAAAAATTTAAAATTAAAAAAATTTAATTATTAACAAATTAATTAAAAATAAAAAATTATTAAAATATTAATTAAAAATAAAAAATTTTTAATTAAAAAAGATATAATTAATAAAAAATTATCATTAATTTTTTTATTTAAAAAAATATAATCAATAAAATTTTATTAATATTTTAACAATTTTTTATTTTTAATTAATTTGTTAATAATTAAATTTTATTAATTTTAATTTTTTTCAAAAATAAAAAATGAAGTTAATAAAAAATTTTAAAATTTTTTATTAATATTTATATGTTTTAATAATAATAATAATAATAATATTTTTATTTTTATTTTAAAGTGTAAAAAAAAAAAAAAAAAAAAAAAAAAAAAACCCAAAACAAAGCCAATCTCGCTTTCAGCTTTTTTTTTCTTTTTTTTTAACATTCATAAAAAAAAAAAAAAAAAAAAGAGTGAAGTCGCGATTGGGAATCGCGATTTCACTAGTTTGGGAATCCTCAAAAAAATCACACTATTTGAGGGATTTTGGTTAAAAAAAACACCATTTTGGGAAATAACCTTCTATTAGAGAGCAAAAAACACAAGGGAGGGGTCTAACCCCTCCCCTTGCCAGATCCAGTGGCAGCACCACCAGATCTGTAGTACAACACGTGTGTGTGTGAGAGAGAGAGAAAGAGTGTGTGTGTGTGTGGAGACTTACCTTTCTTACTCCAGTGCCCACAAGAGAGAGAGAGAGAGAGAGAGAGAGAGGCGTGAGATAAAGAGAAAGTGAGAGAGTGAGGCGTCGGGTGTGAGGTGTGAGGTGTGAGGATTGTTTGGGAGCGAAGAAACGATAGAAGAAGAAGTGAGTGTAACGAAAAAAAAAAACAAAGAAATAATGGAAATCAGCGACGAATGTATCGTTTATCGCTGATTTAGCGACAAATATCTATGTTCATCGTTGATTTCCAATGCACATAAAAATTCACCTCCAAATCAATGATGAAAGTGTTTTATCGTCACTAAATCAGTGACAAAAATGTCCTTCATTGCTATTCATACATTCATCCCTAATCAGTGACAAACTCTATTGTTCGAGGCTAATCTGCGACAAACTATGTTATTCGTCGCTAATCATTGACGAATACAGGTGCTCGTCACTGAATTAGTGGAGAACAAGACACTTCATTGCTAAATTAGCAACGAACACTTATAATCATCGCTAAATTAGCTATGAATAATGATGTTGTGATGAGTAATGATGTTTGTTGCCGATTTGCAACAAATTTAGCATCGGATAAACAATTTGTGATAAATTTAGCGACAAAAATTTAATTCCTTCCACTAAACTACAAAATTAGAGACAAACTAATAACGATATTTAGTTCAATGCATGCAACAACAAAATTACAGACAAAAAAAAAAATTCATTATATTGATCATCAATAAAAGAATTTTTTATTTTAGATAATGACTTGAATAATTAAAGAAATTTTATAACTCTGTGACTTATATAAATATATACTACTATAATCATTTGAATAAATTCTACCACTATAAAAGGTAATACTCAGTTATCATATTCTTATATAAATAGAAATTGAATGAATTATTTGTTGTCAAAAGTGGTTGATTTGCTGAGAATCCTAACATTCATTACATATTTAAACCAATTTCGTTATTTTGAAAATGGTAAAAAATAGGGAGACAATTGAAAAGGTTACATAAGAGAGCGTTTAAAGAATTTAATCATAAAATTAGATATGAGATTTTAATTAATGAAATTAGCGATGAATTTAGTGATGAATTATCAGTTTGCTGCTAATTAGCTACAAATTTAACAATGAAAAATTCAATTCGTTGCTGATTTAGCGACAAAAACCGATATTTGTCACTAAATCAATGAAGATTAGTTTTTGTTGGTGCTGAATCAGCAATGAATAAATTGTTCGTCGCTCATTCAGTGATGAAGGCCTATGTCATTGTTGAATTAGCGACGAAAGTACTGTTCATCCCAAATTTAGTGACGTATACTGTGCTCATCGCTAAATTAGCAACAAACATGTGTGTTCATCGCAAAATTAGCGAGAACACTCATTTTTTTTCTAAATTGGTGATGACGTCCATGTTCATCACATGTTCATTGCAAAATTAGCAAGAACACTCGTTAGTGACGATGCCCATGTTCATTGCTGATTTAGGGATGAACTCATTTGTTCATTGTTGATTCAATAACGAGCTACAAATTTAGCAACCAAAATTTTGTTCATCGCTAAATAGCAATGAATATAAAATCATCACTAATTTTGTCGCAAAATAGTGATAAATATCAATTTTGTCACTAATTTCATTACAAAATAGTGACGAATTTTTTTCATTGCTAAAATCCATCACTAAATCCTTGTTTCTTTGTAGTGGAAGTAGCTATTGTGTTTTGGAAATTTAAAGCATGGGTAGAAAACCCAATGTGGTTGCAAGATAACAGCTTTGAGGTGTGATAACATAAAGGAATACACTTCAGAATAATTCAACAAATTTTTTAAAGAGGTAGGAATTGGGAATTAACTCAGTGCTCCCTACACTCCATAGCAAAATGGAGCTGCCTAAAGGTTTTTGGGCAATGGCAGCCAATGTTGCTATTTTTTTTCAATTGAATAGATTACTCATCAAAGTAGTCAAACACCTTATAATGCATGGTTTGATCATAAACTTTGTCTCACAAATTTGAAAGTATTTGCTTGTTTGTGTTTCTCTTATATTCCTCTTGTTGAGAGATAAATTGGACATAAAATCTAAGCCTGGAATCATCATAGGCTATAGCAATAGCTCCAAGGCCTATAGAATATTTTAGCCTCACATAGAGAAAATTATTATTATTAGAGACATTGTCTTCATGGAATAAGAACAATAGGACTTGAAAGCAAATGGTGAAGATCAACATTTTGTTGGAGAAATGCCCAATTAGGAAATGTTAATGAGTAGCCAATCAGAGTCATTAGATTGCTTTCTAACATTTATGCAAGGTGCAATGTTGTAGTGTTAGCACTATCAAATGTTGAAGGAGCAATACTGGAGCATAAATGGACTGTTGCCATGGAGGAAGAGTTTCTAATGATAAAATAAATAAATAAATAAATTTGGCAGCTTGTTGAAAAACCTTAAAACAAGAAGGTTATTGGGATAAAATAGGAACTAAGTTTAACATCGATGGATCAGTAAATATATATAAAGCCATACTTGTTATGAAAGATTATACACTTTAAAACCTTCACTCCTGTGGCAAGGCTTGACACCATCCATTTGTTGCTTGCTACTGTAGTACAAAAGGTTGGAAAATGTTTCAACTAGATGTGAAATTGGCATTTTTGAATGGTTTCTTGGAGGAGATCTAGTTGAACAACATGAAATTTTTGTTGTGCAAGTGCTGTAGGAGAAGGTGTATTTGTTGAAAAAGGCTTTATATGGCCTCAAATAGGCTACAAGAGCTTGGTATAGTCATATAGACAAGCACTTCTTAGGACTTGTTAGAAGTCTTAAGTGAAACAACTCTTAATGTAAAAAAGGAAGGAGTTGATTTAATTGTTGTTTTAGTTTATGTTGATATCTTTTGGTCAACAGGCTACAATCAGGAGCTCATTGGTGTTTTCAAAGATGAAATGCCAAAGGAATTTGAGATGACTGACTTGGAATTGATGTCTTACTTTCTCGGTTTGGAATGGAATTGAAACAAAACAAAAATAAAATTTTTATTAGTAAGTGCAAATATACCAAGGTGATCCTAAAATGTTTCATATAGAAGGCTGCAAATCTATAGATACTCTTATGCAGCCTAAGGTCAAGTATTACAAGGATGATGGTGCTACCAAATTGAATGAGAATCACTATAGATGCTCATGTACCTTACCAATTTTAAACTAGATATTGTACAAACTATGAGCTTTTTTATTGAGGTTTATGCACTATGCAAGTGAAGAACACATGTAAGCTACTAAACTTATTGTTAGAGACACCAAAGGAACTGTTGACAATGGTGTTAAGTCTACAAATCGTCAAAATTTGAAGTTAATAGGTTTTACAGATAGTGATTGGGTAGGTTCAATTGATGATATGAAAGAGCCAAATTGGTTATTGCTTTGACTTTGGTTAGTGTAATTGCTCCAACAAGCAAGAAATCATAGCTCAAAGCATTGTAGAAGCTGAGGTTGTTATTGTAACTACAATAACAAATCATACAATATAGTTAAAAAAAATTATAGAAGATCTGAATTTGGTGGAGCAAAAACCAACTCAGATTATTTTCATAATCAAGTAGCCATATCAATCTCTTCCAATCCCGTGTTCTATGGCAAGACCTGTAACACCGACTCTCGGTGTATTGCGCTGTACTCCATTCAGGTATATGTACATATATATATATGTGATGTTCTGAGTAGTAAACTTCACTCAAAATTTTTCGCGATTTGCTTCACTATCTAAATTCGCGCTCGTTAACTCTATGTTTTGAAAAGCGTGCATGAAAATCCTAATTTGGGCAAGGTGAGATTCGAGCGAGCAAACGATCTTAGTTTTACATAGGATCAGTTCCATTAGATTCAGAGTGTCGTAATTGGCCAGTGAGGCTACTTGCACACATTTCTGTATCGGGCCAGAAAATTGAGTCCAGGGGTAGCACGAATAGTGCACCATGGACCCAAAATGAAGGGTCATCGGGCCATTTTGAGCTTTACCCGTGTAATTTCGTTTCTAATGAAATGTCACGTTCTTAATATGTTTTAAAGATGATTGCTCTAAGCAGAAGGGTGAAATTTGAGCAATTGCCCGGAGAAGGCTCGTAACCCCAGAATTTTCACTGAATAAACCCTTATTCTAGACAGAATTAAAATTTGTCCGAGCAAACGGTCTCGTATTCATTTGAGACTTCTATTTTTGTGATTCTACGCGTAAATTAGAGCTTGTAGCAACATTTCATGAATTTCGAGGCCTAGGTCAAATTTCGACCGATCGGCGCTCACCTTCACTCTGGAGGACGTTTGGATGGTCAAAGACCTCATATTTGCACGAGATCTACGGCACTGGACTCAGAATGAAAACCTGCATTCAGTGTGTGATTTTAGAAAATTTTGAAATAAATAGTAAATTTGACCGGTCTCGGGTCAAAGCGGAAACTTGTGGATAGACTCAAAGGACATGTAATTAATGTCCTTGGAATGTGTGAAAGTGCTTTATAGAGAAATGTGAGAGCATGACAAGTGGCAACATGTGGAGAGAAAGATCATAACTTGAAAAATTTTGGATGGCCAAGATTAGGGGGTTGAGTGTAAATTAAAATAAAGGAAGGACTAATGTGCAATTAGGAAATAAAGAAGATATCAATTAAGAGGAGGAAACCTTAGCACTCTCTATTCTTTCAAGCATAACCGTGAGAAGCCCAAGGAGAAAAAATCCTTCGTGAGAGCCTCTTCTCCTTCCATTCTCCCCATCGTGGATAGCTCCCTTTCTTCAAGCCTTCAACACCCTTCTACCTTCAATCACCCTCCCTCAAGCCTCATGACAACCTGTCCAGAAATGGAGACAAAAGGGAAAAGATCGCTGGGTGGAATTTGAAGAGCCGGAAGTCCAAATCCAAGGAGAAATTCAATACTTCTTTCAATTTTCATCCAGAAATTGTTGGTAAGTGTTCTCCTCTCTTCTTTGTCCATTACATACTTAAATTTCATGCCATGTTAAGGTTGTTTTGTTTGAGAGCAAGGGGAGGGCCGAAATTGGTGAAAAATGAAGAAAATTGGGGAATTTTGGATGGACATTCTAATGGACTATCTTTGGTGTTTAAAATGACCCTAGGAGGAAGTAGAAACATGGGCATAACTTAGTTTAGGTGTACAGGACTTTGGCATAAGAAAATGGATTGTTGGTAAGTGTTTCCCTCTCCTCTTTGTCCATTACATACTTAAATTTCATGCCATGTTAAGGTTGTTTTGTTTGAGAGCAAGGGGAGGGCCAAAATTGGTGAAAAATGAAGAAAATTGGGGAATTTTGGATGGGCATTCTAATGGACTATTTTTGGTGTTTAAAATGACCCTAGGAGGAAGTAGAAACATGGGCATAACTTAGTTTAGGTGTACAGGACTTTGGCATAAGAAAATGGATTGTTTCAATCCCAAATTTGTGTCCAAATTGGTGGAGAATGAACCTAGGCTAAATTGCAGAATTTTCAGCAACCATATGAGAGTATTTTGGACCTAAGTGGTCACAAATTTTGGTAGAAATTCTGTTCAATTAATTGCAGTAGCTTTTGGACCCTTGGACAAGGAAATTGGAGGGATTTTGGAGTGTGAAATGCATGAAATTGCTTTGGGATATGTGTGCTGGAGTGTTGGCGCATGTGTACAAAAATGTGGCACCAATAAGGGAGTTTATATGAGTGAAATGAGAGCCAAATAAGTGTAGTGAGTTTGGGGACATTGGGCAGAAATTTCAATGGATTTTGGAGTGAAAAATGCATGGATTTGTATTGGTGAGGTATAGGAAAAAATTTTGTGATTATGAGACTTATAAGTATATGATTTTGAATGAGGATAGGAGGTAAAAGAGTGCAGAAATTGTCTGCACAATGGAAGATGGCTTAGAGGTCATTTCCGTACAAATATGTGGCACAATGCATGGGAAAGAGAACTCCAATGCATGTGTGTCTTGAGGGCATTGTTGTGGTGATTGTGTATATATGTGTATTAGTGAATGAAATGAAGAAGGAATGAGTGCAGAAATTTCTACACAAATGGAAACTAAAAGGGAAGTTATTTTCATGTGAAATATGTAGTGAAATGTAAGGAAAATGGAATAAGAAAGTATGCAGAATTTGGTGGTGTGTTATTGACTATGTGTACGTGAAATTGAGGCCATGAGTGTGAGGAATTATGTATATATGTATGATGAATTTTGGATAGAGATTAGTGAGCATGTGGATGTAAAAATGTCTTGACCAAATCCATTGGAGAGATTGGGAATGAATCTAATAAGCAAAATGGAGGCTTATATGTGTATGTAATAAGGTATAAAAAGTGTATGCATATATAGTGATATTGGTGTGTTAAAGTGATATGAAAATGTGTAATTGTAAAGAATGAGCAAAAACATGTGTTTGTATTTATATGATAAATGTATAGTATTGTATTGGTATATTGAAGAGAAGAAGTTGATAAAGAAATTTGAATAAGAGTGTGTTGGTGTATATGCTAACTCTTATGTGCGGCGAGAGATTGGATTGGTGTTAGCTTTGTGCAGGATTGGTTGAGTACCACCACTTGAGTCTTGTGGACATGTTGTAAGCATGAACAAAATATGAAGAGTTAAGGTAGTGGCTTAAAAGACTTGACTTGACATTGGAAATTTGAAAGTGAAAAACATGCATTTTAGCCAATTGAACAGCATGCAGTTCTTTAGCATAACTTTCTCTACACAGCTCCAAATGACATGAGGTTTTCTGTCTTAGACACTAGACATCCTTAGCTTTAAAAATGAAATAAGAAACCCCTTGATTTGTAAAGGTGTATTAGAAGTTATAGCCTATTTCCTATAACTGCGCAGGTTTGAAACTTGCTGATTTTATACATTCGTAAGTGTTGGATGTCTTGATTGAGGGGAACACTTTTTCTTCGCTTCGTGGTATTATTGGGGAGTGCGCTACCCTCCCCCATACTGTGAGTGAGATTTATTTTAATGTTTTTGTTTAATTTGTAAACCCTGTTTTACAACATTTTGATAAATGAGCATGATTTATCGTGTGTTTGAAATATTTTGACTGGTTTTGGAACTGACTTTTTGTGAACCGATGGAGTGTCCAAAAATTTGGTTGAATTATGAAATTATGCATCCATGTGGTTGAATTGTATAATGTGCCATTTTACGCTATATGTTGCATTTGGTTTGCGAACCTGATTTACGGCACATTCTTGATACGATATTGATTTTGACCTTGAGGGCTTTGGTATGTATTATTTTGTAGTTACGAAGGACACCGTGAGAGGCGCTTGGGTGGCGTCCGGATATGCCTAAGCCTGGGGTATCCCATGAGTTGTCGTGATTATATTAACGACACGATACTAGCCAGGTTGAACCCGAAAGGGGGAAGATTTAGATACTCTCTCCAAGTCTAGCACCTGGACGAGGTCCGTCGCCAATGCCGGGATAGAGAGCACTTTAAATAAATTTGCATATAACACCCCCGATGCGCCTGTCATAGGTCGAGGTAGACCTCTGTCAGGACACTTTTGGCTGGTAGCTCTATGATTTTAATGACAGTGTTTTGGATGCATATTTGACTTGAAAATGCGTGCTAATGATATATTGTTGAAATGAAAAGCATGATGATTTGAAATATGATTTGTATACTTATGCTTTGACACTCCAGTTTCACACCTCATATTAGATGATTGCATTGACCCACTCACTCACTGAGTATTCTTCCCTGAGTACTCACCCCTCTTCTTTCCCTCCCCAGACAGGATTATGGTGCTAGGGCGACGCATTTGGCTCTAGAGGGCTTGATAGTTTGTTGGTGGATTTGGTATTTACGATGGTGAGATTTAAGTTTTAATTGAAAATATGAATTTCGTACTTTATGTCGACCCTGCGTGGTCTTGATATTGAGATCCGTAGTTGGCCGTGTACATATTATGGGATGACTGTATAATTTTTGGACTTTTATTTGCGAAACTCTCATATTTCACTTGCATTGAGGCATTTGTAAATATTTAAAGTGTTAATTTGAGAATTTGTAATATATTTATATAAATTTAGGCCCGCTCGGTGTGGCGGCTGCTCATGCTCTAGTTGGGCATGACAGTAGAGGTCTGTGGCTAGGACTGCTGGTAATTTATTTAGCCTTGCGTTGTTTTGGATGTCGGTTGTGGGATTTGTTGGTTTTGGAGAGGCCCGGATGGCCATTTTTTTAATTTACAGGATGATTTTAAATTATACAGGTATACAGGTTTATTTGTACATAGGAGACCTCCGATTTATGGAGAGGTTCTGTTCGATTTTCTGTAGAAATATAGCCGGCATCCAGGGTAACAGGCGGCTGTTCACGATTCCGGTTCGAGGCGTGACAAGACCATCCTTAGTATTTTATGGGATAGAGGAACAAGTGGCTCACATTTTTACAAGAGCTTCACCTAAAGCCAAGTTTGATATGCTCAGAGAAAAAATAGGAGTTTGCAGGTGATAGGGTGCAAATTAGCTAGTAAATTTGTGAATATTTCCTCTTTATTTTGACCAAATATTGTGTTAATTGGTACATTTTACTTGATTTTTGTATTTGATACAAATTGTAGAAATTGGAAATCAAAAGAGGCTAAAAGAGAAAATTTCCAACAGACTTCTATCTAGTTAAGTGTGGGCACACTAGAATCTAGTTTGCAAGTTTGGAGAGTAGTTCCCTAATTCAAACCAAGTCTCTTGCTAAAGTTGAACAACACTCTTATTTAGATGCAAGATTCTAATTTCTGTTTTATCTAGTATTATTTTTGGAGAATTTCCTTTCATGTAAGAATTGGGTTATTATTTTAAAAAGCCAAAAAAAGAGGAGAAGAAAGGGAGATCAGGGATTTGTTGGCTAGCTTTTCTCTCTCCCAATTGCACATCAAGTTAAGAATTCTCTCTTTCTCTCCCTCTCTCTCTCTCTCTCTCTCTCTCTCTCGTGAAAAGGCAGAACCTTGTAATTTCTTCTTTTGCTTTTTGGGTGTTCTTTATGATGAGTAACTAAACTCCCTTTTTAGTCAGAGGATAATGAAAGATTTGGTTCAATAACATCAGTGAGATCGAATCTACTTTAATTGTTTCTTTTTTTTTTCATTGGTATTTGTATATTACCTAATTTATTGTTTATGATTATTATGTTGTTTGAATATCAAGAGCCCGATATTTGAATTAACCTAATAATCTACTTCTAATTAAATAGTTAAATCCATAATTGTTTAACTACTTTAGTGTTAGTAGTGACTGGCATGATTGGAATTGTGTCAGGGAAATATATGATCTAATTTGAATAAACCCTCGTAATATGTTTGTTGATTAGAATTGGGCTTTTCTAACTCTTAATGCAATTAAGAGAATGAATTCTATGGTTGTACTTAGGGTTATTTCTTAATTAAAGAAGTAGTTAATGGTCATACCATGACTATCGACAAAGCAAGGAAAAGTTGGTTGTTGGAGCTTGTCAACAAGTATAATCAGTTTATCAATAGAAGTTTGAATTTATCTTTGCATCAATGATCAATTTCATGAACCATCTCTATAGTTACTTCTTTCATTAGAACTTTATTCATTATTAATTTAGATTTAATTAATTTTTGTTTAATTTTATTAGTTCAAATTATTTTCTTATTTTCATTTTCTTGAAACTTCCCATTAATCTTTTCTCTAAAAGAAACAAATTCACTAAATCCTTGTGGAGACGATCTTGCTCACTACTATATACAAAATCATATTTTTATTGAGTAGGTATATATTATTAAACAGATTCGACACCTGTTAGCAGGATTAAAGACAAGGAGTAGTATTTAGAATATGCCTTAGATACTACATTTATTTGTGACTTGATTGATGTTAATTATGCTAAAAATAAGAATCAACTTAAGGAATGTTTCTAATCTAAAGGATGATTTGTAACCGAAGACCTATTTTGTACGAGTAGTGACAATAAGTTGTTTTAGATTTTACTATTTTTTTGTTTGACTTTTTTATGGTTCTTGCTGTCCTTTTTTTTGGATTTCCTATTAACTTTTTCATGTATTTAAGTTATCCTGATCAATGAAATCTATAGACCTTTTCTCAATAAAAAAACCAACAAAGGAATATAATTGCACATGCGTGCTATTTTTGTTGCATGATCCTAAAGAAGGTGTCAGCAAAATGAGTTGTGGTGATGGATAACGTGAACAAAATTAAACTAGATGATGAGGAAAGTAAATTATATCAATGAAATATTAATTTGGAACAAACTACAACAAGTTTGGGAATATATAAAGTCACTTATATGAATTGCAAATTTGAACAAGTCGATTCACATAAGGAACTAGTCAACTTGTTAAGTAAAGATCATCTTTTAAACAAAAACAGTATGATATTCAAATCGACTAAGATATCGATCAAGTTGACTCGCCATATGTTGCAAGTTTACTTAACTTAGACAATAGGATAGTCAAGTTGACTTACTTAAGATACTAAGTTGACTTGAAGAATATTTTGTGAAAAAGATTAAAGTTGAGTCTTAGAACAAGTCGACTCATTCAATAAGTATAACCATAAAGTCAAAAGTATGAAAATCTTAATGGTTGAAAATTTAAAAGACCAACGTTTAAAATAAAAATAAAACAAATTATATAGTTGGCCTGGTATAGTCATTAGTGTACTCACCACACCAACACTTAAACAAATTTATGGAAGTCAAGTCATCTCATAAATGTAGTTCATAAAGTACCCAAATAAGAGTTACATGAGCCATAACTCATATCAAGACACAAGCCGGGACTTAGAACTTATGTCATACACTTGGTCAAGTCGACTTACACGTTGCACAAGTTGACTTGTGTGCCCTGGACTTGAAACATTTTAAGTGAGCTCAAACTCAAGTTGACCTAGGTATAATATATAGTCGAATAATAAATGTTAAACACATTGAAAATCTCAAAAATAATGCATAAGATGACCTGATCAATGATCAAGTCGACCTTCACATGTCATAGAATTAACAGAACACTTCACTAGTCTACCATAAGTAATAGTAAGCTAACTTGCATGAGTCAAATTAAAATATATGCCAAGTCAAGTTACACCAAGTCGACCCATCACAACAAGATCTTGACCAGCATGAGTCATAATGCAAATACACTTAAGTAGTATCAAGCACAAGTTAACTTGAATATAACACCAAGTGGACCATGAACAATGAAGCAAAAAGCTTAAGTACTATCAAACCTAGTTTGACCTGACGCACAAGAGAAGTCAACCTACACAAGCACACAGTAAATATATTTAAGCAAAATGAAAACTAAGTCGACCTAAAAAAGAGTATAAGTCAACTTGCACAAATCACAACCTTAAAATGTTTTAGTACTAATAAGCAAAAGTCAACCTGAAGAAGCATAAGATGACTTGCAGTGTAACATAGTAAAAAGATCTAAGAAGAATGCAGCAAACGTCAACTCAGCACACGTGTATAGTTGACTTACACTATCTTTAGTCTATAACAAAATGCAAATCTCAGTCGACTCAAAGGAGGAAGAAATCGACTCGATGTGAATACCGATTAATTGTTCAAAAAAGCTGTTCGAGGATTTAATGGAGCTTTAACCACCCTCAATGGCTATATTTTTGAATTAAATAAAACTTAATGACTATCTCTTCATTGAACTTATAAATACAACACTCCAAGAAAGGATGAACAACTTTTTGAATTTTTCTGGGCATCATTGAATACGAAATCTTTTATGTGCTAAAATTTTATTTTTTATGTCCTATTTCCATCTGGATTTAAACGACTTATCTAAAGACAAAGTTTTATTATATATCTTGTTACACTTTTAAATATTTGTAAAAGACTAGAAGAAAGGGTTCTCTCTATGAATATTGGAAGAAATTTAAAAAGGTTTGTACAAGCTATCCACAACATCAGATAAGTAAACAACTCCTTATTCAATATTTTTATGAAATTCTTCTCCCGACTAATAGGAATATCATTGATGTTGTAAGTTGAGGTGCACTAGTTAACAAGATTCATAGAGATGCAATAGAACTAATTGAAAATATGGTAGAAAACTCACAACAGTTTGGCATTTGCTATGATGAACCAGTCCACTAAGTAAATGAGGTAGATGTTTCTTCTCTTCCATAACAATTGTTTGATTTAACCTCTTTTGTTCAACAACTGGCTGTAGGAAATATGCAACAAGTCAAGGCACGTGGAATTTGTACAAACACAGGTCAACCCATAGGTATGTGTTTAATGTTACAGAATGATAGTGCTGAACATGTAAGTATGGCTGGTAGCATGTTCTCGCCATGTAGGCAATATGATCTCTACTCTAATATGTATAGTCCAGGGTTTAGGGATCATCCAAATCTTAACTATGGAGGGAATATACAACAATTTTTTTTTTGAATAGATAGCAAGGGTTTCAACCACAATTCCATCCCAAAACAGACAACAAAACTGAACCTTCCTCTTCCAATTCAAGTATGCCTTTAAAAGACATTGCCAAGAATTTTTCCTTTTATATTATGCAATTTCAATAGGAAACGAGGTCAAGCATACAAAATTTGGAAAATCAAATGAACCATGGTAACAACAATCATTCGCTTGGAGTCTCAAGTTAAAGGAAGACTGCCATCTCAACTTGAGCTGAACCTAAAGAATGCCAATGCAATAGCACTCAAAAGTGGCAAGGAGGTAGAGGGGCCTAAATCGGTTTTCCCAAAAGATAAAAGTGAAGACCAAATTGAAAGAGAACTTGAAACAGAAGGAAGAAGTCATGCAAATCCAAAGGTAATTCCTAACTTTGTGGTTCAAGTTAAAACTAACCCACCACCTTTTCCTAGTAGATTAGAGAAGTCAAAAAAGCAAGACAAGGAAAAGGAGATTTTAGAGGTATCTCATAAGTTGGAGATAAATATTCCTTTGTTGGATGCTATCAAGCAAGTACCAAAGTATGAAAAATTTTTAAAAGACTTGTACGTCAAGAAAAAGAAATCGAGAGGAGATGAAAGAATTGTGGTGGGAGAAAATGTTTCAGTAGTGTTACAAAGAAAGCTTCCACCCAAGTGTGGGGATCAAAGTATGCTCACTATCCCTTACAAAATTGGAGATACTAAAATCAGGAAAGTAATGCTAGATTTAGGGGTTTCCATTAATGTGATGCCTAAGACAATATAGATTCCTTAAATCTAGGACCTTTGAAAAAAACTAAGATCATTATTCAATTAGTAGATCGTACTAATGCATATCTTGATGGGTTAATTGAAGATGTCTTTGTTCAAGTTAATGGATTAGTATTTCTTATTGACTTCTATGTTCTAGATATAGATGATGAAAACTCTGCAAATCCATCACCTATTCTATTAGGTAGACTATTTTTGAGCACAACCCAAATTAAAATTGATGTTAGCAAGGGTTCTCTTACCATGGAATTTGATGGACAGGTTGTTCATTTCAACATTTTTTATAATATGAAATATCTTTCTGAATCTAACTCTATGTTTTTTATTAGTGTAATTGATCCTATGGTGTAGGAAATTTTTGAACTCAATGATAGGGATGAGTTAGAAGTGGCTCTAACAAAACATCTTGAGTTGGAAACAACTTAAGATGTACAGGTGATTAATGTGGAATTAAAGCATCTACTGGACCCTTTGAAACATGTTTGTCTAGGTAACAAAGAAACTCTTCTAGTTGAGTTTGAGCATAAGGCATTCGAGGTAATAAAGTAATGTAATATGAATCTCGATGATGTGGGAATGCATAAGAAATTGCAGTTACAATAATTATAGAAGATATGGAATGAAGTTTATGAAAATGCTGTGATTTACAAAGAAAGGAGTAAGGCTTTTCATGACAAACAAATTTTGGGGAAAACTTTTGTAGTTAGGTAAAAAGTTCTGCTCTATCATTCAAAACTTAAGCTTTTTCCAAGTAAATTGCATTCCGGCTGGAATAACCCTTGTTGTTACTAATATTTTTCATTATGGTGTAGTGGAAATTCAAAGCTTAAAAGCAGATAAGAAATTTGTTATCAATGGACATCATCTTAAGCCATAGTATGAAGGGTTTAAAGTGGAAGAGGTGGAGTTGATTTATCTTGAGGATCCTATCTATGCAATTTAAAGAGATTTGACCATGTTTAGCCAAAGACGTTAAGTGTTTATTGGGAGGCAACCCAATTGATTTTTAGTTTTTCATGTATTTTTATGTTTCATATTATTTTTACCTTAGGTTCTCATGTTTTGGTGTTAAACTAAGTTTATTGCATTTAGAGCAAATGACTACTGCTAAATAGCACGTGCCCATACTTAGTTGTAATTCAGTTTAAAGCAGGGGTAAATTTGCCAGCAAACTTGTGGTCGACAGGACGTGCCCACGCCTCTGGGTCACACTGAAGTCTATTAATACTTAAAATTCAATCATTGGATAACACATACTTTAGGCGCGCCCTCGCAAGACTGAAGTATGTAATGAGTTGAATTCACGGGGAACCAGATATGATCTAAAGACCAGGACGTGCCCATGCCTTTGGGTCACGCTAAAGTATAAGGAAACTATCTGACGACTAAGATGTTCCACTCCTTGACTCTTTCCTCTAGTTTGATGGATTTGACTTTCCATTCCCTTCCTCCTTGTTCAGGGAAGTTTCTTAGTCCCCTTTGTTATTCTTTTTCTCTTTCTTTTTTACATTGGGGACAATATAAGATGTAGGTGTGGGGGAGGGTTCTCATGCCAAAATTTTATGTCTCTTCAAAGCATGCCCCTCAAAATATTTTTTCTAAACTTTCTATTTTTAATGCCATTTTTTTTTGGGTAAAACTTCCTACTCTTTTGATGTTTGTCCTAGAATAATTTTGAGTTAGTACGCATTGTTCACTTAAGTTGGAATGCTTGAAAGAGACAAGTGTGATGAGTTGTTTTATGGTAAAAATATTTGAGTGTCCCATTGATCTTGATGATTGAATTGAATGAAGATGTGCAAAATTGATACAATTTAAACACTATTATGAGTTTACGAGCCTAAGAGCATTTTATTATCTTTACTTTAATTTTCTTTCATGAGTGTTTCAAACATAGTGTGATCATTGTTGAACTTGCTTAGTTATGCATTTTGAGATCACATTTATGAGTTCATACATTAAAATGATGAGGGCACTTAGGATTAACCATTTTCTGACTTCGTTACAAACTTACCTATGCTTAATTTTACCCTTAGTGAACCATGTTGACCCTTAGCCCTTCCTTTGTTTTATAACCACACTTATTATCCAAGACCCTTTTTGTTTTAACTTTCTTTTTGAACCTTGTACTAAAGGAATGCTTTAATTCCCTTACATGAAGAGTCGACATGTTATTTCAAGGTAATGAATGGAAGCAAGCAGGTGTTAAAAAGAAAGTTTTTTTTTTTTTTTAAGGATGTTTATATTTGTTCTTTTAAAAAATTAAAAAAAATCAATTAAAAAAGAAAAAAATGATGAAAGAAAAGTTCTGTATCTTGTTGAAGTTTCATACATTTTTTTATTCACAAAAAAAGAAGAAAAGAAAAATCAGGTAGAAATATGCCACGAAGTGATTAGGTGCATAATTATTAATTTGTGATAATCAACAAGGGAATAAATTTGTTCACTCTTGTTGGGTATGAGGGAAGTTGTTGGTAGGCCTTGGGATAGTGAATTTATGTAAAAGTGGTGATTGAATTCATGCAGTGAATTTTTGGCATTATCTTTGATACATTTACATCTAAATTTTCCTTCTTTTATCCTATATTTACCCAAGCCACATCACAACCTATGTAAAGACCCTTTGATTTTTGTTTTGAACTCATGTTATTAGTGGTAGAGATTTGATATATAAGTAAGCATATGGTAATGACATGTTATGTTTTAATTTGAGAGCTATTGATATATTCGACTAAACACTTTAAGTGTAGAAGAGACTAGGCCCTATGGTATTGACCTACACGCTTGGGGACAAGCATGGCTTAGATGGGGGGAATTGATAGGGTGCATATTAGCTAGTAAATTTGTAAATATTTCCTCTTTATTATGACCAAATATTGTGTTAATTTGGTTTTATATAATTTTTGTATTTGGTGCAAATTGTAGGAATTGGAAATAAAAAGAAGATAAAAGTGGAAATTTCCAATAGACTTCTATCTAGTTAAGAGTGGGCATGCCAAAGTCCAGTTTGCAAGTCTGGAGAGTAGTTCCCTAACTCAAAGCAAGTCTCTTGCTGAAGTTAAACGACACTCCTATCTAGATGCAAGATTCCAATTTTTGTTTTATCTAGTTTTGTTTTTGGAGAATTTCCTTTCATGTAGGAATTGGGTTATTATTTTAAAAAGCCAAAAAAGAGGAGAAAAAAAGGGAGATCTGGGATTTTTTTTCTAGCTTTTCTCTCTCACAATTGTAAATCAAATTAAGAATTCTCTCCCTCTCTCTCTTATGAAGAGGCAAAACCTTGTAATTTCTTCTTTTGCTTTTTGGGTTTTCCTTATGAGGATTAACTAAACTCCCTTTCTAGTTAGAGGATAATAGAGATTTGGTTCAATAACATCTGTAAGATGGAATTTGTTTTAATTGTTTCTTGCCTTTATTGGTGTTCGTATATTTTCTGATTTATTGTTTATGATTATTATGTTGTTTGACTATCAAGGGTCTGATATTTGAATTAACCTAGTAATCTACTTCCAATTAAATAGTTAAATCCATAGTTGTTTAACTGCTTTATTATTAGTGGTGACTGGCATGATTGGGTTTGTTTCAGGGAAATATATGATTTAATTTGAATAAACTCTTGAAGTGTATTTGTTGATTAGAATTGAATTTTTCTAATTCTTAATGTAATTAAGAGATTGAATCAAATGGTCATACCTTGGGTTATTTCTTAATTGGAGAAGAAGTTAATGATTGTATCTTGACTATCGACAAAGTAAAGAAAAGTTGGTGATCAGAATTTGTTGACAACTATAACTAGTTTATCAATAGAAGTTTGAATTTATCTTTGCATTAATAATCAGCTTCATGAACCATCTTTGAAGTTACTCCTTTGGTTAGCACTTTATTCATTATTAATTTAGATTTAATTAATTTCTGTTTAATTTCATCAGTTCAAATTGATTTCTTATCTTCACTGTCTTGAAACTCCCCATTAATCTTTACTCTTAAAGAAACAAATTCACTAAAACCCCATGGAGATGATTCTTCTCACTACTATATACAAAATCATATTTTTATTGAGTATGTATTTATTATTAAACAGATCTGACACCTGTCAGTAGGATCAAAGACAAGGAGGAGTGTTCAGAATATGGCTTAGATACTGCATTTATTTGTGACTTAATTGAAGTTAATTATGATAAAAATAAGAATCAACTAAGGAATGTTTCTAATCTTAAGGATGGTTTGCAACTGAAGACCTATTTTGTAGGAGCAGTGGCAATAAGTTGCTATTTTAGGTTTTACTATTTTTTTTTGTTTGACTTGTTTATGGTTCTTGCTCTCCCTTTTTTTGGATTTTCTATTAAGTTTTTCATGTATTTATGTTATCCTTATTAATGAAATCTATAGAACTTTCTCAGTAAAAAAACCAACAAAGGAATACAATTGCACATGACAAAGGAATACAATTGCACATGCATGCTATTTTGGTTGCATGATCCTAAAGAAGGAGTCGGCAAAATGAGTTTTGGTGATGAGTAAAAGTGAACAAAATTAAACTAGATGATGGGGAAAGTAAATTATATCAAAGAAAGATTAATTTGGAACAAACTACAACAAGTTTGGGAATATATAAAGTCACTAATATGAATTGCAAAGTCGAACAAGTCGATTCACATAAGGAATAAGTCAACTTGTTAACTAGAGATCATCTTTTAAACTAAAACGATACAATATTCAAATCGACTCAGATATGAAGCAAGTCGACTTGCCATGTGCTACAAGTTTACTTGACTTAGACTGTGTAAAACTTGAAATTATTGCTTAGTTTTATGCATGACTTGTAGTCTATAGAGTAAATTTTGATATTGTAAATGTGAACAATAAAATTTGATGGATTAACAAATTAAATTAAGGTTTGGTTTGAATTAGTGGTGGAAACCCAAAACCTTGGAGCCCAATTTTTGAGTTAAAGATCTAATTTTGGAATCCAATTCCTTGAGCTCATTTAGAAGCCCAAAACTTAAATTAGAACATCTAAAAACCCCTTCCATGTTCTGAACCTCCACTCCTTTTGTTCTTATCTTTTCTTTAGTAAACAAAAGCTAGAAAGTCAAAGAAGGCAATTAATGAAAGTATTTATTGTTACTTTTTCATGTGGTGAGTTATCTTTGAAGAAATAAAAGAAAAATTGAGGGAATTGTGTTTTGTGTGTGGTGTTTAGTCATCAAAGGGAGAGAGAGATAAAGAGAGCGGAAGAGAGAGAGAGAGAGAGAGAGATATCAATAATTCTTGAAACTTATTGAATTCCTTACATTTTATTTTCTTTCTCCTTCATTTCCTTTGGATATTCCGAGCAACTTTCAGCCAAGTCTTTCACACTCTAAGTCTTTCTAGCATGCTCTTAACACTTTTTAACTAAGTCTTTGGGTTGATTATAAGAAAAAGCTAGGAATGGAACAAATTGGTGCAAAAAGTTTACAATTTAATGGTGATCTCATTGGGGGACTGATGTGAATCCTTGAATCAAGTACTTTAAATTCAAGGTTTTAAGTTTTTATTTATCATAGAAATCATAGTGAGTATCAGGTTTGATGATCTAAACATAGAAGGATGAAGAAAGATTGGAATAAAGATAGAAAATTTATTTTCCTACAAATAGGATAGTGTGACCATGATGTACTGTTTTAGTTGTAACATTTTTTGTACATTGACAAATCGAGTAGGACTTTTTGCATATGAAACTAGACTTCCATACCTTCAAAATGAGATAAGACTTGTTGAACTCTGATGAGAACTGGACTTTTAATGTTTTTCAAAGTGAGACATTCTACAAAATAATCCCCTGTTTTTGCCCTGTTTTGGTTAAAATTTTGGTTTGATTTTGAGATAGCTTCTATGCTGAATTGGTCTAAGCTTTGAACATGAAATTTGTATTTTTATGTCTTATCTTTAATTTGAGGCGAGAATCATGTGGTTTGGATATGCGTAGTGAAAGCTACAATCATTTTCCCATGACTGTGCAGATTAAAAATTATACAGTCAAGACCATATAGGATAAATCTTCATGTCTTTGTGTAATTGGAGTAGAACTAAGCTACAAACATAAATAAAAATTGTTGTTTAATGGCTAGTCTTTAAGTGGAAACTAGAAGTTTTACAAATCCAAGAATGCTAGTTCAAAGTACAATTATTTACCTAAGATATGAAGATATGAGAATGAGCATTAAAAATGGGTAATGAGCACTTTAAGCATAGAGACACATTTTCCATTCTTTTATAACATATATTTGGCCTCTTAGTAGTATTGAATTAAAATCTAACCTGAATTCTATGTTCTGATCTAAACAATCAACTAGGCAAAGGTCCTTCGAACAAGGATAGGCTTGAGAACCTGGATTAGTGGGAGTGCACACCCTCCCCAAACAGTGAATGAGACTTTTATGTTTTGTTAATGAGAAATGTTTTATGTGTTTTGAAAAAAATCTTACTTCGAAATGTGGCTTTATAATTCCATTTGAGTGTGATGTGTTTTTTTGAAATAATGATGTTAGAATGTTTTTCACATGATTTACCTTGCATTGTTGATTGAGGTTTATTGAAACAATGATGTGTATGGGTTGCAAGTTGGTTTTGAAATTTATTTGTGAATGAAAACTCTGTTTTTGGTGACCGATTGGTCATGTAACTGCTATGGTTTATTACTCCTTCATGATCAACTGGAGGAAGAGCGGTATAAGTGGAGTCGGATATTGAATTAGGGTAGTATGATATAGGGCATTAATCTACCCAAGGTTATAGTTGGATAACCATAAGTCACCAATGGTGATGTCCAAGTCAACACCAAGAACGAGACACTTTTAGAAAAATGAAGGAATAAAAACCCTTGGTGGTTCCAGTTCTTGACCCCTACCAAGGTCTTGGATTGGAAAGTATGTTTTCAGCTGTCCCAAAGTTTTGAATGAAATACAACCTATTTGATGCAAAGAAAAATATTTTACTTTGAATATATTGATTGTTAAGGCCTTGTGAATTTGTGAATGCTTTTGCAATGACAACATGGAATTTGTTTATAATGGTTTTGAGACATGATTACACTCTTGTTCATTGGCATGTATATAGATTTCTCACTTATTGAGTACAATTGTACTCATCCCCCTCTTTATCTCCTATTTTTAGGTTTGTAGATAGTGCAGATAGAGAGACTTCTTTGGAAGATTTGTGAGATCTATTTCGGTTGGAATCATACACTTTATGTAAGATGGTCTCATTTTAGGCTTATGTAGTTGTAGATGGATCCATGGGAAAAGTCAATGGAAGCAAAATTATGTTATAGTATAAGGTTTAATACTTTTGTATATGTTTGTTCATGTTTTGATTGGCCACTTTATGCTAAAGTGATTGAGAATTTACTTACTTCATTTTGGGAGTGACCATATGGATAATGGTTTATGATTACAGAGAATTTGATGTGGAATAAATTCAGATTGATAACAGGTTAGCCTTGTTGAATCTTGGAGTGCGTGGCTGGGGTTGCACGTAGTTTGAGGTAACATAGCGATTGTCTCGTGCTCGGATCTGGGGACCGAGGCATGACAGACAGTAGGATAGTCAAGTTGACTTATTGAAGATACTAAGTTGACTTGAAGAATATTTTATGAAAAAGATTAAAGTCGAGTCTAAGAACAAGTCAACTCATTCAATAAGTATAACCATAAAGTCAAAAGTATGAAAATCCTAATAGTTGAAATTTAAAAGACCAACATTTAAAATAAAAATAGAACAAGCTATATTAAGTTCAAGTTGACCTGGTATAGTCATGAGTCTACTCACTACACCAACACTTAAACAAATTTATGGAAGTCAAGTCATCTCATAAATCTAGCTCATAAAGTACTAAAACTGGAGCCACATGAGCCATAACTCATATCAAGACACAAGCCAGGACATAGAACTTAAGTCATACACTAGGTTAAGCCGACTTATACATTGCACAAGTTGACTTGTTTTTCCTGGACTTGGAACAATTTAAGTGAGCTCAAACTCATGTTAGCCTAGGTATAATATATAGTTGAATGATAAATGTGTAGCACATTGAAAATCTCAAAAATCATGCACAAGTTCGACTTGATCTATGATCACGTTGACTTGCTCATGTCATAGATTTCACAGAATACTTCACTAGCCTACCACAAGAGATAATAAGCCAACTTGTATAAGTCAAATTAAAATATATGCCAAGTCAAGTTGCACCAAGTTGACCCATCACAACAAGATGCCGACCTGCATGAGTCACAATGCAAACACACTTAAGTAGTATCAAGCACAAGTCGACTTGAATAGAATACCAAGTTGACCATGAACCATGAAGCAAAATGCTTTAAGTACCATCAAACCTAGTCCGACCTAAAGCACAAGAAAAGTTAACCTACACAAGCTCACAGTAAATATATTTAAGGAAAATGAAAACCAAGTTGACCTGAAAAAGAGTATAAGTCAACTTGCACAAATCACAACCTCAAAATGTTTAAGTACTAATAAGCAAAAGTCAACCTAAAGAGAGAATAAGCTAACTTGAAGAGCAACAAAGTAAAAATATTTGAGAAGAATGCAGCACGTGTCAACTTAGCACACACGTATAGTTGACTTCCACTATATTTAGTCTATACAAAATGCAAATCTCAGTCGACTCAAAGGAGGAAGAAATCGACTCGATGTGAGTACCGACTAATTGTTCAGAAAAGCTATTCGAGGATTTAATGGACCTTTAACTACCCTCAATGGCTATATTTTTGAATTAAATGAAACTCAATGACTATCTCTTTATTGAACTTATAAATACAATACTCCAGGAAAAGATGAACAACTTTTTGAATCTTTTGGGCATCATTGAATACGAAATCTTCTATGTGCTAAAATTTTATTTTCTATGTCATATTTCCATTTGGACTTAAATGACTTATCTGAAGACAAAGTTTCATTATATATCTTGTTTTTCTTTTAAATCTTTGTAAAAGACCAAAAGAAGGGGTTCTCTCTATGAATATTGGGAGAAATTTAAAAAGGTTTGTACAAGTTTTCCACAACATTAGATAAATAAACAACTCCTCATTCAATATTTCTAAGAAGTTCTTTTGCCAACAGACAGGAATATCATTGATGCTACAAGTTAAGGTGCACTTGTTAACAAGACTCCTAAAGATACAAGAGAACTAATTGAAAATATGGTAGAAAATTCAGAACAATTTGGCACTCGCTTTGATGAAGCAGTCCACTACATAAATGAGGTAAGTCTTTCTTCTCTTCAACAACAAATGTCTGATTTAACCTCTCTTGTTCAACAACTGGCTGCATTAAATATGCAACAAGTCAAGGCATGTGGAATTTGCACAAACACAGGTCAACCCATAGAAATGTGTCCAATATTATAGGATGATAGTGCTAAACACGTAAGTATGGCTGGTAGCATGTTTGCACCACATAGGCAATATGATCCCTACTCAAATACATATATTCTGGGTTGGAGGAAGAAATCGACTCGACGTGAATACTGACTAATTGTTTAGAAAAGCTATTCGAGCATTTAATGGAGCTTTAACCATCCTCAATGGCTATATTTTTGAATTAAATGAAACTCAATGACTGTCTCTTCATTGAACTTATTAATACAAAACTCTAGGAGAAGATGAATAACTTTTTGAATCATTTAGGCATCATTGAATACGAAATCTTTTATGTGCTAAAATTTTATATTCTATGTCATATTTCCATCTGGACTTAAATAACTTATCTGAAGACAAAGTTTCATTATATATCTTGTTTCACTTTTAAATATTTGTAAAAGACCAAAAGAAAGGGTACTTTCTGGTCTGGGTGTAGAGTGTTTGAGTGAAATATTTAGGATTTAAGAGCACCTGTTGAAAGTTAATGGTGAGTATTCGAGTGAAACACTTGTAAACTGTGACTAACACCTGAACAAACTATTTGTGTGCTATTTGTAATAGATAGTGAATTAGAAATTCAAATGAAATCTTGGAGTGGACGTATATCAGGGAAGGTTGAATTACTTTAAATCGAAAATCCTCATCTCTGCTCTATTTCTCTTTCAATATCTTTTCAAAACTCAAAAAATCTTAAAAGTGTTATAACAACCTATTCACCCCTTTTAAGTTGTCATAATTAATTATTCAAAAGGAATCCTATGTTGTTAGTGCTAAAAAGAGCCCCTACATCATTAGATGCTATCTTCAATAACCTAATCATTCATCTGGTCATGATGGTTGTTATGTTTTTCTTCTTATTACTTTCTGATGTAGCTTAAGAATAATAAGTATAAGGTTTTATTTTGTTAGTATATAAAAATATTTTTAGATTATTTATATTTTTATTATTTGATCAATCTCAATTTTAGTAATTATTTAGTTTCTATTTTGGTTAGGATTTTGTGGCCTATAAATATTGGGCTATACTATTATGTAAAGGTGACTTTGGAAAATAAATTGCTTACTCAATTGCTTCTCTTTTCTCATATCTCTTCTTTATTCAGCCGCCTTTTATTTCCTCTTCTTTCCTAACCACTTTTTCTATTCTCTTCTCTTATTCCATTCTGCATCACTTTCTCCTCTACTGAGGGAAGAACCTCAATGTCATGGGTTTCAAAACCCTATATTTGACCATCGTAAATTTGTTACTATTATGCTAACTACTAGTTGTTTTATGTTTGCCTCCTTAGCAATATTTTTGTTAAATATCTTTGCTCATTTGGGTCCTTGTAGGGACATCTGAATGATAAAAGCTCTAATTCAAGTGTTTTCCTTGAAATTGAGGTCTAACATTCAAACTTTCGAAAGCACATATATTTCTACAGTTTTCATGACCCTTATGTAACAAAATAAAATGTTTGCTCATTTCGGAGGAGTTCGCAGTGTGCAATCTTGTTTTGGGTCACCGAATTAAGGGATTAGTGGAGCTACAACAAAGAGTGTCAATAATAGAATACCAGTGGAAGTTTAGGCTTTATTATCATAAGTAGATAATCTCTTGCTTGTTAAGAGGTAAGACTACAAAAAACACGGTTTAGTGACGTTTTGTTATGCCTAAGTGCCAAAAATATGACTTAAAGTAGGTTTTGATGCCATGAAAGATGAGGAGTACTGGCATCACAGATAAGGCCCTCAAAATAAAGAAACCACGATTTGTAATAATAGGAAACCATATTAACCACACAATAACTACAACATCACAAAACCGCACCATGCACATCCCAACCTGTATGCCTAAAAATTTGACTTTTCAGGTTCTACATGCTGCTCTTATTGCAGATGACTGAATTGGATCCTACACCAATAGGTCTATATTGTCCTTAACAAGAATTTCATGTGATGTTGAACTTCCGGGGTAAGTGCTGTCTGGCTTATCGCGAAACTACAATTACCATTGGAAAGTGCAAAAATGTTAAAACCAATTATATGAAAAGCATTAAAAAGAATACAACAATAATAACAACAACAAAGTGAACCATAACCTTAAATTTTGTGTCTACCGTTTGAAAAACAATATAGGAGATAGGACAGATAAAATAAAATAAAATAACATAACATAACATAACGTAACATAACATAAAATTAGAGTTTGAAAATAAAATATAGAAAATAAAATTAAAAATTAAAATAATAAAAAAGAAATTAAAATAAACTATCTATTGAAACTTAATTAATTAATTAATAAATAACAATAACAATAATAATAATAATAATAATAATAATAATAATAATAATAATAATAATAATAATAATAATAATAATAATAGTGTATTAATTTAATTGGTTCGGCAATGTCACTCATTACTCATTCATATCTGAAGTCATCCTTTTAACTAAATCATTGACATTTATAACTTTGTGGATAACTTGCATGCAACTTTTCAATGGAATACCCTAACATTTTACTATATTTTTATATTTGAGATCCCGCTCCTCTAATTCATGCATTGTTAGGTTTTTGTTGCACATGTTTAAACCATTTTAGACGATATTCTCTCATTTTATTCACAACTGAAGTCACTCCTAACTTAATACATATCTCTTTATTTCTAATTCTATCTCTTCTAGTTTCATAACATATCCATCTTAATATCCTTATTTTATTTATAACTATCTTATACTCTTGTTGTTATTTACTGACCTAACCCTTGGTATCATACAATAATGTAGATCTTACTACAATTCTATAAAACTTCCCTTTAACTCAATGGTATCATTTAATTGCAAAGAACTCCAAATGTACTTTTCTATTTTATCCAATCTATTTGAATCCTATGATTCACATCCTCATTTATATTACCATCATTTTAGATGATAGACACAAGTATCTAAAATGTTCTCTTTTTGGTACATTCTGTCCCTTTAATTTGATCGTTTCTTCATCATTGTGATGACTGCCACCAAATGTATATCTCATATATTCAGATTCTGACCAACTCAGTCTAAATACTCTTAATTCTAGTGTGTCTCTTCATAACTCCAATTCAGTGCTAATATCCTTTCTAGTTTTATTGATCAGCACTATATTATCTGCACAAAGCATTTATCATGATGCTTTATCTTGGATGTTGTTTGTTATTTTATCCATTGTTATAACAAAAAAGGATGGGATTTAAGGCCGAAACTTGGTGAATCTCAATATTAATTGGGAAACTAATACTTAAACCCCACAGATTTCTACATTGGTAACACTCTTTACATATTTTTGATGAGATTAATGTATTTTAAAGAGATCTTCTTTTTTATCAATGGCCACCCCAGTATGACTCAAGAGCCTTATCACATGCTTTTTTATGTCAATGGATACCATAGATGAGTTTCTCTTTTATGCTCTAAATGTCTCTATGAAATTTCTGAGTAAATGAATGGATTCAGTGGTAGATTATTGTGCATAAATCAAAATTTATTTTGAGACACATTTAACTCTAATCCCAATCTATATTTTATCAATCTCTCCCACAAACTGTATAACATGACTAATAAGTTTAATTCATCTATAATTGGAACAATCTTGTATGTCACCCTTATTCTTATATAGTGGTGCAATTGTACTTTTCATTAATATTTGTGGTATTTTCTTGATTTGTCAAATTTTGTTAAAAAGATCTATTAATATTTTTATCTTTATTTTACCAAAACACTTCCACACCTCAATAAGGATGCTATCGATTCACATTAGTTTATTATTTGTCAATTTCTTTAGGACCTCCCTTACTTTATAAGGATGAATCTTGTATTTAAAATCTCTATTGATTTCTTCTAAAGATATCACGATATTATCGATATATCTTGTACTCTTAATGTTAAAGAGGTTATCAAAATAATCTCTCTAATATTTTTTTTTATGTTTTTATTCCTTACAAAGACACTATTAGTCTCACTCTTAATATACCTAATACCTTTTATTTCCACTTCACTAAAACACTTCCACGCTTCAATAGAGATGTCATCAGGTTTTATGAGTTGATTATTTTTCAATTTGTCACACCCCAAATCCACCCCTCGCCTGGACTTCATTAGTGACGGACTGCTTGGCTCTCGCTAGGGCTTAATCACTTACATGAGTAGCACTAGTCATGCTAAAATAGTAGATCTTTTATTTATTTAAATCATTACATATTATAAAAGTTTTCTTGTACATGATAAAGTAGCAAAACTTCTATACTAGAGAGGTTATTCATAATAAAGCTATGTTTACTGACTCATCTAATTCTTCTTGACTTCCATTCTAGCAGGGTCTAAAAATAATTTTTGGGGTGAGCTTGATAGCCTTGTGAGGTTCGTGTGTGCATGTGTGAAAAACTTTTCATTGTAAAATTATACGATAACGATTTCATTATAAAATCTTTTGAAGAAACTTTCAATACAGCAACAACATGCACAAACAATAATAATAGTAACACATAATAATATAGTATAGGTGACAATTTACTTCCATCTTTTCTCTCCATTATGAGAATAGTTTCTTTATCCTACCCAGGAGGTCCATTTCCAAAAAGGGTTATTAGTCTCCCTACATTAAGTGGTCAAACCTCCTATCCATATAATGGGGTGCTACTAGTATATATTTTGATGTTCGACAAAGCCCTTGTTTGCTCGAGCTATCTCCACACAAACTGGTTTATATAACAAACACAAACGCATACATTGATGTGACAGTAGTAAATCATGGTAGTAATAGAAAATCAAGGTAATTATGTATTAAAAAGATATGAATACAAAGAACATTCACCTCAAGGAGTTAAATAAGACTAGTCTTGCATTTTCCTTCTCTTCCTCTCTCTTTTCCTTACCTTTCTCTCTTTTTCTTTCTCTTTCTTTCCTTCTTTCTCTTTTTCTCTTCCTTGGCCGAATTTGGGTTGGAATGGAGGGGACTCATTTATAGTCATTGGGATGGTGATGAGTCATCACCTACTTTCATGTATTATTGGCATGTGTACGACACTTGTTCTTTATATAGGAGTCTTATTCTTGATGAAGGCCATGTGTTCTTTCATAGGTTAACTATGCACGGAACATATCCTTTATGCAAGACATTTGTCTTCCATATGCATTGTTTTGTTGCAAGACAAGTGTCTTGGATGGTGGATAGTCGGTGGGTAGCTATCCATAGGTGAAGAAAGTTTATTCAATGTTAATTTTTATTTATAGTTAATTTATTTACGTGTAATATTATTTAAGTAAATGTCATTAACTTAAGAATTACACATAAATAAAGAAATACCTCCTATTTGAATCCAGTAAAAATAGTTTTAGGATCTAATTTTTTAATGACAAAACATCAACTCTCCATTTCAAAAAGAAAACTCGAAATGGCTAACTTTGTTAGATTTTCTTTGGTTGGCTAACAACTTAGAAAAATTCTAGAAAAATAGGTTTTAACCTATTTGACATATGAGGAGCAATTATCGGGACTTTTTCTCCATATTTTCTAGACAATTTAGTTATCTCATTTTCTAGGTACTTAGTCTCTGATGAGTTAGTCAAACCTATGTTTTTAATATTCTAAGTCTTTGATTTCATACTCAATTCATTTGTTTGAGTAGTTTCACTTAATTTATAAATAATAATAAGTTATTTCTTGCAACTAAATTGAGGTATGTGACATAATTTCTTTAAAATCTCCCTTACTTCATGAGGGTGAATCTTGTATTTAGAATCCCTATTGATTTTCTCTAAAGGTATTGTGATATCATCGAGATATCTTATGCCCTTAACATTAAAAAGATTTTCAAAATGATTCTTCCAATACTTTCTTATGTTTTTATTCTTTACAAGGACACTATTGGTCCCACTCTTAATATATCTAATACCTCTTAAATCTTTTCCTATCCTATCTCTTAATTTGGTAATTCTTTAAATCACTTTTTTTTTCATCCTTGTTTCTAATTTCTTATATAATTTATTATACACTTTGCATTTTGATACACGAATAATTAGCTTCACCTCTTTTTTTTCCCCCTTAATTTTATACTTCTCAAATGCATTGTTACCTCTCTTACTTTTAAGATTCTTATAATACTCTTGTTTAGTTTGTATAACAGTTTGAATTTTCTCATTTTACTATGATGACTCTTTGACTATTGGTGCTAGACCCCTAGACATGTCAATAAACTCAGGTTGTGTGTGGGTGCATAGTGTTATCTTTCCTTTTATAACCCATCGTAATTGACTCCACATATGTAGGCTGCCTACTACATAATAGTCCAATTATTATATAAAAATTTCAAAAATATTTATTTAATTATAGAAAATATAAAATTGTAAAAAGTACTTGCAAATGTCTTCTTATGCGACACCATGTCCCTTTATCCCACCGAAAGATGTTCTACAATCAGAAAAGTAAAATAACTAATTAATATCCCAAAAATATTACTTGGGAATGAAGTAAAAGAAAGAAAATATATATTTAACTTACCACAAAATGGTTGAACATCATATCTTTCATCACCTGATTAACACACCCCCAATCATAGAAAGGTTTTTGTTAGTGGCATTCTATGATTTTATTTAATCATTTCACAACGTACGAAGCATTGGAAAAACTATAAGCATAAAAAATTAATTAGCTTAAAAGTTTTATATAAATACTTAAATTTAAAAATATGATATACAATTAACTTAATTATTCACATCTCACTTAAACGAAACGAAATCAACTAGCTGGTCTCCCTCCGTAGCCATCTTTTGTATAAAATTTAAAAATAATAAATTTTATATAATAGTGATCATCTTATTATGAAATTTATATAAAAATATGGAATGTGCAATAGTGTGCGCGTGAATGAACAAATCAAATCTGATGGTACATGATCCAAGGATCCATTACCACGAGACTAGAATCACCCAAGCTCATTAAGCCATGAGTTCGTAGCCTCTTGGCTGAATGCTCTCCTAGGTGAGTACTCCTTTAGACCTGGGCGAGTGCTCCTTTTGACCCTCTTGGTCATCTTATCTCTCGGCACTCAAGCCTTTTGGCTATCCCACTTCTTGGTGGATACATCCTACAAGTGTAACTCAATCCATTATGTGGAAAGCACAACTTGAAGTAATCTATTAAGGAGATAAATCTCTAGCAAATTTAAACCTTCCTTAACTGAATAAGAGTCCTCCCAGTTCTCTAGAAAATCTTTCCTAACATGGAAACCTATCTCGGTAGTCACTCCTAATAAGGCAGGAAACCTCCACTTGAGCTTTCCTTAATCAATAAGACATTGAATCTCCTAGAGATCTTTGATTACTGTCCCTGTAATTTTGGAGATTCTCAACAATCTCTGTGTAAGAAAACTGGGCATTTTATACCTATAAACTCATACGAGACTTATCATATACACATGCTATATATATCCAGTATTGACAACCAGCCAGATACGTTCTTTGCAACACTACACTTCTCACACAAAGGTAACATAGGGCTCTCTTGTATCTTTCCTCAGTTTGTTTCTTATTATCTAAAAATGACTATCATCGTTGAGTGTCAGAGTTTCCTCGTTGGAGTATTCTCCGATGATGCTTGTAGGTCTCTTTACTCTCGAAGGCCCACACTACAAAAAAATATGGTTTTAGTTACGGAAATAATTTGTTGCTATTTTTGCATTGAATTTAGTAAAAAATAAGAGATTCGTCGCTATTTTGCAATGAAATTTGTAACGAAAATGTACTCATAGCAAAATTAGCAATGAATACGTTATTGATGACTAAATTCATCGCTAATTAGTCTTGAAAATATTTTTGTAACAAAATTCGTGGTTTGATTAAATTTTGCCACGAATCAAGTTTTTGTCGCTAAATTTAGCGACGAAAAAATTTATGGCAAAATCCATGACTAATTAGCTAATTTTCCATGGCTAAAATTGTAACTAATTAGCCATGAAAATATATTTGTGGCAAAATTTAGTAACGGACTCTAATGTCATGGCTATAGTCGTCCCTAATTAGCCACAAAAAAATATTCATGGCTAAATTTATCGCTAATTTATACTTTTACTTCAAAATTCGTGTCTAATTTTATGGCTAAATTCCTTTTATATTTTATTATGAAAAATTTTTAACCATATCTCTCTTTTTAACTCTTTCTGAATAACAAGATCGAGTGCATACGTAGCAAATGTTACATTCTTACCAAATTGATAATTTTCAATAATAAATAATTTAACCAATTTCTAACAAACAATTTTTCATTAGATGTTGCTGTTGAATTCACCCATCGTGCTCTTTGTCTTCTCTACTTGTTTGCTTCTCTCATCAATAGTTCAATTGACTTTGAAAGTTTAGCCGTTGATCTTCCTTCATCATGGTCATCAGTAAGGAAGATAGTAGATTGAAACTCTGCACATGGTTTTGAAATGATTAGATAATAGATCGGACATCCACGTCTAGTGATCTTTCTTCTTCGGCAAGTAGATCAAACAATAGTTTCCAGGGGATGGGGGCAGTGAAATGGACGGCTAATGAGAGGCAGCCATTTGTTTACAAACTCTTTTGGGGTTTAAAAAAGAATAATATAAAAAGGAAAAAAAATGATAAAATGAAAAAATAATAATAAAATAAAAGAAAAAAATAATAAAATAAAATATAAAATGCTAATTTCAAAAATAGAAAAAAAGATTGGATTGATTTAACGACGGAAGTATAAATCCGTCATTAAATTTAGCGACAAATTCTGAAATCTATTGCTAACTTAGTGACGGATTTTCAATCCGTCGCTAACTTAGTGATAGAAGAATATATCCATCACTAAATTAGTGATGGATATCATTTTTGTCCCTAAGTGTTTTTAGGTTACAATCCCTAGCCTCAAGTGTTTCACCTTAAGTCTCTCAAACATTTTCTCTCTTTCTCTTTCTCTTTGATTAATCACTCTCTCTCTTGTTTTCATCGTCTCACCTTCGCTCTCCCTCTCGCTTACGGTTGATTGTGATTGTGTCTCTCTTTACTCTCACTCTCGCTTGCTGTCGGACAAAGAAAGCCATCTCTCGTTGTTGCTGTCGCTTGCTCTCTCCCGCTCTTGCTAATTCTCCATCTCTTTGTCGACTGTAAATTTCTACCCTAAGGTAAAGATCTCATTCTCTCTCTCTCTCTCTATCTCTAGTATGATTCCCAGATTTTTTTTCCAAGTTCAACCTATTTAGATTTGGATTTTAATTTTCAGGATTTTGAAATAATAATCTCAAATCTCTATCTCTCTCTAGCGCGATTCTCCTTCTGACCTAATTTGACTAATTAGTTCCAATTTTTGCAATTGCAGATGATCATCTATCTTTCTCTTAGGTTCTATAGTTGCGATTCGTTTTGTTGGTTTGGCTCTCTCTTTCTCTCTCTAGCCTCTGCAATCTACAGGTTTGGCTCTCTCTTTCTCTCTTTAGTCTCTGTAATCTCAAATCTGCTTGTCGTCTAATTTTGCTCGCTGTCAACCTTTTTGTAATGGAGTGTATCCAGTTGTAATGTTAACATAATTTTAGTAGAGTTTAGTTATCCCTGAAGGGCTCTCATTATCATAGCTTGGTTGGTGTGTACCAAATCGGTGAAATATAGACATTTGTAGCTGCTAAAAATGGTTGGTGTTTTAAGGATTTCAAAGGATAATATTTGCATATATTTAGGGAAATAGACATTATATTTGATAGGCGGGACTGGAACCCACATCATATCCATCGCCCCCCCAAAAATGCCTTTCTTTAGCCTTAAAGAATGTGCTCGATGATATCATGCCATAAATCATTTCTAGGATTACAATCCGCTATTCTATCATAAGAAACAATTTAAAATTATAAAGGAATTGTTTGTTATTTGAGATTAGGTCAGAAAATATTTAAAAGAAAAAAAAAAGAAAGAAAATAGAGAACAACATTGAAAAACCACCCAAATGATCCCAAATTCCTAGATATTTTTTATGAAATAAATAATATTGAATGAACCTAAAGCATTAGTATACTAAAATACATGCAGATATTATCTATTTATATAGTTATCCTACTCTCTCCTTTTTCATTATAATTCTATTTAAGGCAATATTGGCCATACTATATTGAAATTTATTTCTCTATTATTTAATTTATCAATAAAAATTGAAATGATTTTAATTTTATGATCATTATCTTCTCTAAAGGAATCTATATATAAGAATATTAAAAAATGTTATAAAAGAAATTGATATATAAACAAAGATCTATATCAAAGAGAAAGTCAAACAGGGTATAGGGAGAAAAAATTTTCTTATTTCATTTTTTCAGAAGATGGATATACAAATGAGATAGGGGGAAGTATTTATAGTTGTAGAAGGGAGTGATGAGTCACACTAGGAGTGATAAAGTGTTGACACTTGGCAAGTGCTTTTGATGAGTCAGCAGGAGCTTGAACCAGATAACGACACGTGTCACAAAAGTTGATAAGTCAGTCAGAGTTTGGACCTGACGATGACACATGTCCTACAAGTTGGTGAGTCATTAGAACTTTGTGTCAGATGATAGCACCTGTCCTGTAAGTTGATGAGTTATCAGGAGCTCGTGTTTTAATAAATGTCACATCATGGCAAAATAGTGGTAAAATTGTATATTTCAATAGACATCCACCAATTATTCAATATCATAACACTCCCCCTTAGATGTCTATCACACAGAGAATATGTCTCGTTAAAATTTTACTAGAAAAAAAACTTAGTGGAAAAAAAATCCTAGTGAAGGAATAAGAGTACACTATTCTAAATATATTTACTCCACTTATTGATAATATCTCTTGAGATCCTTAAGCAAATACATTTCAATTGCTTTCACCAATCTTTTGAATGTAGTAGTCGATAGTGTCTTGGTAAATAAATCTACTAAATTCTCACTTGATCAGACTTGTTTCACATCAATTTCACCATTTTTTTTGAAGGTCATGTCTAAAGAAAAACTTCAATGAAATATATTTAGTTCTATCTCCCTTGATATATCCCCCGTTTAGTTGAGTAATGCATATAGCATTGTCCTCGAATAATGTCGTAGGAAAATCTTTATTGGATGATAGTCCATAGTTTCTCAACATATATTAAATTATTGATCTTAGCTAAATACATTCTTGGCTTGCTTCATGAATTACTATAATCTCAGCATAGTTTGAAAAGGTGGTGGCTATAGATTACTTTATGGATCACCATGAAATAGAGCAGTCCCATTTGTAAATAAGCATCCAGTTTGAGATCGTGTTTTGTAAGGATCAGATAAAAATCCAGCATCAGCATACCTGATCAATATTGGTTTGGAATTAGTTAAATAGAATAAGTCAAGATCAGTCATTTCTTAGAGATATCAAAAAATATGCTTGACCTTATTCCAATGTCGTCGTGTTGGAGAATAACTGAATCTTACTAATACATTTACAACAAATGATATATCAGGACTTATATAATTAGTAAGATACATAAGTACTCCAATGACACTAAGATATGGTACTTCAGAATCAAGAATTTCTTTATTCTTTTCTTGTGGTCTGAAAGGGTCCTTTTCAACTCAAGTGATCAAACAATCATTAGAGTACTTAATGGATGTGCTTTATCTATGTAAAAATATTTTAAAACTTTAGTTGTATAATTTGATTGGTGAATGAATATTCCATCTTTCAAATGTTCGATTTATAAACCAAGATAAATTTTTGTTTTCCCAGACTCCTTGGTCTCAAATTCTCTTTTCAATTATTTAGCAGCCTTGGAAATCTCTTTAGGAGTTTTAATGAGATTCAAATCATCAAAATATATCGCAATAAGCACAAAAACTGCTTTAAATTTCTTAAGAAAAATACAAGGACATATTGGATCATTTGTATAACCTTCTTTTAGCAAATAATCAGTTAAATAGTTATAGCACATTCATTCTGACTGCTTTAAGCCATACAAAGATCTTTGCAATTTAATGGACTAAATTCCTTAAGAATTTTGATCACATGCTTTAAACATTTTATATCTTTCAGGGATTTTTATATAGATATCATTTTCTAATGTTCCATATAGGTAAGCAGTGACTATATCCATTAAACGCATCTCGAGTTTTTCATATACCACTAAAGTTACAAGAAAACGTAAAGTTTTTCATCTCGAGTTTTTCTTAAGACCTGATTTTTGTGAAAACCCTTGTGTTATAAGACGTTCCTTATATAACATAATTTCATTTTTCTCATTTTGTCTGTGCACAAAGACCTATTTATATCCAACGGGTTTTACACCTTCAGGTGTTTGGACTATAGGTCCAAAATCTTTATGCTTAGCCAATGAATCCAAATTAGATCGTATTACTTCTTTCCATTTTGACCAATTATCTCTTTTCTGACATTCTATTATTAATTTTGGCTCAAAATCATTGATTTCTTCCATAATTCTAAGTGCCATATTATATTCAAAAATATCAACTACAACTATTTTAATTCTATTGCAATATATCCTTGTTGTGGTGAAATTTATGGAAGTTTCAATTACATGCACTTTAGGAGTTTGAAATTTGTTCTCTTCAGGAGCTATGTCAGCTTCTACAGGAGTCTGAGTTTTGTTATCAATAATTTCGTGAGATTCTTTATAATCATAATCAACAGATATTTTTTCTTCCAAGGATTTTTATCTTTGGCACCAAGAGGTCTACCACACTTTAAAGGTGCATTAGATTTATTTGTTACAGTACCAGTTGAATGTCCTATTGGGATGTCAAGTTTAATTGGTGTATTTTCTATAGGAAAATATGATTTTATGACTTTTTAGTGTCAGTGAACATGTTAGGTATTCGTTTTACAATCTTCTACAAATGGAGTAATTGATTTACAATTTTCTACAAATGGATTATTCTTTGAACTTCTAATTCACAATCTTTTGTATGAGGATCAAGAGATATTAATGGTAATGTATTCCATATAATTTCCTTTTTCAATTGTCCTTATCCTCCCCCTAATACTGAGAAATTTATTTCATGAAAATGACAATCTACAAATCTTGTAGTAAAAATGTCACCTATTAAAGGTTTAAGATAACAAATGATAGAGGATGACTCGTACCCAATGTATATTTCCAATCTTTTTTAAGATCCCATCTTAGTTCATTGTGACAGGAACATAAACTACACATCCAAAAATTCTTAAATGGGAAATATTGGTCTCATAATCAAAAGTCAAATGTAAAGGGAAGTACTCATGGTAATGTGTTGGTCTTACAAGTATAAGTATTACTGCTTGTAAAATAGTTTGTCCCCAAGCAGATGTTGGGAGTTTAGTTCTCATTAATAATGATCTAGCAATCAATTGTAACCTTTTGATAAGTGATTCAGCTAAACCATTTTGTGTATAAACATAAAATACAGGATGTTTAACATTAATACCAATAGACATGCAGTAGCCATCAAAAGCATGAGACGAGTATTCACCAACATTGTCTACTTGAATTGTCTTAATTGGATAATCTATAAATTATGCTATTAACTAAATGATTTGAGCAAGAAATATCACAAAAGTCAAGTTGCAAGTTGATAGCAGTCAAACATATGACTATCTTGTAGATGCATCAATTAGTACCGTAAAATAGCTAAATGGTTCACATGGTGATGAATTGTTCACATATATCACCGTGATTTCTTTCTAGAAATCTAGGAGATTCAGTTTTTACTTTGACTGGTAAAGGTCTCGTAATAAATTTTCCTTCAGAGAAGCAACACACATGAATTCATTTGATTTCAACAACTTTCAATTTTTCAATGTGTGATAATAAGGATTTTCAATTATTCTTATCATCATAATCGACCCAGGATGCACTAATGGATCATGCTACATAATATAGTCTTCATGATTAGTAAACTTTTGGTTTATTAAATAGTGTATTTCGACTACACTAATTTTAGTATAGTATAAACCAGAGAAAAGGGATGGCGCTTTCTTTACTATACATTTCTTTCCAGAAGTAACAATTATAATGCACAAATACTCAATATTGCTATGATTCATTATCTTGATGTGATATCCATTTTGGCAGATATCTCTAAAACTTAGCAAATTTCTTCGAGACTTAGTTGAGTATAGTGTAATATGTATTACTAATTTTGTTCTGCTAGGGAGACATATATTTGCTCTGCCCTTAATCAATTTTGCTATACCACATATGGTATCAACATTTGTTTCTTCTAACTTTAGGTTAGAGAAATAATTTTTATTTTTAAGTATCATATAAATTGTAGCTCTATCAATTGGACATATATCTTTTTTGTTTCACATATATTCCAAATTATCAGCAATATCTATATCTTATTTAGGAAGAAAATAAAAGAGATGATTAATTCGCTTGTATGTAATTATAAACAAATAATTCAATCAACAATATCCATCATATAATAAAAACATTAAAATTAATTAATTTATTTATAACATGTATCTAGATATTTTTATCATTGATTAGATGATCAATTTTTCCTTTAGGGTATTCAAAGAAGTCAGTCATATCAAGATGAGTTATATTTATATTCACATCATTACATGAGTTGACAAAATTTGTTTCCACATCTTTATCTTTCATTTTAAAGAGCCTTGATATAATTCAACAAGATGTTTTTAGAGTTTGGCATACATGTGACCAATATCCGTTGGCACCCCATCCGTAGCAAATATTATTAGAACCTCTTGAGGGTTTCTCTTTTCTTTTCCATCACTATTATCCTACTTTTGCCGATGATCTTTGTCCTTTTGATTTGATCAACCATTGTTACGAGCATCATTATTGTAATGGTACTTCGTCCTCAACTATGTCTGCATCCAGGACCACGACCACGACCACGACCTCGACCTCAACCTTTCAAATATTCATATCTAGTCGCATTTGCTTCAGGGAATGGACTACTACTAATTGGCCGAGTTTCATGATTCTTCATCAATAATTTGTTGTTTTGTTTAGCTACAAGGAGGCATGAAATCAATTTAGAATATTTCTTGAATCCCTTTTATTGATATTGCTATTATAGGAGCAGGTTTGAGGCATGAAAAATGGATAAAATATTTTCTAACATATCTTATTTAGTTATATTTTCTCCACACAATTTCAATTGGGATATGATTTTGAATATTACAAAATTATAGTTACCAATGGACTTGAAATCTTATAGCCTAAAATGTATCCAATCTTATTGGGCTTTAGAAAGAATGAACATATTTAGGTGGTCATATCTTTTCTTTAAATTTTTTTCACAACTCAGGAGAATTTTTAATAGTAAAATATTCTATTTTCAAATTTTCATCAAGATGATACCAAATGAAAATTATTACTTTTGCACTTATATAGTAACATCATTTGTTTTGATGGTGTCTCTAAGACCCATCATATTCAAATGCATCTCAACATCAATAGCTCATGATAAATAATTTTTTCAAAAATATCAAGAGGCAGTGAGACCTCCTTTTCTACTTCGTTCACGAAGATAAATTTATGCTTGATTGATCTTAGCTTCGTCCTTTGGTAGAGTTTCATGTTGATAACATGTTATAAAAAGAAATTTTTATATAAACAAAAATCTATATAAAAGAGAAATTCGAACAGGGTATAAAGAGAAAGAAACAAAATTTTTATTTCATTTCTTCAGAAGATGGATATAAAAATGAGACAAGGGGAGGTATTTATTATTGCAAAAGGGATGATGAATTAGCGCTAGGTGTGGTGAGGTGTTAACACTTGGCATGTATTTCTAATGAGTCAGCAGGAGCTTGGACTAGGTAACGACACGGGTCACAAGAGTTGATGAGGGACCAGGTGATGACACGTGTCTTACAAGCTGGTGAGTGATTAGAAGCTTGAACCGGATGATAACAAGTTTCCTACAAACTGATAAGTTATTTTGAGCTCGTGTTTTGACAAATGTCTCATTATAGCAAAATAGTGATAAAGTTATATATTTCGGTAGTCATCTATCAAATTATTCAATATTCATAACAAAAAAAATATAGTAGGATGTTTCAATATGTGGTATGGCAACCCTATAGATGAATTCAATCAAAAATGACTCATAATTAACAAATCGTGTATCATGAATATTGATACATAAACATTGTTTTTCCCTTGAATATGCTAGGATAAGTCAAGCTATAAATATTACCATGGAAACCAAAATTTGTAATATGAATTTATTACCTCTATCACAACTCAATGTCTTTTTTCTATTTTTTATTTTCTACCTAATTTTTTTTAAAACGTTTTTAAGCTATCAAAGCATATTATAAAGTTTCAAATTGTATTTGTCCATATATAAATATAAACACTACGAAATTAAAGTGTTATAGTGACGGTAACATTTATTGTCAGTGACTTTTAGTAATGGTTGTTTGTGTCCTATACCAACATTTTTGATAAAATCAATAGAAAATATATAAATTTTATGACGGTATAAAATTATTCGTCAGGAAAAGTTTAACAATCATCAGTAAAGTTAGCACAACCGTCTGTCAAAAGCAATGTTAAATTATCACGGTTATTACTCATGGTCAGTAAATATGAAAATTTTAGGGACGGTTCGAAAATAGTCACTATATGACTGGTTTTACTATCTACTTAACCATATCGTCTGCATAAATTCTACATCTATACTAACTCATATATTATATAGTCTTTAAAAGTTATGTTAATGCAGATGCTTATCATTTGTGGTTAGTAAATATGATAGAGTTTTTGAGATGATTTAAAAACAGTCTCGATATAACTATTTTTACTGTCTACTTAAACATACCATCTTCATAAGTTAAATGAAATTCTAATGGTTATTATTTGTGGTTAGTAAATATAGCAAAGTTTTAGAGACAGTTAGAAAAGTATCTCTATATGACTCTTCTTTACTATCTAGTTAACTATATCATCTGTATAAGTTCTAAATCTATGCTATCCCTTGTATTGTACAGCCTTTAAAGGATATGTTCTATTCTGACGCTTATCATTTATGGTCAGTAAATATGGTAGAGTTTTAGGAACAGTTTGAAAATAGTCTCAATTTAACTCCTTTTACTGTCTACTTAAATATATCGGTTTCATAAATTCTATTCAATTCTGATGGTTATTATTTGTAGTCAGTAGTTATTATAGAGTTTTATAGACAGTTTTGAAAACTATCTTTATAATTATTATATGATTATATATTACCTATTACTATTTGTTTCAATATATTACTACTATATATTAATTACAACTAATATTATATTATATATTTTTGGTTTATATATTAATATATCTATTATTACTTTTAATATTATACATTACTATTATATACTATTATATATTAATATTATATTTTACTATTATATATTTATATTATACATTGTTGTATTATATATTATAAATTGTTTTATTATTTTACAATATATTATATTAAACACCGTAATAATAGTATATATTAATAATAAATATTATTACTATTTATTACAAAATATTAATATTATTATTGTTAATTGTGATATTATACTTTAATATTAAATATTGTCATTATTTATTACTATTTATTACTATATATTACTTTTGCTTTTTCTTATTACTATATATATTAATATATACAAATATATAAATATTATTACTATATACAAATATATAAATATTAGCATAAGTGTAGAGCAAGAACGCTGGCGCCCGCACACAGGAGGGGTTGGCACTCGCCCCACGCGCGGGCGCTAGTGCATAGGGGCGCGCCACCCCCCATGCGCGGATGCTCACGGAAGCCAGGGCTGGCACCCGCCCCCAAGGCGTAGGTGCCCGTGCACATAGGGGCGGGCGCCCGCGCTGGCTGCCCATGCACATGGGGCTGCTCTACTCCCAAGACGGGCGCCATGCGCCGGCTTATTATGTTTATATTTTTGTAATATATATTATAATATCAATATTATAATACTAATATATATATATAATACTAATATATAATACTAAAATATATATATAGTAATATATATGTTGTATTAGTATTATATTACTACAAATTACTGTAATTTTTTTTAATTACTTATTAAATTATAATATATCTTTTATCTTGTTATTAAATTATGACTATATAGTACATCACAATATATTATTATATATTATTATATATTACTATATACTACTATATTATATATATATATTACTACATATTATAATAATAATTATATATTACTATATATTGTTGTATTATATAGCATTAAATTATATTATAATATGCATTAGTACTATATTATATTCTACTATATATTATTATTATATACTGTATATTAATATTATATATTATTGTATTTTATACTATTATATTATCACATTAGTATTGTTACTATATATATTGATATATCAGTTTATATATTATATTAGTATTATATTATAATAAATTACAATATATTTTTTAATTACTCGTATATATTTTTATAATTATTTATTAAATTATAATTAAATACTACTTTATATATATGTATATATTACTATAGATCATTATATATTATTATATGTTACAATATATTACTATATATTATATATATGGCATTTTATATTACAAATATATTAATTAAAATATATTTTTTTAATTACTTGTTGAATTATAATATATTTTTTATAATTATTTATTAAATTATAACTATATAGTACTATACATATATATATTATTATAGATCACTATATATTATTATATATTACTATATACCACTATATTTTATATATATGGTATTTTCTATTACTAATATATTATTATAATTACTATATATTATATATTGTTATATTATATACCATTATATTATATACTATATTAGGCATTAGTATTATATTATATAGTACTATATATTAATATTATATATTACTTATATTGCATTTATTTCATACTATTATATTATTATATGAATATTATTACTGTATATTACTATATATGATGTTAACAATATAATTTTTTAATTACTTATTCAATTATAGCTGATTTTTTTAATAATTGATTAAATTATCACTATATATATTAATACATATTACTATACATCACTATATATTATTATATATTACTATATATTATTATATACTACTATCTATTAATATATATTACTATATATTGTTAATATATTAAAATAATTACTGTATATTATTATATATCATTATCTATTACTATTTATTACTATATACTACTATATATTAATATATATGACTATATATCACTAATATAGCTGGTTGTATTACATATTAATATATTATATTATGACAAATATTATTATGCATTAGTATTATATTATATACTATTATAATTAATATTATATACAATATAGTATTATATTTTATATTATTGTATTATATGTTACCATATTATATTATAACGCATTAGTATTAAATTATATATTACTATATATTAATATTATATGTTATATATTATTATTATATATTATATTAGTATATATATTGTATTAATATTATATTATTACAAATTACAACATAATTTTTTTAATTATTTATTAAATTATAATATATTTTTTAATTATTTGGAAAAAAGGAAATAAAAAAAATTTCAAATGTCAGACCCCAACGCCAACGCAAGGGGGGCCTGGTGCTCGCCCTCCAGGCACAGACGCCTGTGCACTGGGGGGTCTGGCACCCACCCCAGAGCAAGCACCTGCGCACGGGGGGCCTAGCCCTCGGTGCGGGCATCTTGGAAATGGAGATGAAAGTGATGAATTAATACACATGAATGAAGATGATGAGGTTGATAGAGTAGGATGGGATGCGTATATATATGAAATGTAATGTAATGACATTTCATTTATGTGATTATTAATTTATTTTCTTTATTTTTATTATACTTGATAATAATATAATATAATACAGAAGTGATAATAATTCATGACATGATATGATAACAAGTGCTAATAAGTGATAACAAGAGGTAATAATAAATGATATAAGGAGATATTATTTTTTCGATATAGTTATAATACATGTATGATAACAAGTGGTAATACCATGAATAATATGTAGTGATGATGGTAACAAGTGATAATAATATGGTAGCAAATAATAACAGAGCGATATGTTTATAATGGATGGTAATAGATGGTAACAAGTGATAAAACATGACAATAAGTGATAAACTATGATAAAAAGTGATAATAATATATTATATTATCAAATAGTTTAGATAATCATGATTTTATATAAGTAATTATGAATATTATATAATATAATGTTAATTAATATTAATTATCAATGAAAATTAAAAAATAAAAAATTAATATTAATTATCGCACATGGGACTGAAGCCTGCCTCCATCAGCAGGAGCCTACGTCCATCCATGGGAGCTCGCTCACGCAGGAGGGTAACGATCGCCCCATGCGCGGGCGCCCGTGCAAGTAGGGGGCTGGCACCCGTCCCCTGCACTCGTGGCTACCTATGTAGGGAGCTGGCGTTGTGCACTTGCACGGCGCTCACGAATGAGGTACTGGCCTATGTGTACATTACTATATATTACAATCTATTATTATATTATATTATATATTATTGTATTATATATTATTATATAACTATTAGCATAGAGTACAAAATATTTTTTAATTACAATTAGTATATACATTAGTATTAAATTACTATTAATATTATATATTACTACTACATACTATTATATATTAATCCTATATATTATTATATATTACTATCCATTACTATCATTACTATATATAATTGGACAGACAATGTAATGTATTACTTTATAGTACTATATTACTATATATTACTATATATACATTACTATATATGTTACTACAATGTATTATTATATATGTATTACTATATATTACACTATATATATATTAGTATTATACTTATATTGTTATATTGTACACAAAAGAATAAAAAAAACAAAAAATAAACAAAAAAATAAAAACACAAAACATTAAAAAAAAAACAAAGAAAAAAAATAACTAAATATAGGAGGGGCATTTCCACCGCTGGTGGAACCATCCTCCTATCTTGAACTTTTTTTTTCATTTTATTTTTTTATTCTTTTTCTTTATTTTCTTTATTTTATTCTTTTTTATTTTGTTTTTTTGATTTTTTATTCTTTTTTTATTTTATTTTTTGCGCCTTCTTTTCTTTTTTTTTTATTCTTTTCTTTTTAATTTTTTTTCTTTTGTTTTTTTTTCTATTTTTGTTCTTTTTTTTTTTGTTTTCTCTCGCACAAATGAGGAATTAAGAACAACGCAGGCAATGAAAAAAGAGGTGGGAAAAAAAGTGTGCGGGCAATGAAAAAGAGCGGCTTTTTAAAATTTTTTTGTGAAAATAATAAATTATAAATTATCCAAGTGGAAAATTTCACCATTAAAATTTCAACTTTTTCTTCCCTTGAAAGCTCTCCTTCCCCCGACTCATTTAAACTTCCAACTCACTTTACAAAATTTTATAAAAAATTAATCATTTTCTTTTGATAAAAAAATCACTTTGGAGTTTTGGTTAGATGTTTGAAAGATTCAGATGAGTATTATAGCTGACCATGAAGAATCACAACCATTTTAAGAACAAGTCCAGTCTGCAATCATCCCAAGATGTTATCCAAGTTCAAAAATAAGCATATCATTTTAATTTGTGGAAGAAAATTTTTAATTATTTGTATTTAAATTTTTATTTTGAGCAGTTGTCAAGAAATGCAGAGACCATGTGCTATCAAGATGTTTTGGGAATTAGAAAAAAGAAAGTGCTTAATCTTACTAATTTCAATTTTCTCTGGTTTTTTTGGTTTTTAAAGTAATCTTATTAATTTTACTTTTATCTTTGAATAATAATCTAAAATATTTGTATTGTACCAGATGTTGGGAGTGTAGAACCCAACCATCATCATCACCAGCTCACTCCATCCCACATATAATATTTTCATTTATAACCATTCATTCTTTATAATGTCAGTTTGTAATTATATTTATTTTACTACTATGTAATGATATTAATTTTGATTTTTATGAATAGATTCAAATAAAATATCGTGTGATCACTATTTATTTAATTTTGGAATTATCTGATTTCGATACTGGGATTGTGCCTTTAAGTGATGATAATATTAATCGAAGTGAACATTTTTTTGGTTTGAGATAGTAACTTTTTTGCGCATGCAATAATATTGTGATAACAAACAATAAAATTGTGTTAACCGATAATATGAAGTAGTAATTTATATTAATACAAGTGGTAATCCGACAGTAAAAGATAATAACTTGTCTCAACATTGTGATAACCGACAATAAAAGATAATAATATTTCCTAACATTTGTAGTAACCGATGATACAATATAGTAATTTATTCTAACATATGTGAACTAGTAGTAATTTATACTCCGATGATGCTAATAGTAATAATGTGTAAGTTATATATGATAATATATGGTAACAGATAGTAATCGATAATAAAATTAATAACATTTCTTAACTCAATGGTAATTGATGATAAAAGTAATAAATCTCGTAACATATGGTAACCGATAATAAAATTAATAATTTTTCCAACTCAATAGTAACCGATGATAAAAATAGTAATATTTTGTAACACACGATAACCGATGATAAAATCAGTAATATTTCCTAATTGAATGGTAATCGATGATGAAAGTAGAAATATCTTGTAACACATAGTAACCGATCATAAAATCAATGACTTTTCCTCATATAATGGTAACCAACGATAAAAGTAGTAACATATTGTAACATATGGTAACCGATAATAATAATTCTAATATTTCCTAACACTTTATTTATTGATGATAAAACCACTAATTTTATTAATATTTTTTTACCGTCACAATATATATATGACATGTTACAATGGTTACATAAACCGTCAGGATACACCTATTCTGACTGGTGTATACTCAACTAATGGTCCATCCATTGGAGAAAGTGTTATTGACGGTTTGAGTGTGTTTTACTAATGCATTTTGACCGTATGAATATTGTGTTTATTTTGTAGAGATATATATATATATATATATATATATAAATCAGCTTTGGTGCATAGTTATATCTGTTTTTTTTCCTAGATTGTTTATCAGTTCTTAACATATAATTTCTATTACCATGACTTTTAAGGTCTTATTGTATATAGAATCGAGAGTGATATTGATATTGTGATTCTTATTCCAATTACTGAAACATTGAAAGCAACTTTCAGGAATCTATTTTCTGAAGTTGTTGAAATTATTCTTACTAAAACTATGTAATGAAATTGTGATGTTTAATGTTACTTTATTCTTGATGTTGAATGTTATTAATTTCATAATGAAATTGTGCTGTTCACACACAATTGTGATGTTTATCCTTTTAATTTCATAATGAAATTGAGATGTTTAATGCAGTTTCTTGAAAGTTATTCTTATTCCTAAAAGTTGTTGTTCAAAAAATAAAGTAAAATCATGCAGTTTCATTATGCATTGTTGTCCAGATCATGTAGTTTCCCTCTCCCAATCTGTAATCTCTCTCCCCTCTCTCTGTAGTCTCTTGGAGTTTAAATTCTCCAAATTGTAATGTTTAATGTTTCGTTTGATAGGTTTTGGAGTTTAAATTGAAGTGCTTTGTGGTTGGTGCTGCTAAGGCATGTAATTGCATGTTTATATGTTTTTCTTTTCAGAGATCTTGTTTTTCCTAGCTTTTGCCTCATATTGGCATATTAGAAGATCATAATATGTATATTGGTTTAGGATTGGGTTACCAATCAGGGAGTTCTATCTTGTTGATGGGTTGCTGAAGCACAATGTCGATATAAATATTACTAATAAGGTATATTGCTTAGTCTCTGGATTGATCAACCAAGTACTTGTAAACTATTTTGTTTACCTATTACTCTTCTGCATTTATCTTATCAAGGAATTATCTTTTTTCTAGTTTTGAGTGGAGTACTGAATTCACAAATTTTATTATTTTCTTTTCACCTTTACTCACGGTAATTCTCTTCTCAGCAAGATTGATTACACTTCACAGAGCTATATTAGGCAAGAAGCAAGTTTTTCTTAATTGTCTTGTGTATCTTGTGTTAAAACTTTGGTCTTGATTATTGGATACTCATTAGTTTGGAGGTAATTAATATCTTTTTTCCAATAATATCTCATTTATGATAAAAAAAAGTTGCTTGGATGATGAGTGAAGAAGTTGATAGTTATGATCATATTAGCCTCAATGCACCCCTTTCTAGTAGAACTCTATGGTTAAACTTCCTTGGATGATAATATCAATATTATAAAGGTGAGCTATTAGGAAATACTAATGTTGCACCCTTATTATTTCTTTGTATTTCATACCCCCATACTGTTATCCTTGATTTTTTTTTTCCAACTCTAGTTTCATTTTAACGCCATTTAAGTGGTGAGATTAGCACACAAGGGAAAAAGGAGCAACATGCTCGTGAGTGTGATATGTGCAATGAATAATGCAGCCTATCATTTTTTTTGGTTACAATACTGCAGCCTATCATATGAGAACTCCTAGTGCGAAAGTGAAACTAAGTCGAGCAACTTTGTGGAAGATTTGTTCTTGCATCCCAATTTCATTTTATTTGTTATCCTATTGTTATTTATTATCCAAATTTCTTTTTATTTGGTCATTAGAATGCAAGAGCTTTTGATTTACATTCAGCCCTTACTAATTTTTTTGTGATCTTTTTCCTATCCTATGTTTCGACGCCCATGTCTTAATGACTATTCCATGTAACAAGGACCTCCATAACAACAAGTTGACAAGACCAATTCCTCCTTAAATTGGAAAATTGAATCGGCCTAAAATATTGAAAGTTATTAGTGCCTTGTCATTTGTTATTTTATTCCTCATTTCTTATTTTGTTAAAGAACATATACCAATTTCTATAATAGATAATTTCTAATATTGAATAGCAATACGCTGCATTGAATGTTGTATCCACTACTTGTGAATTCAAATTAGATATATATTTTTTTAAGATAAACTTGTGAGGAAGCAATCTTATCTTCCACTTAATAGTTGATTCATATATAAAATAATTTTTTTGGATTATACAAAGAAATGATTTTCTTTTCACACTAGAACCCTTTTTAGTTATATATGAAATTTAATTTTCAAACTTTTTTAATTCTACTACATAGAGACAATCTTTTTAAACTTGAGCTATCTCTTTAATTATGCTTTGTCTGATTATTGGTATAATTAAACATATCATCATCATCATCATCATCATTTCTTATGAATTTTAGAAGAATTTTAATTCATATAAGTCTTTTGCCTCTTGTTAAAGCTTTTGGTTTTTGAATTTATATAGAAAGAAAATACAACGTGACAGAGCATGGATGTATAATAAGAACTTACTTGAACATCAATGATTGACCGATGAGTTTTGTATTAGGTTAGAACAATTTTTGGATTCACTTACAGTAAAATTGAGTTCATGGATAGGAATAAGTTAAGGTGACCATGTAGGAAGTGTAACAATGGTAAGTTTCATGTGTGAGATAAAGTTACGAAATATCTTTATAGATTTGGTTTTACTCAAAATTACTATAATTAGACTTATCATGGTGAACTATTTATATCTGAGAAAGAATACCAAATAAGTAGACAACTTTTAGCTAGAGGAGAATATAATTACGATCAATTAAAACCATATCACAGAATGGTAATTGATGCAGCTAGTGAGTTTTGTTTACAATCGAACTATGCAAATTCTAGTTTTGTTCTAACATTTGAACAAGTATTTATTAGTTATGTACACCATTGGAGGAGGTAGAAGTAATTGGTGTTGATGAGAATGTGAATAATGAGACTTTTTTATCTAATCAGTTTCGGGAAGTGTTGAAAGCTGCAAATAAACTTTTGTGAGTAGGTTGTGACAGTCACACTAAGTTATTAGTGACGGCAAGACTGTTAAATGTCAAGGCAGACCATAATACATCTGAGGATTGCTTTAATTATTTTATTTAAGTAATTCAAGAAATATTGCCTCATGATCACATAATGCCAAGTGATTTCTACAATATGAAAGGGCTAGTAAAAGAATTGGTTCTTCTAGCAGTAAGGATTGATGTATGTTGTCAGGATTGTATGTTATATTGGAGAGATAATGAAAATACAGAATTTTATAAATTCTATAACTAATGTAGATATAAGACTAGCAGGAGGACAAGTCGTAACAACAAGCGTAAACCATATAGGGAAATGTTTTATTTGCCCTTAATCCCCCCTTGTAAGGCTTTATGCATTTATAACCCTTGTTGAGTACATGGCTAGGCATGCAAACCATGAAATATAAGAGGGTCTAATGTATCATCCTTTAGATGTAGAGGTATGGAAATATTTTAATAGAACATATCCTGAGTTTGCAAAAGTGCTTCAAAATATTAGATTGGGTCTCTATGGTGATGAGTTTGCTCCATTTGGCAAATCAGGAAAAAATTGTTCATGTTGGCTAGTTATCTGAACTCCATATAATCTTCCACTTGTTGTGTATATCTGAGACACCTTATATGTTTCTGACATTGATCATGCCTAGCCTCAAAATCCAAAGAAGTTAATAGATGTTTATATACAACTATTGATTGCATAGTTAAAATAACTATGGGATGAAGGTATTCCTACATATGATTCCCTTACTGATAAGAGCTTTCTAATGAAGGCTACTTTTTCTTTGGATAATAATGACTTTTCAGCTTATGGTATGTTATTTGGATGGAGTACAATTAGGATTTTAGGATATCCGATATGTATGGAGAGATCAAAATCATTAAGATTAAAACACGGTAAGAATGTCAGTTATTTTGATTGCCACAAATAATTTTTTTGTTGCTAAATTATTCATTCATGGATTTTTTTAGAAAAATAAAAGACAAATTGAGTGCAAGAAAAGATATAAGATTTGTTTGTAATCAACCTGCACTAGATGTAGATGCAAATAACAAGGGACTAAAGCTAAAAGCAGTTTATACATTGAACAAGGATTAGAGATGGTTGTTTGTGAATTGTTAAAATCGATGCGGCTTCTAGATGGATATGCTTCAAACCTTGAAAGATGTGTCAATTTGAAAGAATGCAAGTTAACAGGTTTGAAGGGTCATGATTGTCACATATTTACAAAAAGAGTAATTCCAATTGTGTTGAAGGAACTTCTACCAAATTTTATATAGGTTGTTATTACTGAGTTAAGTATTTTTTATGATATTTGGTTAACAGTGTTGTCGATTCTAAAAGATTTGGTTTTAGCTTGGTTTTAATTCAAAGCTAGAACTTCAAACATGTGCAGGTTGAGTTGTAAGCTAGCAAGGTCTACTTTAGTACACAAACTCACCCTATAAAGTTTTACTTAATGTATTTTAGTATCCTTGGTGAATTAAAGACCAAAAACATGTAATGAAAACATGATAAATAGAACTACAAAACTAAAAGACTTGTCATCAAAATCGTTGAAAGCATGAGAACACCGTGGAAGAATAATTTAGTTTGTTATCGATTGACTAATGGAGGAATGCCCGAGAAGAAAGCATATACCATAAAGTCTATAAAGTACAAATTTTAAAATTTTTGGGCCCCTTGGCCCCTACGACACGGTGATGGATATATAGGAGTAGGAGTAGGAGTAGGAGTAGCTATATACAAGCAGTTAACTATTGAAAATGGGGAGGACTTTTGGTGTTAACTGGTCTGACCTTGAGGAAACACATGCTTGCCTTCTTAACTTACGGTATAAGTGATTTTGCACATGGAATGCCTCTACCATTTTTGTGTAATTTTTTGGGTGTTCTTCCTATGTCAGTTTTCCATTTGGCTACCAGACACTGCCTCTCCTTTGAAGGTCAATCACACACTCTCTATCTCTCTCTCTCTCTCTCTCTGCGCACTCCCACTGCAGAGTAGAGGCAATGAGAAATGATCAGCCTAAACCTCCACTTTTAGCTAGGCCTCTTAATAGTCATATCCTCAACCATGTCTTCCATTTCCTTTTATTCCTCATTGGCTTCACTATTGGTGTCACAGCTAGTTTTTTATATCTCAGAAGCTTCACGTTCAATTTCCAAGCAACAATTCTTTCACCTCTACCATCAGCACCACCAGAACTGTTGCTTCAACAAACATTTTCCCCTCTACCACCACCACCATCACTATCACCACCACTGCCGATGCCGCCCCCACCACCATCAAGCAATATGATGAACACACTTCTAACGCATAAAATGGATGAGGATGAACTGTTTTGGAGGGCATCAATGGTTCCTACAATACCAACATACCCTGACAAGCGCGTGCCTAAAGTTGCTTTCATGTTCCTAACAAAAGGGCCTTCGCCTTTAAGTCCTTTGTGGGAGAAATTCTTTAAGGGAAATGAAAGGCTCTACTCCATTTATGTGCATACTCATCCATCATTCAATATGTCCGTCCCTGAAGATTCCGTCTTCTACAGGAGAAGAATTCCTAGCAAGGTTAGAGTGTTCGCATACATTTTACATTTTTCTTTGTGCTCAATAGTAGACATGACCACACAACTGTGGAACCAGATGGAACTTAATTATAGCCAAAGGTTCAATGAACCATTGACCGATAAGTTATAATATTTGAACCATTGGAACCGGCTGTTTTGAAAGACTGGAGGTGCTTATTGACCAACACCACCAAAATCCCGTCAAAGGTACGCTTATGGATATTAATTGTGAAATCTAACTACGCACAAGAAGTCTAAAATTTCAAAATTATTTTCATCTAACCACTTTACTTTAAATTTTTTTCCCAAATTGCCCTTGATATGTGAGTAGAAAATAAAAAAATTCTCCTCAGTCATTTAAGTAATAATCAATTATTGTATTTTAGTTTAGATAAAATATTTGTGTTTGGCATACTTTTTTATTTTAAAATGATATTCTTAAGAAATATTTTTAAATTATAATTAATTAATTTTTTTTTTTTAAAATTAGGACTATCAATATGTAAATTTTTATCTATTAATTTTTTTACTAGTTTGCTTTTAAGTGTTTGTAATCTTAATATTTAGTGAAGGCAAGTGATAATGTATTAAACCCCTCAAATTTAAAATAGTATGAACTTAAAAAAAAAAAATCATATAATGTATTTTGGCACATGTTTTATTAATTTAGTCAAATTCCCCTATTAACTCTTAATTTAAAAGACAATTCTTCACTTAATTTTCAATCCATCAAAGCATGACAATTGTTTCAAGAATTATACCCTTTAGGGAGAAAAAAAATTATGTTCATGCTCATCCCACGAAGTTTAGAGACCATGTCAGAGAACTCTGTTTTCCATAAGAAAGAATTCAAGCAAGGTAGCTCATACATGACTTTATAGCTTTCCAAGATAGAAGATGAATAACAATTTCATTAAACCCAGTTGATAGTGTTTTTAGAGCAAGCTCAAAAAATTATCAAAACTCGTGAAAATTGTCACCAATACTGAAGTCTTTTAGAGCAAATTAAGATGCATGTCCATGTTTGCTGTCTGATCTAGCCAGTGTGTTCTATTTGTGGAGAGGAAATTATTGTTCCGACTGCAGGTGGTGGAATGGGGAAAACCAAGCATGGTGGACTGCGGAGAGGCCTATCATAGCTAATGCCCTCCTAGACTGCAATAATGAAAGATTTGTGTTACTCTCCGAGAGTTGCATTCCACTATGACGGTTTCACAACGAATCTACAATTACCTCATAACACCCAACCGGAGCTTCATTCTGGCATTTGATGATGAAAATCAAAAGATGGTCGTGGCCGATACAATGAAAAATGTTGCCTGTGATATCACTCTCAGATTGGCGTAAAGGGTCCCAATGGTTTGAAGTCAATCGCAAGGCCGCTATTGAGATCATATCAGACAACAAGCACTATGAATTATTTCAGAAGCATTGCCTTGCATATAACTGCATGGATGAGCACTATATTCCTACACCTGCAAACATTCTACTTACAAAACAGAATTCAAACAGGACCATTACTTGGGCGGATTGGTCAAGATATGGCAAACACCCCCAGAATACATAGGAAATTCTATTTCCATTGAGTTTATAAATCGTATACGTTATTGGGAAAATTGACATACAATGGTCAAATATACCACCATGTGCTTCTTGTTCACCAAGCTGGAAATTTAAGGTGATACTTTGCAGCCATTGTTGCAACTTACTTATCCATTGTTAGGATTGGAATTTAAAATGCAGACGATACGCTGTTAAACAAACATGTCAGTAATTTATCTTGTGTCTATAAATTCCTCAGCATTTTTGAGCCTAAGAAGAATTTGTTGTCAGTTATGGTTTTAGAAAGATAATGTCCGAACAAAATTTGAACAGACAATATAAAAACAAATATCGGCAAATGGGCAAAGGCTCAATGAGGGTACTGGACTTGGTAAGTCTCAAATTCCATCATTTTGGGCTGAAACAAACGAAGTTGAAGCCAGGTTCTCAATAAGTGGGATCGATGACAGGTAAGGGAGTTCACAAT